>JAJKFI010000029.1:379321-470537 GCA_029204185.1 Lerista edwardsae | reverse complement strand
GGGGGGCCAAGGCACCCGCGTGCCGAGTTTGGCGCGAATCGGTCCAGGTGTTGCGGAGCCTCTGTGGAACAAACATACACACATACATACACACACACATACGCTCTTCTTTATATATATAGATTGGTATTGCACCATCAATGCACTTTATAACAGCAGACGTCAGGTCTTTGCCCCAGGGGTTTCCCATCTAAAGGTAGACCTAAGGAAGATGAGAGAAGGGGAGTTTTTCAAGGGTTACTTCTAAAGGGGTTAAAATGGTCCCCAAGGGGAAGGGAAGGTTGGAGTCGCCGAAGCACAGCAAAGATGGAGATGGTCTGATTGCCTGAAGCTGTTGCTGCTGCCACATGCCTGGACAGTGAATTTCAACCCATCTGCCTCACTAATGGGAACCTGTTTGCTCTTGCCTTTGATGGGGACCTTCAGATCACTCTGGGAAGGGGAAGTGCCCAGTGGTGTCATTCAAATGATTTAGGAACAGGAACTCACTTTTGATTGGCACTTGTCGGGAACCCGGAACCAGCCATGGAGCCCGATAGGATCCGGAACGCCCGTTCTGGTCCGTTCCCCCTGAATGACATCACTGGAAGTGCCCTTAAAAATGGTGCTGGAAAAGCAGCAGAGGGAAGAAATGATGGCTGTTCACTACACCACCAAAGGTGTCCCAACAGAGTACAGAACTGTTTAATGAAACCCAGAACCGTTTAACCCCTGAAATAACACTCTTTGAACATACTCATGGGTGACCATTCCGTGCAGTCCTGCTTATATTTACACAGAAATGCTGTTCTGTGTTGCAGGGCTGGCACAGATTACATGGCCTTCCTCCCCTATGGCACATCAGGAGCTGCCAGTGTCAGGAGCTGTTACTCACCAGTACTGAGTTCAGGGATTTGCATGGTCGGGTGGGCCTTTGATGGCCATAGGGTTTTAGCCCATATCCGAGCTGGCTGACCTCTAATGCCATCTAATTTTTTTACCAGTATTTTTATACCACCTTTCTTGTCATTGGATTTCTCCTCTAACGTTATTTGTTTTATTTATTTATAGGATTTTTATCCCGTCTTTCTGCCTCATGGGCACCCAAGGCGGCTTACAACATAAAAGTTATAACGTTAAAATAGAACAGCAGCAAAATAAGACAATTAAAACAATATTAAAACAATTTAAAATGAGCAGGCCTCGTGGATCCCATAGCTGTCGTTTAAAATGCCAGCTAGCATGTCAACAATTGAAAGCTTGTTTGAATAAAAAAGTCTTAAGGGCCCACCGAAAGATTGCCACAGAAGGAGCTGTTCTTAATTCTGCGGGGAGGGTATTCCACAATACACCGAGAAGGCCCTTACCGCTCCTGGTGGCGGCACAGTCAGAAGGGCCCCCTCAGATGACCTGAGAGTACGGGTAGGATTGTATAGAAGGAGGCGGTCCCTCAAATACCCCGGACCCAAGCCGTAAAGGGCTTATTCAAGGCGGTTTATATAGGCAGGCTTTCTCAACCCCATATACAATTACAACCCCATTGTTACAATTACAATCTTGCATAGAACTACCTTTCCTTCCAGGTGGTATCCTTCACAGTTTGGCATTTCTCTGGCTGCACAAACGTCCCATGCTTGATTGACAGGCAACTCCTCCACTCTCACTTGAAAGATTGTCATCTTCACTCCTCTCACTAGCTGGATCTATTCAATCTTTAGCTCCTATGTGATGTCAAGTAAGCACCTGTATTGCCAGAAGAGCAAAGATCCTTTTCGGATATAGAGACAAGGACCAATGGGAGACCCACAGAAGCCGGGATGCATAATCCATGCATTATGGCAACGTGCTGTGTAAGCAGGCCGTCTGCAGTGCGTTGCCATCCCTTGCTGAGAATGGCTCTGATGGTGCATGGGAGGGGCTGTTTACATGGTGTCTTGCGGCACCTGCAGTACTTCCTGTGCCGCCCACTGGCTACGCTACCCTTGAGGAAGTGAGAAGCCAATCAACAATAGTCTGTACGAAGACAAACAGCACAAGCCTATGCATGTCTACTCAAAAGTAAGTCCCATTATAGGCAATGGGGCTTACTCCCAGGAAAGTGTGCATAGGATTGCAGCCTAAACCTACTTTCGTAACGTGCGAAAAGTTGCCTACCGGTTCAATTATTTAATTGCCATTTCTTCTATTCATTTTCCACTTTGTAGTGCTTTGGTGAGGAGTGAACAGAGAGGAAAGGCGATGGTGTTCCTTAG
Organism: Lerista edwardsae; assembly: GCA_029204185.1. Classification (NCBI taxonomy): domain Eukaryota; kingdom Metazoa; phylum Chordata; class Lepidosauria; order Squamata; family Scincidae; genus Lerista; species Lerista edwardsae. The sequence continues at coordinate 468,306 of JAJKFI010000029.1, read as the reverse complement.
AAGCCATTTTATGTCCTTTTTGACAGAAGTTCCTTCAACATGTCTACGGCTGCTTCATTCTGTGATGAACTACAAATGTAAATCTGAAAGACAGATGAATAAAGTAGCTTAGTGTGCTTAAACTGAGGCACTGCAGAAGTGGTTTTTAGGATGAAGGAGTAAGCCTCTAACATTTCTTGAACAGCAGGCCAGTGCATTAATATGTGGTAATCGGACTTGGCAAACACTTACACCCTTTACTTGGATACAATATGTGGGACTGATCAATGGGGGTGTATTTGCTTGTCTGGAGCATTCCCCCCCGGAGAGCTGTGCTTGTCCAAGAACTCGAGCAATGGACAGAATCTTCCTCTCAGTCTGGAGTGCCAAAACAGATCATGCTTTTATGATTTTATGCTATGTTAGTGGTGACCAATGGGTCAGTTTTACCTATGCTGGATTCAATACTCTTCAAAGAAGCATGTCCACTATTACAACATACGCTCAGCATCCAAAAATTGCTAAAAGGTCATCCAAATGCCTCTTGAAGTCAAGCAGATAATGTGGTCTGCCAGCAATTTAGCAGGGCTTGACCCACTAGTTTTGAATAGGGTGAATCCTGGAAGATCAACCAAAGGGGAAATTGGTTTCAGGTGAAACCAAGATGGATCTGACTAAGAGAACATACAGGGTTGTAGAATTGAAAGACACACTTTCAGCCAATGTTAAGCACGTACAATCCATTACTGCATATGAGGGAATGAAGCATTAACTCTTTCCCACAGCGCAATCCAACCAGCAACATAGCACTGATGCAACAGCATTGCGTTGAGCTACATAGCGCCAATGCGGGAGTGCAGAGCGGCATCCCTGTGTCGGTGATAATGCACTGAGACTGGCGCTGCCTGCAGAGAATGTTCTCTGTGCCAGCCGAAGCCAGTTGGCGCAGAGGAGTGCTGAGGTGGGTGGAAGGGAGGGAGTAGGCAGGGGGAGGGAATTTCTGGGTGGGCAGTGGGCAGTCTGGCAGGCATGCCGGCCCACGTGGGGCGGGCCCAGGATTCAGCCATAAGGCCAAATACTAGGCCTGATCTCCAGGCCACGTGGCCCCAATTCGGACTGCGCTGTGTCCTCGGATCTGCCATCCTTCATGGAAATTTTGCATGCTGGAAGTCTTCAGAGGGTAATGGGACATTTGTCCCTTGCCCCACAGTAAGCCCCTACATCTTCAATGGGATAACCTGGACCTGCATAAGCTCTATAGATGGTGCAAGTCCACATTGAACCCAACAGGTTCAAGAAGAGGGACAGGATTTGGTGCATGCAACTGCCATTGATTCTGCTCCCTCCCAGGCCTGATCAGCCCATCCCACCCACATTGCTGCTCCCACGGTCCCATTAGCCCCCTCTCTGCCCTCCCTGCATCCTGTTCCACCTCTGTGCCGCTTGACGCGGAGCGTGCCTTGCGAAGTGTGCACTGCTGGTGCAAGTGGGCTACCGTGATCCTTTGTGCTGGCCTGCCCAACTGCTGTGCCATCACAAAGTGCACCAGCCTGCATTCCGTCCAGGACTGTGCCATGAGTCTAGTCTAGCTGCTTTGGGGAAGCCACAGCAGTGAAAACAATTCAAACTGGTTGATATTTGCAATGTCATATGTAGGACTTTCTTTGAGACTAAAACCAATTGATGATTAAGATGCATTGTGATAGAGTCTCTCTCAGGCCGGTACCTCTTTTTGAAAGGCACTCTTAAATGCAAGCTTTAGAGAGGGACAGTGCTGCCAAGTATGATGTATCACATTATGTAAAAATTTGTGATAGACAAGTGCAGAACACCAGTATTTGACTTCGCTAATGACTCTGTTGCTGGTGCTCATTCTAGATATCACTAGTGCTTAGGGAATAAATTCAAATCTTTGCTGTACCGGAAACTTTTTTTATGGCAATCCTGTCATGAACGTTCACTTCAGACAGGTGTAGTCTGCATATTCCATCACACAGGGTAGAAGGAAAAAAATAATTCCTACAAGATACAGAGTGCAGGCTTCAGTGGGGAATCTCTGGGGTTGAACCATGGGCAGCCCACTCCTGCGAAGGCAGGATAATAGGCAGTTGGAGCTCACTGCGGTACAAGGAGATGCTTGTCCTCTTACCCCAGCATTAAGGGACTGCTTTGACCTGCACCTGTTAAATAGCCTGGATCAGGGTTGTGCAGCCTGGCGAGAGGGGTTAGGATCAGGCCAAATTGCCGAATAGCCTGCCTTCTGCTCCTATTATTATCCTCTCCTGTAACATCTGGCAAGGTAATACACATGACATGCAATTATTTAGCAAGTTTCCCCACCAATGGTCTACTCTACTTCATTGGCTTTGACTTCCAGACGCAGGGAAATTCTCAATGTTGTGGCATCATGTTACACTCTTACCCTAACTCCTCTCTGTTACAGGAGGCATGGAGCTGTCATTTGAGGGGGGGGCAGTGACATCCCCTGACAACATCTACCAGTAGTTCAGACCTACAGTGGAACAGTACAGATGATCATGTAAAACAGTGGAAAACATTCGCAGAACTGAGCCTGAATTTATTTACATGATAACACCATGCTTTTAAGTGAGAAGTATCTTATCAGTGAATCTGTCTCCGGAACATAATTGCAGGTGCATAGCTCGAAGGGGAGCTAGTAAGAAAGCCCTGAGTGTGTTACAACTGCTGTTTTAGCAGTTGTTTAGCTGTTATTGCAGTTATTTAAGCAAATGAAAGGATTTCTGCCCATGTCAGCAAATACATCTTGACTTCTTTAATAATAAATAAATAACTTGACAGACAATACTGGCTGGGGAAATCCTATCCCCTAGAACCATGTGGGAGCAGGGCGGGGAGGAATAGCCAAAGATCAGCATATTCCCTTTTTTCCTTCTAAATTGGAGGCCTCAGCCAGAGAGGTGCCTGAAACATGCAATTGGATGGAAGAGAAAACCCTCTTATGGTGCACTTTTGGCTTTTTGTATGCCCTCCACAATAACTCTCCAGAGAAAAGGCAAGCGGCTTTCCAGGAGCAATTTCTGTCTCCGTTTCAAGATGCAAGGCTGCAGTGCAGTGGAGCGAGCTCCGCATGAGGGGGGCAGAGGAATCCCACCCAGCCATTTTCATCAGACTTCAACATCACTGAGAGCACAATCCTAACTTGGAGTTAGGGCAGCACAGTTAGATTAGCAACGTTTGGCCAGCACAAGGGCCATCATCAAGGATGTTTGGACCACTCTTGGAGTCAGGGAGTGCACCAGCACACAGACGTGCACCATCCCTGATTCTGATTTTGATCAGAGAATCCCTGATTCCGAGGGTGGTCCAAATGCGCTTTACGGTGGCCCTGATGCCTGCAAAGCTTTGCTAGCCTAACTGTGCCGGCCTAACTCCAGGTTAGGATTGTGCTCTGAGAAGATGAATAAAATACTGCATTTTTCTTTCTGTTTTTTTTTCCTTTTTTGTCAGTGCCTTTGGAATAGTGAACTGCACAGGGGCACAGCTAATGAATGTGTAGCTCAGTGCAATGGACAAAATGTTGCCCTGGAAGTGACATCACAACAGGAAGTGGCATCACAGTTGTATTTCCCTTTTCTGTATTTTTGGCCATAATGTTTGACAGAGTAAAGATATTACACTCTGGTTTGTTTCATTGCACTTAAATTACCTTTTCAATGATATGTAACGTGACGATATTATTCATACATACCAAAGTTTTTACCCTTTTGGCCACTAGTATCAAGTTGCCCTCCCAAAGCTTGTTGTCCAGTACAGTTGCACCCACTGCACTTCTTTAGCTATGCCTCTGGAACTGCACTTGGGTTTCGTGGTAGGACACCTTAAAAAAACATATGGAATCACAGCAGTGGTGTCATCTAAATGATTTAACAACAGGTACTCACTTTTGATTGTTACATGTCGGGACCTGCCCACCGGAAGTGACGTCATAAGCCGGAAGTGATGTTGTAGCAAGAAGAGACATGAAAAAAGCCCTTTTTGAGGCCTCAGATGATTTTAAACTGACCCAACAGTTGCAACAGTATTCCACAGCACCCCCAGAACACGTTAAGGAGGCCTGGCATCATGTTAAAGTGACCCAAAACCCCAGAGCAGCTCATTTTTCAGTGGCAAGGCAAGGCAAGGCTCCACTCGCTGCCTGCCTGCCTGCCTGGCTCTGAGAACGTGCAGGCAACTCAAACGTGCAGGAAATTCAAACGTTGCAGGGGGCGGAGTCAACAAGTGGGTGGGTGAATGGGCGGGGCCAACCGTAATCCTAGAAACCGGTACTCGCGTACCCCCGCGTACCCCCTGCATGACATCACTGAATCATAGGCATCATAGAAAGCACATTTCATTATGGGGACTTAATTAAATAATGGCCCAATCCTATACTTTAAAAATACCTTTCTGGAGTGAAAGGAGTATGGGGTATGGGATGTGTCATACTCCTTCAGATACAGGCACAATGAAAGCTCCACTGGTATACCTATTGCTCTACCAGGAGTCCTTCCAGGGAGACCAGCACTCAGACCACAGGGCATGTGGCATAAGCTATAATTGCAGGTGCATAGCTCGAAGGGGCAAAAAGGTAAGTACTGCAGGTGCTGCAACATGCTGTGTAAGTGGCCCCTCCCACTCGCTGTCAGAGTCATTCTGGGTAGCAATGTCAACATGCATGAGATGCTCAGCGAGCATCAGTTTTGCCCTATCAACTCTGGTTTTGGAGATGTGCAGATGGCCAGTTGAATCAGCATACAAAGCCACTATGCCGTATCTCCAAAAGTAGAGCTGATAGGGAAAACATTTTTTGGAATCATTGCCCCAAATATTCCTAAGAATAGGTATACCATTTCAGGCACAAAAATACATGTTGGGCTATGTTACTGATCAGTATCACTTCTCACTATCCGATCACCACTACTAGATGTGGTTATGGAAGATAGTTTTTCCATATCCCATAACTCATATCCCATAACTCTGGCACACTGCTGACTAAAGACCATCCTCCCCACCCCATCTCTCATCTATTGGTCAAGAAGCAACCATGGATATCCTTGCATTTCAGAGAGAGAGAGAGAGAGAGAGAGAGAGAGAGAGAGAGAGAGAGAGAGGCCAAGTCATCTGCTACTGTTGTCCTCAATTTAGTTCCAGCACTTGTCTCTCATTTATATAGTTCAAATCTGACAGTATTTTCTCATTTCAAATATGATATTGCTAAAACTATTATTAACCCATTAAGGAATTCCAATTAGAAATGTATTAGGTTGAAATCTGACTAGCATTTGTATGAGTGAAACAGCGTATTCATTGAATTGTCAATTTCTGATTAAAGCTCCCTACCCTCAGCAGCCTCACTGATTGCCACATAGCCCATTCCTGGGGGGCCCCACCTTGGGGGAGGGGCTGGACAAGGGAGGAGGGAGTGGGCAAGTTCCATTCTGTCAATCCAAGCCATTATCTAAATATCTAGATCAAAATGTGATTTGATTAAGAAATGAGAGAGAGAGAGAGAGAGAGAGAGAGAGAGAGAGAGAGAGAGAGAGAATTTCTTCATAGTGTAAAGCAACTGAAGGAGAAAATATGTGCCAATATTAGCATCAATGTGTTAAAAAATATTCAAACACCACGTTACAGCAAATGAAAAACATTGCCAAGTTGATGGCGAACAGTATGAGGAATGACTGTCACTTACCCTGCAGTGTGCAACTTTTCAACTATATATTTTTTGAGACTGAGGAGTCAATTCCGTGGTTAGCAATTTGCCAAAGCTTAAAATCACGGACAAGCAATTCTGAACAACTAATCTGCGAGGCTGTGCTGCATACAATTTAGATGTGATTTAATCAGTGTTAATTACTTGCCTTTTTATATGATGTAGAACAGCAGATAACAATAAGGCCTGGTAAAATTAAAACATATGGCAATTTGCTATGCACTGACAAAAAATATGTGTGTGGAAAAGATTTTTCAAAAATGAACTTTGTAAAGCTCTGATCATTTAAAAAATGAATTTCAGTGTTAGCGTGATGTGCTCTTCTGTTCTTACGTGTGGGCATAGGAAAATAGAGCTGCTTTTCAACTCTCTATAGAGTTGAAAAGCAGAGAGAAGGTGGCTCAAGGAGCCTTGCCACAAATCTATCACCTGTTAACATGGTATGGACAAGGTAAATAGTGGACATTTCCTGAGATCCTATGGGAGGGAGCAATGTCTAAAATGTATGGTCACTGCAGCAAGAATAATGCCACATGTGCATTTCTAGCCATAAATACAAATCCAACAACCTTGCCATTTTTGTGCAAATTGGTGTCCCCATTTCAGTAAGATGACACACATCAAAATCTCTTGGTAATCAACTATGGCACAGGAATGTTTAAGGTGTTGCAATAATATCAAGTCCATTTGTGGGCTTTGTAGGACGTAATATTTAAATGGGAGGTTGTAAACTGACACTGTCACTCGATATAATTACAAAATAAAAGCATGCATGTCACTCGTGCATACTGGTGGGATAATGTTTGTTATGGATAATGTGGGTTGCTTCCAGTCCAATTATCCAATTTTTATCCTCACTTTTAGATTACTCATGTTAATTTTATCATGCAGATTTGGCATTGCACTGCTATTTTTAAATTATGTTGTAATAAATATATATCATGTTTTCTGTATGTATAGTAATTTTTAAACATTTATTCTGTAAGCTCCTTTGAACCAGGGTTAAGAAAAGCATGATACTAATACTCCAAATAAATAAATTAAGGCTGCAATCCTATGCACGTGTACTACTAGGGAGTAAGCCCCACTGAACTGCATGGCACTAACTTCTGAGATGTGCATAGGGTTGTGCTGTAAATTAACAAAAATGTGAGGAGTGAAACTGAGAGACAGTGGCAGACCCAGCTGAGGCTCTGCCCGGGGCAAGGTCCGAGGAGGCCGCCCCCTGCCCCAGCATCACACTCCCTGCACCGCCCCACCACGCCCACCACGCCATGCCAGGCTCCATTTTTGGAGCTGTTGAAAGATAAGGGTGGGCAGGAGGGCCAAATCCTGTTCTGGCAGCTTGCCTCTGCGAGAAATGAGCCGCCTGACTGCAGCCCCCCTTCCACTCCACCAGCGCAGCACCGGGAGCATTTGTCCCCCCCCCAACTATAATGGTAGGACTGCCACTGCTGAGAGAAGCTTTCTTTGTCTGAGGCAGACATTGGAATCTTTCCTGACCTGCCGTAGTGGCCCTCATCCTCAGGGCTCGGCCATATTGATGGGTGCTTTCTGCATCTACTGCCTAGGATTTTGAAACTGGTTTTTAATTGGTAGAGGAACGAAGACAGGCCAAGAGCCAACACATTTTACAGTTTTGGCCATAATTATCCGCGGGTTTGGGACCCGCAGATTCAGTTCAACACAGGTTGCTGAACTGTGTCTGAACCGTGACTTGTACCCTCCACAAGTGACCAAAGGGGACCGCTAGTTGTGCCCAGAGGTCCTCTATGAGGCCCATCCACTGATCCCATTATCTATGGATTTTGGAATCCCTGGGGGTTTTGGGCACAGAATCCCCACAGTTGCCAAGGGCCACCTTGTCGGGTTTTAGAATGGATGTGAGGCCATTCAGCAGAGGTATGCAGCAAGCAAACGCTGCAGCCAGACGACGCAAAGGCAGGCAGGCAGGGCACAGCAGACGGAGTCTCCTTCCAGAGGCTTTTATTCTTACAAACAAAACTGATTCAACACTTTACACACTACAACACTTCCACAACACACCCACGCAGAGTACTAGCTCTCTCTGCTTAAGTACAGATATGCTCCCAATCAGGGCACACCTATCTGCATAATTACAGTATTGACTACAGCTGTGTCTTTGTTCCAGCTGGCTCAGGTGAAGGTTCCAGAAACTCAGCAATGAATGCTTGGCCTGTCTTTGCCTAACCACGACACACCTGTATAGCCATTTTGGAGGAGATAGCTTACCTTGACTCAGCACTGACAGATTATTACCTCTCTGCCCTCACCTTTTATCAGACCTGATTTAGGGCCTGATCCTATTGGGCTTACCATGGGCGGTATGAGCATACCGCCCGAGTCTCTGGTGTTAAGGCACTGTAATGCACCTTTACCGCCAGTGGTAAGGCCTTGGGAAGTCTTACCACCAGCACCAGGCCAGCACTGGCCCCGCACCACTTGGAGGTAGCAATGCAAGTCAGTGAGCAGGAAGTGTACTGGTCACTGGTATTATGTGCTTTCTGGGTGGGGCAGGGGGTGTTCCTGGATGGGTGGAGGGGCAGAGCAGGGTGGTATCAGCGGCAACCTTCACCGCTGGATCCTGACCTTCATGTCAGGCCTCACAGCCCAACACTCTGAGAGTGGTCCAAACATGCTTTATGGTGTCCCTGGTGCCGGCCAAATTTTGCTGGTCTAATTGTGCCAGCCTAACTCCATGTTAGGATTGTGCCCCAAATTTCAGTTCTAGAAAGCAGGATTTGAAAATCCACAATTCAAGGAGTAGAGACAAAAAGCAAGTTTAGATCCTAACCTGGATCTAAAAATCAAGTACAATCCTAACCTGGACTTAGGCTGGCACAAGGATTTGTGCCGACTCAGGAGTGTCACAAATGTGTTGTTTGCACCATTCTCAGAATCAGGGAGGCCAGCACACAAGCGTGCGCTTTCCTCCCTGATGCAGAGAGTGCTCCAAATGTAATCTTCGTTCTCTAAAAATGAAAAGTTAGGATTGCTTCTATTTAATTTTGTTTTCTGCAGATATTTTAGTGACATATTAAAGCCACTGTTGACAAGATACCTTTTAAGAATTATATCACACTGACATCTGGTGGACATAGTGATACTTAATTTAAGCGTTTGTTTTACTATGTTAATAGAACAGAGACTGAACATGGAAAACTAGGCATACTATATTTCAATGAATCTTAGATGCCATCGACTGTAAGAGGCACCATTATTTTATGTACCACTAAGGAAGAAAAAACGATGCCAATTAAACTATGACACAGTGCTCTCTCATCACTTAGTATTTTTATTCTATATGCCTCCCTGCTCTGTTTCTGTCTTCCTGCATACACACTAACGTTTTGTTTCATTGCCACAGCATATTGCAATCTTTTTAAAGCGGCAGTTAAACACATGTGATGATGACAATATGGAATGGGGCAGTGATGGGGCAGGGCAGTAGGTGGATGTTCCAGGCTGGACTTACGATCACCTGCTAAAGCTCACTGTCATGTAACACCAGCGCCCAGTACACTTGCTGCTCACCGACTTGCATTGCTACCTCCGAGTGGTGCGGGGGCCAGTGCGTATAAGTTGATGTAGTGCTACAGTCGTTGATACTGTGCTTCTGAGGCAGTGGTGGTATCTAAATGATCGAAGAACCGGAACGCTAACCAAAGAACCGGAACACTGACCGGGACTCACCTTTGATTGGCAGCCCGTCCCTTCGGTTCCGCCACCTTCCCACCCGCCATGCGGGCTGCCCTCGGTGGATGTGCATGCGCCCCATCGCTGCTCGCTCAGGCACCCAGCGTGCCTGCCCCCCCACCCCCCCCGCGAGCAGGCGCCCCCTCGCGTTCATCACGGAGCCGGCAATGAATGGCGGCAAGTGGGCGGAGCTAGGCCAGATCATGTTCAGGAACGGCCGTTCCAGTGCGTTCCCCCTGCATGACATCACTGTTCTGAGGGCAGCTTCCCCCTTCATTTTCTCTTACACTGTGTCTCAAAGCTATCAGGGGCAACCACAACCACAATCTTTGAATTGTGGAAACCCAGACCCAGAAAGACAAAAACATGTTCTCAACAACTTCTGTGGCACCAGGATCTCAAAAACAAGGCCGAAATCTAATATAAATCAGAAGGTCTGGAGAACAGATAATGACGATTACCATCCTCACAAGAATTACATTAGAAAAGTCAGAGGGGTGCAATCTGACAAGCTTTTTCTGGGAGTGACTTGCAGTCTCCAACACAAGCCCCAGCCCAACTGCACACAAACCATGAGACCTAATTGTAAAATTTGTTTACAAATTTTATTTGTAAACATATAAAAATGCTACTCAAACCTGCGCAGAAATCTCTGATTGCCTCTCAAAGAACTCTGCCTCAATACTTCAGGGCATTTCTGTGGAACCTCTTGTCAGATCTGAATCATGCGCAGCCACTGCAGAAGAGTCATGAGAAGTCAGGACTAGGGAAAAGGTGCTTCTGGGTTGAAGAACACTGTGCTACCCCCAAATACCTGGGAGTAACTCTGGATCATACACTGACTTTTAAGAACCACTGCTTTAACACCAAACAGAAGGTCTTCGCCAGAAATAATATCTTGAGGAAAATAACAAACACAAGATGGGGTGCCCAACCACACATATTAAGGACTTCCGCTTTATTACTATGCCACTCGGCTGGAGAAAATGTCAGCTCTGTCTGGTATAGATGTAATCACACAAAACAGGTGGATGTGGTACGAAATGAAACAGCAAGAGTGGTCATGCCTAAAATCAACTCCAATACAAAAGGTGCATTACCTAGCTGGCCTTCCCCCTTCCGAATTTCGTCGGGAGAGCGCAACGCAGAAGGAGTGGGTTAAAGTGACATCCCTAGAAACATACCCACTGTATGGCCATCAACTCCCACTGTCAAGATTGAGATTGCGGAATAGCTTCCTTAGGACTGCGCCCCCCCCCATAACCAGTCATCACAGATTTTGGAACGATGGAAAGCGAGCAAGGAGCTGCCGAGTGAATGGGCACAAACATATGTATGCCCGCCACCAGGCCAAGAACAACCGTGGCCTGTATGGAAATCCTTAAATCGACTGGGGTCGGAAGATCTAAGGACAATCTAAGGAAATGGGGTTTCTCCATAAAAGACATGCTGTGTGAATGTGGAGAAGAACAAACCATCTCACATATGCTATAGTGCACATGGTGCCCCCCCAAAAACTCTTATGTTGGCAAGGGAGAACGCTGTTGAAATGGCCCAGTATTGGGCAAATGATATCTAGTTTTAATTTTGTATTTTGATGTATGTATAAAATTATATTAATGTAGGTGCTTCTGGCACGAATAAAGAAAGAAAGGACTAGGGAGAGGGTCGGGAGACAGGACTGAGCAGGAGGAGTCAAAACAGAACACAGGGCTGAGAAGTCAAGCTAGGAGTCACAGACAGGCTGTCCCCAGACCCAAGGAGATCTTGTTGTTTGGGAAAAGCCCCAGACCAAGTTCAAAGCCCTCCTGTTCCAGAAGTCTCTAATGGCCAGCCTCAGTAGGCTAGGGCAGTGGTTCTCAAACTTCTTAATAGTGGGACCCACTTTTTAGAATGACAATCTGTCCAGGGCCCACTGGAAATAATATCATGGCTGTCAATGTGACACCAGAACCTGCTGCTTTCCTCAGAATGCAGCAATAAGTTGGGTTATTTCTCAGCCATTTTCCAATAGCAAAGTCAATCAGAAAGGGAAAAGCCTATTTACACCCTTGACACAAGCAAAACAATCACACAGCTCTCCCCCTTTCCAGCATCCCATCTTCCCACATTTTCAATATGGCTGCTTTAGGTGCTATGCAACTCACCTGAAATTGGCTCGCAACCAGTGGTGGGATTCAAATACATTAACAACATGTTCTATGTCCTTCAGGGCGGCCTTCAGGGCTGCTGCTGCCTTTCTTCCCTCTCCCAACCTAAAATTAACAACCGGTTCTGCAGAACTGGTGAGAACTGGCTGAATTTCACCACTGCTCGCGACCCACTGGTGGATCCTGAGCCACAGTTTGGGAACCACTGGGCTAGGCCTGTCTATAACCTGAAATTCCCTCAATGATGTTCCAGGCTGCAGTTTCAGCAGCTCACCACATGGGGCAGACACTGACAAAATCTAAGACAGCGGTATTCAAACTTTTTAGACTGGGACCCACTTTTTAAAATGGTACTCATGCTGGGACCGGAAGTTATGTCATTAACCTGGAAGTGATGTTGTGGCAGGAAATGACATCATCAAGCAGGAAGTGCTGTCATTGTAACATAATACTTCTGAAATGCAAATTGGCATTCTTGGTCTGCAGAAATTGTACAACCATGAAACATCCCTGACAGAAAGCAAGATGAGGACAAAATATGATGTAAAAGAACTGAACTAAAAACAAAACAAAACCCTCACATGAAAATTCAAACTGTTAACACTCACAAAAGGAATATAACAAGAGTAAGGTCTGCAGTTTCCAAGATGGCTGCTCCAAGCTTTCCATGACCCACATGGCATCAGATCGCAACGCACCAAGTGGGTCCCCACCCACAGTTTGAATAACACTGATCAGTTTGAATAACACTGATCTAAGAGACCCAGCTACAGCTAAGGCAACTCCTGACAACACTCAAGATACACAAAAGCTATAAATCTATTGCCCTATGCCCTGTTATCTGGTGATGGTTCCTTGGCAGGCAATTTAGTACTGAGGTTGCTGTGCAGTGACTGGCTGCAAAGTCTAGTCTATAGCCTATGCTCTGCCACAGAAAGTGGGTGAGGTGGAAGGGTGGTGAGAGTTGAGATTTTCTGATGCTTTCGTTTCCTATTGCTTCCTCTTGCTCTTTTCCAACATGCAGGTGTCTGCTGGCCTCTGTCATTTTTCAACAATGTCTATCAAGGAAAACACCCACAGAGCAGAGAATAGAACTTACAGCAAGTACCTGCACTGTATGTGGGAATGCGCACAAGACCTTCTAGTGTTCATACTACGGCAAACACTACACAAGTGCTCCTTGTATTCACACTGCATTCACACGTCCTCTGCTCACACTTCACAAGTGCTCCTTCTGCAGCCTGGGATGTGCTGCCTGCTCAGCTCTGCACTTTGCCAGTTCCTGCACTAAAAAAAACCTTGGACAAAAATGCCTGGATTTCAGAATAGTCTGGATTTTGGAAGAGATAATCTACCTGTATAGCATTGCTCCATAATATTAACAAAGTAGGGCTAAAAAATTAAGAATGAACTAAGGGGCCAGAGAGATGAGATGCTCAGGAGCTTTCTACTTACCATGTAACCAAGGTTGGTTGCCCATCTTGGCAAGTGGCCTGCAAAGTCCAAGTAGAACTGAGAACCTCAATGGCTGCTGGCTGGCCAGAGAAGGATAAGCAGGCACAACAGCTGGAGTTAGGCCGGCATAAGCTAAGCCAGCGAAGTTTGGCCAGCACAAGGGCCACCATAAAATGTGTTTGGACTACTCTCGAAGTAGACATCAGGGATGTCTGTGTGCTGGCCTCTCTGACTCCAAGAGTGGTCCAAACATACTTTACAGTGGCCCTTGTGGTGGCCAAACTTCGCTGCCTTAGTTTATGCTGGCCTAACTTAGTTTTGCTAAACAGGTAGTGGCAGCTTCTCTGCCTTCCCCTTTGTCCCATGGGGATGGTTCTGCATCCTGGGTTGAGGATAAGACATCTCAACAATTATGCTTGCCAACCCGGTACAGTCTATTAATGTATGAGTTAGCAGAACAGAACTTGAATCTCACTTGAGAGTTTACTAAGGTACCCAGGTTGCTCCATCTTTTCCCTTGTTCAAAGTGGTCCTTCTCATAGCTTGTTGTACCTAAAGGGATGACTTTTCCCTTCTTCTAGTCAGGTGGATGTTCTCCACCTCCAGGCACCTCACAGTGAGCAAGAGTATCACAATACTGAATTAATCTACCTAGATGGTGAACCCCCAGGTCACGTACTGCAGAGTCTCTCAGTCCTTAGGGGTGAGCCCTTGCAAATGGGAGTGCCCCTAGTCAGTCCCCCTGGAGTGGAACCCTGTCTTACCACTTTTCCAGGCTCCTGGACTCTTCTAAGGAACCCATGGAAGGATGAGAAATAGGTTTCTCTCACCCCAGTCTGCCCCTGGGCAGCCCAATTCTGAACTGCCTAACTGCAGTGGTGCAGTAGTAGCCAAAAGGCTACGGCTGTATTAATCTATAGTGAGGCAGGTGCTGGAGTCTCCCCAGGAGAAGGGGACATTTGTCCCCTTCCCCTGGGGAAAGCCCTGTTGCCCACAAGGAGGCTCTTCGGCCTGTCCCCAGTTATTTTGCTGGTGGTGAATCGAGCAGCCCCGTGTTGGGCTGCTGAGTCACTGCCGGGGATACAATCCGGTGGTGGAAGCCACCGCCGGGTTCACCCCCTCATAGCCAGCACCTTCCCTCCCCTACCTGGGTCCTTCCCCCCCCCCCCCCCCCCCCCCCCGCCCCAAACAAGCTTACCAGCTGCCAGAACTGCTGGAGTGCCTGCCAGCCACCTGCTTGAGTTAGGCCCAGTGCCGAATGAGTGCCGCCACAATGTGGGCGTACGTGTTTTACGGCACGTTTGTGACATTTTTGCCAGCTGCACACATGTACTGCTGGTGATAAGGGCCTTCAAGATTAGGCCCTAATCTCACTCCTTTTCCTTCATTGTCCTCCTCCTTTCTTTCTCTGTATAACATATATAATCTTTATATAACATAAACAAAACATATTCCCGCCATTTAGTGAAACTTTAACAAGAGAAAACTGGAAGTCCCAAACCTTTAAATATAAGGTATTCCAGTTAACTGCAATACTATCGAGTACAGGTCTTAGCCCATAGAATATGACATTGATTTGATGAAATTCTTAGTAGAATCATTGGAAATGGAGCAGAGCACTTTGCAGAATCCCACTGAAAGAATTTTGTTCCTTTTAGGTGCCTTAAAGATCTTGCACACACACAAATCACTGCAATGAGTGGATATTTTCCCCAAGGAAGGGTTGCATTAAGGAGATCCACTGGAGCATTTTAAATGCAGGATACGCCACTTACACCAACGACTTTTTGAAAAGTTGACAAAAAACATATTTCAATAGAAAGCCCAAGAGACCATTTTCTTGTGTAGATCTTTGTGCATTACATGTCACCATCAAATGCTCAAGAGGACTGAAGTACTGATAGTAGCTATCAAAAATGATATAAACATTATGATCATGTGAATAATGGCTTGCATTATTCTTAATGCTTATTCTTTCTATTGTCAAGCATTCTGGGCCTTTTACATTGTATGGGCAGCCCTGTTACATTGGTGACTTTCAGGGGTGAAAGTCCTATCAGCCTTCCATCTCCATCTCTCCTCAGCTGTTTGGCCAACAGACAAGCATCTTTTTTCATGCATTTCTCTCCAGCCCTTTGTAGTGTGGTCATGCTGATGAAGATACTTCCTAGATATGAGAAGGATGAATTTTCCTTGGTATCACTTTTTGCCTTCAACTGCTCTGGTGTGGTCTGCATTGAGAGGCAGTAGAAAAACGTGATATGAGAGAAACAATATAAGGGGCGAGTGCCTCACAGTTTATGGCCAGCACTGACAGCCAGGCTATATCAGAGGATGGTATGTCAAGAACACAAGTCCCTTCAGGGTCATACCAACAGTCTGTCTAATCCAACATCCTATTTCCAAGAGTGGCCAGCTGAGAAGCCCTTGCCCACTGTGCTCCCTCATCATGTGGTGCAATGGCGTAGCTAATGAAAATGTAGCCCGGTGCCAAGGGCAAAATGACGCCCCAGAAGAGACGTCACAACAGGAAGTTGCATCATTTCTGGAAGTGACAGAACCCCTGGGCTTTTTAAAAAAAGGTGAAAAATAGGGCGGGAATTCTCTCCCCAGCAGTGTGCCTCCTCCTGCTGCCCCCAAGCTCACAGTCACCCCCTGACAGTGGCGTAGCTAGGTTATTTGATACTTGGGCCCCAGAAATTTTTAACATCCCCCCAAATTACAAAATCACTCACTCACATTTTTAACATTTTTTATACTAATCTTCTTCCAAGGAGCTCAGGCTAGTGTGCAAAGTTCCTCCCTTTCTTTTGTCCACTTAGTTATCTAAGCCAGCAATTTTCACATGGCAGCTGTATTTTCATTTTCAGGTTTGTTTGTTTTTTGGCCATAACTTTTGATAGAATGAAGATATTCCACTCCTGTTTGTTGCATTCTGCATTAACCTTTCCAATGATATATAATGATGGTATTAGTCATATATATCAAGGTTTTCACCATTTTGGCCCCTAGTGTCGAGCTCAGATTGTTCCCCACTAATGCTTGTTGCCCGGTACAATTGCACCTCCCTTCACTTCTTTAGTAACACCCCTGATGTGGCGTACAGGAGGTTTTCTGAGCACCTTATTCTCCATGAATTTGCCCAATGTCTTTTTTTAAGGCATACAAGTCAATGGCCATCACTGCATCTTGCGGCAGAAAATTCTATATGTTCAAATTATTTACCATTGAATGTTGTGTAGAGTAAAGGCTCTACAGTACAACTTTGTTCTTTTGACAACCACTTTACTTGTCTCTTTAAGAAAGTAAGAAAAACTGCTGGATCAGGCCAAAGGCCCATCTAGTCCAGCTTCCTGTAACTCAGTGTCTCAGGGAGCATACAAAACAACAAGACATTTGCATCCTGTTGCCACTCCCTTGCACCTGGCATTTCCTTGTCCTTTGCAGACCACACCCTTTTCTTATCATCTGGTCCCCATGCAGGAGGAGTTTCTGTACTAAAACTGAGCTTCTTCATATGTTCTCTATGACTGGAACTACAGGAAGGCACTGTTTCTCCAAATGGTATTTTCTGTCCAAATACCATTGAGCAATACAAAATGCATTCTGTGCTAAAATTGGATTGTGACCTTCTTTGCCCTCAAAGCAGCAGCCAATGAAGAATTGCAACATTGTGGTGTCATTGTGGAGGAAGAGACAGAAAGGTGTTGCAAAAAATTGGGGTGCCTCTTTAACATAGGGTGAAAATGTCAAGGAAAAAGGAGGTTTTGCATTTTTCTGGATTATTTGAGTTGCAGCTTGAATCACAACCTGGAAGTATATCAGCAACAACTTGTAGATCCAAGTTCACAATTTCAGAACCCTGTCATTGAACATGAGATGAACAGGCATTAAAGAGCACATTTCCTCAACACGTAGCTCTAAAGTTTGATTACATTTTCAGATAGCAATTGGGCTGGGCTGAAGAGGGAAAGTATGAAAGAGGAAGTATCCAGGTAGAATCATCCAGTTACTTTCACATATTTTATGAACGATGAAAAGTTAGCCACAGATGAACTAAACAAGTTCATTAAAACTCACAGATTACCTGACCCTTTATTCGGAGAGATGTCCATAAGCTTGTCAAACTTTAGCGAGCAGATAAACATGCTTACAGCCGAAACACCTATAATAATGTGAAGGACAAAAATCATGATTAGATACCAAATGGCATGCCTTGTAATGCATTAAATTCAGAGAACCTTCTGTTGTTGGGGGAGATACCGGAAGCTTATAAAAACTTGGCAAGAGACTTTTTAATGTTCTGAACCTACTTGATTGACTTTTCCAAACCATCATAACAGAAGCACATCATGGTCCTTTTGTTGACATTGTTGAGGGCCCTGGGAATGTGCAGTCCAAACCCATTCAAATTTATGCAGATGTAAATCTTGCTCAGATGTAAGTCTTGCTAGTCTTGCTAGGGATGTGGTGGTGCAGCGGGTTAAATGCTGCTGCTGAACTTTCTGACCGGAAGGTTGAGAGTTTGAGACCATGCAACGGAGTGAGCTCCTGTTGCTTGTCCCTGCTCCTGCCGACCTAGCAGTTCGAAAGCACCTAAAAATGCAAATAGATAAATAGGTACCAGTTCGGTGGGAAGGTAATGGCGTTCCGTGCACTACGGTGTATAGTCATGCTGGCCACATGACCACGGAAGCTTGTCCTCGGACAAATGCCGGCTCTACAGTCTTAGAAATGGAGATGAGCACCGCCCCCTACGGTCGGTCACAACTAGACCATTCGGTAATGGGGAAACCTTTACCTTTTGCTTGCTAGGTTCAATAGGATTTACATTCTCGCAAGTGTGATCTAGTTGCAGTTTTATTCACACATAAGTATGCATAGGATTGCTGATAGCGGTTAAGACTACAATCCTATAGACACTTATCTGGGAGCAAGTCCCATTTAAGTCAGTGAGGCTTACTTCTGCATAGACATGCATAGGCTATTTTTCCAAGCATGACAGCTGCAGTCCTTTACAAAAGAACTGTGAAGCTCACCTTGTCACCTAATGGCCATAGACATGTATCTATCTTTTCACATATGAAAATAGTGTAATTTGAAAAACAGATCCTTCCAAAACAGCTCTGGGTATAAATGCTATGAAACATATGCTTGCAATAGCTCTACAGAAACTTGCCAAAGTTATTGGGTCACAGATAATGGTGGGACCCACAAATGAACAACATCTATACAAGCTCTTTAATACTGCCTCCAAGTCTCTGAAAAACTACCATCTGTGCAATATCTACATTGTATTTTTTCCTGATTCATACCAGTGCCTTAGTCTTCACTTCCTTAGAATGGGAATAGAAATATTCAACCTCACAGTGATATTGTTGGGCTTGATTAATGTCCTTTTACGATATTCAGAAGGGCATCCACAATTATTAAGGAAGAGCTATGTGCCTCTGCTTTGTGAGAGAAATGCTGTAATTACTAAACCATTTAGCTCTGGTCTTCGTTGGACATAGATGAAAAAGGTAGTTGCCTAGGTGAATACATTATTAAGTATTTCTTTTAATGTGTGCATGATATGAAATGGAACATTTTTCAGGCTGCCTAGCACAAGGGAAATGCTGTGGTAATGGCAAAGACTGGACTGGCTTGCTATTATATTTCAAGAGCTTTAGCCCTTCATCTCACTGAAAGTGTCTGACACTTCCTTTTTCATTATGCTGGAGGGACAAAGACTAATGTTCCTAAGGCATGCAAATGTAAGATTTTATATCTTTTGAACAAGGACCGAAATATTAAGATTATTTGTACTAAGATTCCTTAAACAAAATCATGCTGTTTGTCAAAATATGGAATTGAGTTTGAACTTGCTTATTCGTACAATCCTGCAAATGACCTGTGTTGGTCTTGAAGTTTTCTCAACAGTGTTGGAGGATTCTAGTGCTACACAGGGCTAGACCACTCATGAGACCAACTGAAGCAATTGCATCCGGACGCAAATTGGTGGAGGTACCTATATCTGCCTGCCTACTTGCCTCCACTGCTCCTTTTTCTCCTTCCTGGATTGGAAAACGAAGAGGGGGGCAGAAAAAAAGAGGAATTGTGGAGGGGAGGGCCGAGTGGGAATGTTGGAGGATGGAGGGCAGAAGGTGGCACATCATCACAGAAGGGGGTAATAGCAAGTCTTGGAATGATCCCGATTCTCTCTCTCTCTCTCTCTCCCCCCGGCTCCCAGGTAGTCTCAAGCTACCCCACCCCCGGGGGCTCTAGGGGGGTCTGACCCCCGCAGTGTTTGTCACCAGGCCGCAAGGTATATGCGTGCCAAGTTTCATGCCGATCACTCCAGGTGTTGAGGAGCCTATTCAGAACATACACCCACACCCACACGCACACACATACCCACGTTCGTTTTTATATATATATATGATGGTATTATTCCTTAAAACCGTAATTTTAGAAACTTTGGTCCCTGGTGATGACACCCCCTTGAGGGTGGTACCCAGGGCACCCCATCCCTCGCCGAATAAGTAGCTATGCCACTGGGTATACACAAATGCAACACTATTGGTTGTACTCCTGGCTCCCTGTTTAAGCTTTTCCGGGCATATAGCTTGGATATGCTACATAAGCATGCAAAACCAGTTTGACAAGCACTCGCAGATAGACTGGCTGGGACACAAATGCTGGATGTTTGTATACTATTAACAGTGGTAACTAATGTTATAGTACAAACTGCAAGTCTACGCCCACTTTTCTCTAGGTGGTATTTGGGAGGGTGGATACTGTGACACTTGTTGCAAAAGGCCATTTTGACGGGTAGGGGTGGGGTTAAGACCTTGGCTTAGCAACTTACCAATAACCTTCTCAAACTGCGAAGCTACAGTAGTTGCTGACTATATATTCCCCAACCTCTGTACTTGTGAGTCCCATTAGAGTCATTGAGATGTATTAATGAACAGGTTTATCCGGTGGGGTCTTAATAAGCAAACGTTCCTGACATGGAGTGGGGGACAGCCCAGGCTTTTGCATGGTTACTCAGAAGTAAATCCAACTGAGGGCATCCTGAACTGGCGTATGTCCCTTATGCTGGCCCATAGCAGTCAAAAATGTGCTATAAGGCCTGTCTGTGCCAAAGAAGAGGGTGCTGGGTCGGTGTGGGGAATTGGGCCAACCCAGGGACACTGTGGAGGATGCCCACAGTGCAGGCAGTCAGCCTGCCTGCTCCAACACAGGTTAGAATTGCACTGTGAGTTCAATATGAATTACTTGTAAGTAAGTAGGCATAGAATTGCAGCTTTTGTGCAATCTTATGCACACCTATCTAGGAGTAAATTCCATTACTCCTGGAGTCGCACTTACTCCTGGCTAACATGCACAGGAATGGTTTCCACACTGGTTTATAGTCCTGGTTTATAGAAACTAACCGTTTCTAGAGTTTACGCCCCTCCTAAGTCCACTCCGATTTTGTCCTTTGTGTATGCTGATTTGACAAGGAGGCTGGGTGCTTCTCTTCTTTTATACTGATTTTTCATTCTCCCATAGATCTTAGTGTTCAACTTGGCCAATATGATCTGAATGGGCACCCCATTGCGCGGGGAAAGGCAGGGCAAAAGTCTATTCAATAAATAACTCTGTGTCTTCCTTAGGTTTATCTGGCCCGAGATCAGTGCTGAGCACTGTTAGTTTCCTACTGTTGTGTTGTCATTATGGCAGACCACATCCCTGTTTCATTCCAGCTGTTTACCCCAAGCAAGCTATTTCTGTCTACACACATGCAGAACGAAGAAGCAAAAAGGGATGTCTCCTTCACCACACAGAATGGCTTCTGAAACTTGGGAATGACAGTCCTTGTGCATTGGGAATTCATCATAAAAAGTATTTGGCAGTTAACAGCCTCTGTGAGAATCTCCAAGTTGGCAAGGATCCTCAAAATGATGTATTTCCTGAATACACAAAAAGAAGAAGGAAGGAAAATATTCACTATTCTCATGGCAGTGGCACTGAGGTGTGTGTCTGACTTTACTAATGTGATCGGCCCTCCTGTAATTAACAGGATGGGTGGCCTTAGGTATTAATAAAAACTGCATTAAGTGGAGTGTTTTCAGGACTGTCTGGTTAGGGAGGTTAACACTCTAGAGAAAAGTAGGTATACAGAGGTGGATTTGAATGTGGAATTTGAATGAGCGATTATCATGCTGGTATCTTGTGCAATGGCAAACAAATGATAAATTATATGCAGGCACACAACCTCAATCATTTGTTGCAGTGACACCAGCTCTCCCTGCCCTCCCACTCCGTCCGTTTTATGCATTCTGGTTTTTTCCTGTATTCTCTGCCAAACAGTATGAACAAACCTGAAGGGGGTCTGGGATTTCTCCCCCCACCATACATACCTCCTGCTTCTTATATTGTACAGCTTGCAAAAGGTATGCCTTGACACTATGGACACTACATGTGAAACTTTGTTATGGTTAATTGTTGGTTCTAGGAGTGAATAAGAGAGAATAAGTAGGCAAGGTACATGCTTAATACTCAGAAAGATAGGTGCTGGGGCTGAAGCCTGTCTGGAAACATTGTTACTGTGCATGCTTTTAGGACACATGGTAATTGGTGCACATGGAGGAAATTGTGTGTACCAGGGCCAAGTACAGGGACCAATGATGACACAACTCAGTAGAATGGCATGAAAGGAGGAGGGAGGTGGGTTCCTGTAGTAATAGATAACTATCATTATTTGGGAATCATAGTACAATCATGGAAAAGGAGATTCAAAAATAAACAGCAATGCATTGTATTCAATAATCACACAACTAAGCCCTAAACATGAACGGTTTCTAGGTAGAAAAGGAAAAGAAAGAATAAATCTTTACATTGAGAAAGGAGGGCATAATAGTGCAAGCAAGAAGGGTGGAAGAAGGGTACACAGGGAACAGATACTAAGGAACTGATGGAGGGGGAAAGAAGAGGAAGCAGCAGGAGACTACCAAGGTTCCAACAACAATATAAGGCTGAATCTTCATTCTCTGCAGACTGAGTGGTTCTTGTTTAGCAGAGGGAATGGAATTGCCAGAGCATTTGTGGGTCTGCAACAAAGCTCGGGGCCCACAGTTGAATGAAGACCATAAAGGGTCCGTGACCTTCCTTTAAATACCTTCTGTTTTAGGGAGTAGAGGCTGTTGTGCAGTGAGTTCATCAAGAGCCTTTCTTCCATGCCTTGATGGCCCTTGATAGCTCATTCCCACCTGGAGATGGGTCTTTCTATTGTTTTGTACCCAGCTGATGGTGCGGCAGCAAACTTGGCTGAGGACCAGGTACGTGGTGAGGCACAGAATTGATGAAGCAGCGACCTGGAAGTGACATATTACTTCCGGGACACTGACCCTCCTAACACAACTGGAACCCTGTTGTGCCCGGAACTGTTTTGAAGCCCCACCCCGAGGTGTTTTAAAAGCAGTTCCGGTTTTTGCCAAAAACTGAAAGTACTTCTTAAATACTTCCAGAGGTAGTAGTTTCTGAAGCCTGTAGTTGCCACACACAGCCTCCACAGTCCTCAGAAAGTTTCCTGAATGTGATCAGAGAATATCTCTGGTCGCATCTGAAACTTTAGGTTTGAGAGGTCAGGTAAGGCTGAAAGTGCAATCCTATACTGCGCTGGATTGGCAAGGTCGACAGGCCTGGGCCAAATCCAAGTGCAGTATGAGGGAGGCTGGAGCCTCCCCGCGGCAAGGGCACGTTCAGCCTCCTCTATGTGCTCCTCGGATCTGCGCCTGCTAAACAGCAGGTGCAGATCCAAGGAGACGGCGCGGCCCGAATCGGGACTGCACGGCCTCCCAGACAGGCTTAGGATTTGGCCTTATGGCCACATCCAGGTCCCTCCCACCCTCCGCCCATAACCTCCCTCCCCCCACGAATCCTATGGCCGTCTCGGCCATGAGCATCCATCGTGCCAGCCAGCTTCGGCTGACGCGAGGGAAGATTGGCGCGGGCACAATGGGACCAGCACTGCCTGCAGCGCCGGTCCCATTGTTCGAGTGCCAACACAGGGGTGCTGATCGGTGCCCCCGCGTCAACGCTAATGACGTCGTGCTAATGTATGACGTAGCATTGGCACGACGGGCACGCTAGGATTGCGCTGTCAGTCTCCCTTGCCTCCCCTGACTGTATGTGCGTGCTCAGGATGCCAATTAATGTGCACCTCTTGATTAGATTTGACTGAAGAATTGGTGAGGGAAGAGAAGGTTGGGCGTCTGGCTTTTGTGCCATGGCTACGTTTACTCACAAAGTTCCCAGGATGTGGCTTGTTTACAGGTTCAGCATGTGCTGCACATGTTGTACGATGTGCTGAACAAAGCATGGTGTGGCCTGTCACAAGACTTTCCAAAAGAAAGACAGGTGAGGCTTAACTTTTAAGCCAGCCGGCTTGGGAGGGGTGTTGGTGTTGCTCTGAAAATTCAAAGTTTGTCCTTTTTCCTAAAGACCTGTGGGGACATGAGGTCTTTACCATCAGCCCAATTCAAAATGCAAAGCTTGGGGTGCTACAGCTGCCACCGGTACTGAAGGTTGGGCCAGACTGGCCAAGTAGGCCCTCTACTCAGTGACTGGCCAACTCCTGATGCAACTCTTGGGATGTACCATGGACGGTGGAGAGTATAAATTCTGGGGAAAGTAAACTCTTGGGTTTCTTGGCTAAATTTCTTTTAGCCTATGTAAAGTTTTGAAAATCACAGATCTCTGCATCAACCAGCTTGGGAGGAATTCTGTGTCACTGGCGAACTCTTCCACAAACAGCACTTAGCTTAACCACAAACACTATTGCTAGCAGCACTACCCCTGATAGCACTTCTCCGCTCCCCTCTTGTATCATCAAATGGTTGCAGGAAAGTCCCCGCCCGTCCACCCCATCCCCCCCCCCCGTTTTCCGCCGTCACTCGTTGATTGGCCACGAGTCGGCGAGACGGGCCAGCCCAGGCGAGGAGCGTTGCTTGCTGAGCTTACTGGTCAGGTCGATGCTCCTACCGGCGTTTCCAGGCTTGGCGGGGCTCGGGAAGTTACTTGGTAATTGTTTGCACAAGGCGGCGGCAGCGGGCGAGGCCAAGAGAAGTCCCCGAGCGCCTCAGCAAGAAAAACTTTCCTCGCCGTTCCCGGCAAGCGGGTCTTTGCGAGGGGGCGTGGACGAGGAATGCGAGGAGGAGCCGATCCCGGGAAGGCGAGATGAAGCCTGGGCGTCGCGGAGCGGCTGGCGCCTTCCCCACTCGCGGTTGCCCCGAAGAGCGGCGCGTGGGCAGGCGGCTGCTCCTGCTCGGGGCTCTGTAGTGGTGACACTTGGTGCTGGGTGCAGCCGCCGGCGCCGGGATGGGCACGTCTCGGGCGCTGCCGCTGCGGTCTCTCCTCCTGCTCCTCCTCATAGCTGTGGCCCCCGGGCGCGGCCGGACTCGCTTTGCTTTCCCGCTTCAAGTGTCTCTGCCGGTCGCCCCCGACGGCTCCCTGGTCCCCACGCCCGTGTTGGTGAAGCCGCCGGGCAGCCGCGGGGCCAGTGGCCAGGAGGCGGCGGGCTTGGCCTTGGCCTCGGACTCGGGCAGCCCCCTCAACTATGCCGCGATGGTGGACAATCTGCAGGGAGACTCGGGACGCGGCTACTACCTCGAGCTGCAAATCGGAACCCCACCGCAGAAGGTAGGCGCTGCTCCGGGGCGGGGGGGCGCGCACAGGCGTAGGAGGCGTGAGAAGTTAACCCAACTACGGGTGCGCCCTCCAATTCGCTCCAAAAGGGGCCGGGGGCGCTGAGTTCCTTTGAATTACCGTAGGGAGACAACAAAAGGGTGGAATCCCCCCATTCTTTCCCAGCACGTGGCTTGTCAAAGGGAGACTTAAGCATTCTCCTCCACATCGGCGACTGATCCCTGAACTTGGATGTGGTCGCTTATTATGGATCAGTTAATGAGGAACACATAAGAATGTGCCATAGTAGGTAACATACGGTGCTTTCTGTTGAAGAATATGAAAAGAAGCTTGCTGGGTCAGATCAAAGGTCGGGGGTGGTTCAGTTTCTGTTGGCTGACCCGCTTGCTCCAGGTGGGAAGCTGGTGGGGGTGCTCTGCCCCTGGCACTTCTGCCTGGCTGTCCTATTCTCCCCTTGTGTGCTCTCCTTGAGAGTGCAAGGGGGGGGCGCTCGCTTTCTCTTCTAGCTCAGTAGTCTTCAATCTTTTTGCATGCCACAACCCCCCAAAAATAAAGTATGAGACTAAGGGCCCACCGCTGATACCACCCCCTCCTGGGACCTGATCTGCCTGTCTTCCCTTACCTCTTGGGTCTTCACAACAACCCTGTGAGGTGGGAGCCTGATCAGGGCTGGCCTTAGGAGCTGCCGGGCAAGATAGTGAGAAGACGCTGGGCAAGATTATCTAAAGAACTCGCTTTTTGATAAGGCAGTGTCATCTTTAGATTGGATCCAAGCCCTTTCTTGCACAGGCTTTTGAAAGGCAATCTTCCAAATGAAGCTTCGCCACCCTATTGGAGTCATGACCCACAGATTGAAGAACTCTGAACTAGCTCTCCCATCACTGTGATCTTTCCTGAGCTGCTGCCTCATTTCCTGCCCTGTGTCTGGGTGGAGAGGATGCTGGGATCCTACCTGCTGGCCAGTTCAAGGATGTGGCTAAAGAGTTGTGGCTAAGGAGTTCAAGGAGGCACACTGA
Source organism: Lerista edwardsae (assembly GCA_029204185.1). Lineage (NCBI taxonomy): Eukaryota > Metazoa > Chordata > Lepidosauria > Squamata > Scincidae > Lerista > Lerista edwardsae. The sequence continues at coordinate 442,579 of JAJKFI010000029.1, read as the reverse complement.
CAGGGGCAGCGGATTGGCAGTGAGGTACCCACTCTATAGGGAGGTGGACAAGCACCGCTTTGGGCAGTGGCTTGTCTGGGCTACCCCTGCTCATGGTCCACCTAGCACCGTTGGCCAAATACTTCCCAGTATCTCTCTACTGTTCCCACCCTCTGGAGGCAACCCAAGACGATCTCCCACCCAAAACAGTGCCCTTAGTCAACGTGTACCTCATCCCTGTGAGCACTCCTGAGAATACACCGAAAAGGTGCACAGTGGAGGTGGAGCTGGAGGATAAGTAGATAAGTCCCTCCCCCCTTGTCTTCGGGCTCTCTCCAAAGAAGGCGTATGAGAGAAAGGAGAAAGCTGGGGCAGCCAGGTAGAATTGCTAGGTGGGAGAGTGGGCAGGTGTGGGCCACTCCCTGCCAGATTGCCACCTCCCCCAGCCCACCACCAGAAGCCTGCCTCATGGGGAGGACACTGCTGTCGCCTCACCAACTCATGTGTAGGAATAAGCTGCTTCTAAGCATGAAAGTTCTGCAAGCCATTGTGACCAATAGCCACCCAGGAATGTGTCAAATCCGTCTTAAAAGCATCCAAACTAGTGGCCGTCGCCATAGCCTGTGGCAGCCAATTCTATACAGCTCAGTTCTATACAGCTTGAGTGAAAAAGTGTTTTTTTAAATCTGTGCTTGGATCTACTGCTAATCAGTGTCACTGGTTGGCTCTGCGTTCTACTGTTGGGAGAGATGGAAAAAAAGATACCTTCTCCACACCATGCATAATTTTATGAACCTCTGTAATGTTTCTTCTTTGTTTTCCATTCCCCCAACACTGATTGCTTGATTGCCTCCTTGATCCCTTTGTCTTCCTTTTTCTGTACCACCTCAAGCTTTACAAAATTCTTTTTGAGAACGGATGACTAGAATTGTCCACAGTCTTCCAAGTGCAGTCACACCATAGATGCATGTGACCAAAGGCATTATGATAGTGAACTATATTATTTTGTTCTGCAGGGTGTCTTGTTTGTGTAAGCACTTTCAACACACCCAAACCATTACCTAGTCATACAGATTTGTCTGCATCGGAGGTTTTCTTTGAAAACTTTGCCCCGGTGTTTCTTACTGTATCTCAGGGAAATTTAAATTTCTCTCTCCATTCTCTGCAGGCTGCCATACTTCAATTTCCACTGAGAATGGAAATACCTTTGATTAGCATTTTACTGTATGGAGTGTCATAAAATATATTGGGAGCCTGAATCTAGATTATAATAGTTGAGCAGAGGTAGATTGAAAAGAGACTTGGATTGATCCCTCTCGTCTGTGCAATATTTCAGCTGTGTTTGTACAACGGTTGCCATGTTGGGTGCAGAACTTTGATTTTGCTCCGTTTCCTCACATCATAATGGAAGCAAAGTTGTGTACTGAACATAGTTGCACATTCTTCTTTTAAAAAGGGGCCTTTTATATTTGTTCCAAGGATAATGTTCTAGGTTTGAAGTTTGAAGTATAGGAATGAAGTCGTTCCAGAAAACCCCCACAGAAGCTTTTAATGTGCTCTTGTTTGTGCAATTGCAACTGGATTATGAGGTCTAGCTTCATTGATGATAGAAGATGATAGATGATAGAAGATAACTACACTACAAACTACACACATAGCTTAAAGGTTGAGTGAAAGTACAGTATTCTTATTTCTTATTCCCACTTTTTAAAGTTAATGTTTGCCCAAAGTGGCTAACAAATTCAAAGCACCAAGACAAAAACATCATACAATATAAGCAAATAAGGAAAGCACATCACATATAAAATAAAAATATTTTATATTTGCCGGCATGGGATAAACTCAGCCAACGACTACTCCTTAAGAAGTTTGCCAACAAGGTAATTGTATGGATTAGTGTTCTTGCTAATATATGTATGCAGAAACACACTTGCCATTGTATGCCTCTGAGCTCATGCTTTTGTATGCAAATTAGGGTCTTATGACTGGATTTTGAAAGAGTGAGGTAGGCCTTTCCTGTGAAGATGAGGAGAGTTGCTGTTGATTGCTCAGCCTGGCCTGTAACACTCCTCCCTCCCGCTTCTTGCTGAATGTCATGCATATATTGATCCTGTCTGTGCACAAAATATCACCCACCCACCTTTGTGCGCCAGCTCATACCCATTGAAGTCCAACTTCAGTAAGTATAAAACTTTACCCAGGTTTTAGTCTGTTACAAATGTCTGGCATACCTGGACCCCTTAATCCCTATATTGGTTGATGTTACTCCATTGGTTGATGTTACTCTATTCAAGTAAAATTCGTACCTTACCTTACAATTTGTTGTAAGGATCAATGCAGTGGTTCTCAAACTTTTTTGGCTCCCTTGACCTATTGGACCATTGACAGAGGCTCCCCATTTGGGCTACAGTCCAACGCATTGTATTGGGCATCAGTTTTTTTGTGAGGGTTCAAAGTCTCCCCTGACTGGTTTCCATGGCTCCTTGGGGTGCCACAGCCCACATTGTGAACCACTGGATTAGTGGGATGTATGGGCAGTGCTGTATAAATACTATTTATTATTTCCTTTTTGTAGACACATCTTCTTCTATGGCTATGCAGTCATCCTTGACCTTAAAGTATATCATGAGCCCCTCTGGCACTATTCCATCCGATTTCCACTAATCTACCTGCCCCTGCTCCTTATACAAGGTGCTCTTTCCACCTATTTTTAAACTCTCATTCTTAGGGAGCTCCGACAACTTCTTTTTTTGCAGGAAGCTCACGTATCAGTAAGCTGATGTTGAGGAAGTTATGACGTACACACTAAGACAAAAAAGCTGGCTGTTTTACTGTCGATTTTAGGTAGGGATTTTACTTCCATAGTTTGGAGGAACATCAACCAACATAAGAGTCCCAGTTGTGCCACATAGTCTTTACCCACTTCCCACAAGCTTTGTGGACACATTGATGTAATATTCTGTAAAGCTGATGAGCTATTGTTAAGAATATTTACTGTCTATACCGCTTTTCAACAAGTAGTGGTTCACAAAGTGGTTTGCGTACTAAAAGAAATCAACAAATGGTTCCCTGACCCTGAAGGGCTCACAATCTAAGAAAAGTGCAGGACTCCAGCAACAGCCATTGAAAAAGATACCATGATAGGGCAAAGAGGGACAGTTGCTCTTCCTTTGCTAAGTTCAGACACCTTTGAAAGGTTGCTCAGTTACTATGATTTAATGTTCTAGTTCACTGTTCTAGTGTTATTAATGTTCTAGTATTATTCAACACTAATGTTTTAATAATGTTAGAACTAATGTTCTAGTGTTATTCAGACTGTGGGTAGGGACATATGTGGTGGGTCGCAACCTGATGTCAGGTGGGTCACGGAAAGCTGGGAGCAGCCATTTTGGAAACTGCACACCTTATTCTTGCTATATTCTTTTTGTTAGTGTCAACAGGTTGAATGTTCAAGTGAGTTTTTTTTAAAATTGTATTTAGATCAGTCTTTTACATAATATTTTACCCTAATTTTGCTTTCTGTCAAAGATGTTTCATGGTTGTACATTTGCTTCAGACCAAGAATGCCAGTTTGCATTCTAGGAGTGTCATTTGATTACGTCACACTCACAGCACTTTCTGCTTGATGATGGCACTTCCAGCTATGACATTGCTTCTGGGTTAATCAATTAATCAAAACAGTATTTATACACCGCTTTTCAACACAACGAAGTTCACAAAGCGGTTTACAGGCTAATAATAATAATAATAATAATAATAATGATGATGAAGTTAAATGGCTTCCTGTCCCAAAAAGGCTTGCAATCTAAAAAAAAAAAAAAGGCAGACCACTACCAGCAACAGCCACTAGAAAAGACACTGCACAGGGGTGAATAGGGACAATTACTCTCCTCCTGCTAAATAAAAAAGAACACCACTTGAAAAAGTGCCTCTTGCCCAGTTAGCAGGGGTAATGACATCCCTTCCAGTGGGTTCCAACATGGGTGTGATTCTTAAAAGTTGGTCCTAGTCTAAAAAGTTTGAGAACCACTGTTCTAGTTTGCAGAAGTACAGTATAAACACTTAAAATGTATTCATGTATAAACGTGGACTCAAGCAATTTTACAGAAGAGATTGTGTGGCAGTATGTAGCTCTCAAAAGGAGTTACCTGATCACTGAATTGCTCCATCGTTTGCAAGCATTGGTGTGGAAGAGGGGGGTGGGAAGGAAGACTGGCGGAATTGATGGTGCCAAAATAAGAAGTAACATCCTGATTTGCATAATTGTGCTCGCTAGCTACATTTACTTTGCACAGTGTGTGTAAGCAGATCTGAGAGAATAGTAGAGACTTGAGAGGATGCCAGCATTGAGCAAAAAGGCGCGTTTGACAACAAGGGTTAGTTACAACTTATCCAACTGTGAGCACAGGCTTGAGAGCTTTGCCCAGACAGGAGGACAGTATACCATATGTTCATTCTCTCTGAAATTTCTGCTGCATTTTGTATCACTGTGCAGTGAACCGATTTGGGGGATAGACAGAGTTGAAGTGACACCGGCAAGAACAATATGCAGGGTTGAACACCAGCCAAGTTTTGCAGTATTTGTGACATCAAGAAAGCTGAAAAACGTGCTTGTTCACTTGTAGGAATCTTTGTGGAATTTCTAGATCACATCATATTTTCCCACCAAGAGAGTTGGGATCACAGCCTTTTTCCAGAATGGAACACAGACATCATGTGGGAGATCTATTAGAAATCTTCCTGCATTTTTGTTTTAGTTTAAATTAGAAACCACAAATTGAATTAGGATAGCAGGGGAGTGGGGTATTTTCCCCCTGTGCAAGTATCCTTATCTCAATTGTCCTCCCTATCAGTCACATTAGGCAAAAAAAAAAAAAAAAGGTATGATGCAGGTACCAGTATTTCTCTCTTGGAACTAATAGTAACTTGTGGGCAATTTAGATTAGAGAATGAGTGTTGGGGAGATATGTACAATATATTCCCCTCCCATTGCTATCCCTGCTGCTATCAGCTATCAAATGTGAAGCTCCCCTTGGCAGCTTTAAGGGGGAAAAATGTGACATCTTGTGGTCCTGTGGCACCTGTGACGGATTTCTGGTAGAAAAGTCCATCGTGGGCTATAGGCCATGGTGGATTGTGCAACCTCCTTACATTAGTAGTAGGCTACTTCAGAGTACCGGGTGCAAGGGAGTGGCAACAAGATGCAAGCGTCTTGTTTCTCGTGCCTCCCTGGGGCACCTGGTGGGCCGCTGTGAGATACAGGAAGCTGGACTAGATGGCCTGATCCAGCAGGGCTCTTCTTATGTTCTTAACTTGGCGACTAAATTTTTTGCAGTATAAACATTTTGGCTGTTTTACATATGTATGTGGGGGACAAAAAACGTCTGCCCTTGGTCTTCTTTGCTTTTATGTCGCATTAAGGTCAGCAGATGGTCATGGTGCAAACTTGATTTGACAGATGTTAAGCTTTGATCTAGACAGTTTGGGGTCTAACATACGAGACTCCTGTTTGAAAACACACAATTGGTCTCTACTATAGTCTCAAAATCTCTAGTCCTAGTTTAAGAGCATGTTCTAAAAATTGTTTTAGAAGTGTGTTATTAGTAAGAATAATTATATAGCACCTTTCAACAAAGAAGTTGACCAAGTGGTTTATGCAGCAACATACATATTGCTGATTATGTTGTAGAACTCTCTAGGCTCCTTTGCAGGACTATAGTTGCTAGAGTGTCTTGTCTTGACACTGCTTTCATTTTTTAGCAAAATGTGTCCTTTAGCAAACTGGCTTTAGGCTTCTAAGGGGGTCTTGTGCTAGGCTAGCGGATCATGGCACTTATCCTAGAGATCCCTTCAAGGAAGTGCTGAGCCTAGCCACTGGAAGAGTCGCTGCATGAACTGAACAAGCACTTGCAGAGCACATGTGTCCTGTCTGTTCCCAGAGCCGGGGCTGGCCTTGGGGCAACTTGGCCAAATTAGGACCTGCACCTGGAGGGGTCCCACACTGGGGCAGCAAGCAGAGTGCCCACAGTCGGCACCTTGCTCTGTGGCCGATTCTCCAGCATGGAATCTTCCATGCTGAGGCATTGCCAGGAGAGTGTAGCGTTGTTGCTGGATAGCCTTCCTGGCTGCCCTGGGTCTGATTGGTTTGAAGCCCCCCCCCCCATGAAAGCACTTTGCAGTTGCATCATCACATCACCGCCACTACACCTATTTCTTTGGGCCGTGCTTTGTGTGCGGTACCACAGGCCTTGGACTCACTGCTGCTGCTCTTTCTGGTAAGTAGGGGGGGCCCCATGGAAGGCATGCTTTGCCTTGGGCCAGCAAGCTCCTAAGAGTGTCTCTGCTTCTAAACTAGCCATATAATACTATTAAAGCAGGGGCCTCCAAACTTTTCAGTACGAGGGCCACATTATATATTCAACACATTTTGGGGGGGCTGGAAAAAATGAGTTTTATAAATGGATGCATAAGTTTTACTTGAACCTTTTTTTGGTAATTTGCATATGATTCAGAACAAAAGAGAAATGTGACAATTACAAAGAAACAATGCCGTGCTTAAGCAGATACAATGAGTGAAAATATCAAACATGAGCAAATGCTCTGACAAAAAAATGTTGCTGCGGACCGGATAAAACCTTGTAGCATGCCGGATTTGGCTCCTGGGCCGTAGTTTGGAGCCTCCCCTTAGAGTATTAGCCTGTTTAAACAATGGCAAAAGTGAAATTCTGGCCTAAGAATTACAACCTGATGTCTGCAGTCGTGTTGCTTACCAAGGGAAAGGAAAGCTGAGGATAGTTGGATACATACTTTAGATTTCACGAAATTTGATTTTAATGGACTAGACTCAGGACAATTACTATAGCTATTTGTCTATTAGCAGTGGCTCAGCTAAGGGGTGCAGTTGCACCAAGCAACAAGCTTTATGGGGGGCAAGAAGCTGAGTTTGACACTAGTGGCCCAAATTGTGAAAACATTGGTAATTATGAATAATACCATCATGTTGTATATCATTGCAAAGACAATGTAATGCAGAATGGAATGAAACAAACGGGAGTGTAATACCTTTACTATATCATAAGTCACAGCCCAAAAATGAAAATACAGCTGTCATATAAAAACTGCAGTTTGTTAAAATCACGGTTTTTAGGATTAATACTGTCATGTTATATATCATTGGATGTGGAATTTCATGCAGGATGCAATGAAACTAATTGGAGTGTAACATCTTCATTCTATCAGATGGTATGGTCAAAAATCGCCAGAAAATGAAAATACAACTGTGACATCACTTCCTGACATGAGTAAGAATGTCCTAATTGTAAGATTTCTGCAGCACTAGGACAGTCTGCTTGTGCAGTTGTGGGCTCACCCTCCTTGGAGGTTTTCAGGGGCTAGACATCTGCCTATCAGGGGTGCCGTGATTGCTTGTGCTAAGCAGGCAGTTAAACTAGATAACCCCCAAGGTTCCTTCTAATTTCTTAACATGTAGATAATTCACAGTACAACTGTATACATCTTGGCTCAGAAGACATTTCCACTGTGGACAATTGGATTTGCTCATTGTACGTGTCCTTGGGATTCTAGCCTTAGATATTCATGTCTGCTAGATAACTGTTCCAAAAATCTCCTTTGTTCTCTGTCTTATGGATGTCACTTAACCTTGTTTCTGATAAAACGCAAATGGATTAATTCTATGATTTCACATTGTGTAGAGTGATACTACGTTTGCAAGCATTTGTAGCCATATCAGGGTGAGTGCTGGTTGTGTAAATAAAGAAAAGGCTTGGGAAAGGAGCAAGGTTCACCTTCCACATTCATGCATTCATTTCCTGTACTTTTAGCATTTTGGCTGGAGGAGATGGAAAAAGAAGGAAAACAAGCTTTAATACACGTTTACTGCTCCTTTATGCATGCACTTGGTAGTGACAGTGAGATCGTGGAAATAGTCATGTTGATGATTTTGTTTTTCACTTCTATGTCAAGGCAGTTCCTTTGATACAAGAAGCAAGAGGAACGTGGCTAGGTATATTAATTGTCCAGTTAAGTACCCACCTGTAGTTTTCACGTTTTCTAAACGATGCGAATGAGAGCCCTTTTCAGACATTAATCCAGGGTAAAATGAAATTGAATGGGAGGGAGGGGGTGAAAGGATCCTCTTCTACCTACATGCATTCATTAGAACTGTGTTATTCGAACTATGGGTCGGGACCCATTTGGTGGGTCATGACCTGATGTCAGGTTGGTTGTGAAAAGCTGGGAGGAGCCTTTTTGGAAGCTGCAGACTGTACTCTTGCTATATTCCTTTTGTGAGTGTTCACAGTTCGAATTTCTCAAAGTGAGGTTTTTTAAAAATTGTTTTTAGTTCAGTGCTTTTACATCATATTCTGTTCTAGTCTTGCTTTCGGTCAGGGATGATTCATGGTTGTACAGTTGCTGCAGTCTGAGAATGCTAGTTTGCATTTCAGGAGTGTCATTTGATTATGTTTATTATTAAGCACTTCCTGCTTGACAACGCCACTTCATGCCTCAAGATTACTTCCAGGTTAATGACATCGCTTCCAGTGGGTCCTGACCCGACAGCCATTCTAAAAAGTGGATCCTGGTCTAAACAGATTGAACACCACTGCATTAGAATGTGTGTAGACAGTAAGCCCCTGTATATGCCCTTTCTTGTTCACAGGTCACATTCTTAGCCACTATATGACACCAGGACTGTTTGAGTTCATTAGTGCTTCTGATGATGGGAGAAGAACATATTTAGGAAACTATGTGCATAGTGTGTGCTATTATGTTTACTCAGAGAACTCTGTGTACCATAGACCTTACACACAGGTAAGTCTGCAGGGATTGTAACCTGTGTTTGTTTCAAATTGGAGCTAAACCCATCAAAGCATATCTAGTTAGTTCCTTGTGCATATATGCCTTTAAATATTGTTTTAGTAATTGCTGGGGACATATGAAACTTCCCCCTTTCTAAGAAGAATGTGTAAAATTTTCTTTCTTGTGCTAAATTCTTATTATTCAATGTAAGGTATTTTTGTTTAAAAAAAGAAGAGGCTTATTGTCAAAAAGTAACCTGATGCTTAGCACAATCTAACCAGATGCTCTTCTAAAGTCTTCAGATTTTCAGCAAAGCAAGGTTTCTCTGTGTGTGCTTTGTGTTCCATTCTTAGAAAAGTCTTGAAGGCTTAGCTTTTTCAGCTATGTCATGGGATCTTGCATGATGAGGTGATGCATTACTGGGCAGGGTGACTGGTCAGATGATGAGGATTAAGTATACAATCCTCAAAGACCTTCAGAATCCCAATGCCCATTGGTATAAACAGATCTTGGGGCTGGAGAAGCAGTTTGAGAAGTGGGCTGTTGTTTCCGGAAAGCCTTTAGGGCTCTCTGTTAGTTTTTTTTTTTTTTAAAGAGTCATTTACAGTGTGAAATTGGGAATGTATAGGAAGATACCCATACAAACTGGGAGAGTCATGAGGTTGTGCTGGGTGGGAACAAGCTCTGTTCCAGTTTTCCTCTATTCCTTAAAGCAGATTTGTTATTAGCTGTGGTTACAACATCACAGACCTTTGATAGTGGCAGTCAGTGTGCGGGCTTATCTGAAGGCTCAAGGAAAACTGCTCCTGTTGCGTGAGACCATTGAACGTTAATATTTAACAGTGGTTCTACTTTAACAATCTGCTAAACCAGTGTTTTGACAATGATCGGTCAGGACACTTGGTGGCTTGTGACCTGATGTCATGTGGGTCGTGGGAAGCTTGGAGTAGCCATCTTGGAAGCTGAAGACCTTACTCTTATGCCTTTTGTGAGAATTAACAATTTGAATGTTCAAGTGAAAGTTTTTCAAATTCTATTTCTAGTTCACTATTTTACATAAATTTTTGTCCTAATCTTGCTTTATGTCAGGGATGTTTCATGGCTGTGCAGTTGCTTCATTCCAAGAATGCCAGTTTACATTTCAGGGGTCTCGTTTTATTACATCACAATGATGATACTTCCTGCTTGGTGATGTCACTTCTGGCTATGACATCACTTACAGGTTAATGTCTGGTTAAACTGTGGTTAATGACAGGCTAAACTATGCTAAACAATCCATTTTTTGCCTTCTATAGTTGTTCAGGGTCAGAAAAACTTGTGCTTTTGCAGTATTGCAAGTTGTGGCAAGTGACCTGAGGGGCTCCTACATGCAATAGTATGTGTTTCTACTCAGAAATAAGTCCATAGTACTTAATTGGGCTTACTCCAAGGAAAGTGGGTATAAGATCATAGCCTGAGATGGGTATGTGCATATTGTAGCAGTAGCTATGAGGTCATAGCTCAATGGTAGATCACATGCTTTACATGGAGAAATATGTTCAGTCACTGGCATCTCAGGTTTATCTGGGAAAGACTGCTGTCCACAACCCTAGAGAGCTACTGCCCTAGATGGTCTGATGGTCTGACTATATGGCACTTTCTCATCTTTGCAGAAGCATATTTTGGTGACAACCATGGCACACCTATATCATTTTAGTTGTTCCTGGTTTTACTGTCTTGCTAAGATTTTTTCTAGTCACCATGTAGAAATCCACAGCACAAGTATACACATTTTGACTCAGAAGAAATTTCCACTGTGGCCAGCTGGATTTGCTCATTGTATATGTCCTGGGATTCTAGCCTTAGATATTCATGCCTGCTAAAAAATTGCTTCTAAAATCTCTTTTGTCCTCTGTCTTATAGATGTCACTTAGCCTTGTGTCTTATAAAAAGGTAAATGGATTAATTATGCCCTTTTTTTAAAAAAAGGAAGCTCATACATTAACATCTGGTTCCTGTTTTTTGCATTAAAGATTTCCCAATCTGAACATAGTTTACTTGTCAGCTGCCAATAGCAGATCTGTGTTCTTCCTTCCAGTTCTGGGACTTATGCATGAGCATGACTTGAACTCCTAACTGCCTATCTGTAATATTTATCTGATACAGCTCTTGAGCCCAGCTTTTCTGTTGTTGTTGTTGTTGTTGTTGTTGTTGTTTTTTCCTAGCTTTTTGTTTTTGTTTCTTTCCAAACATTTTGTTTGTTCCCTATACAGTACTTTCATCTTTGAACTTCAGCTACATTACGAAAATATCCCCATTACATGATAAAATTAGCTATTAGTGAAAGAGACATATGCAGAACCAAACTTCAAATATATATATATATATATATTTAATACACACACACACACACACACACACACACACACACACACACACACAGTGGTGTCATCTAAATGATTTAAGAACAGGTACTCACTTTTGATTGGCACATGTCGGGACCTGCCCACTGGAAGTGACATCATAAGCCGGAAGTGATGTAATGGCAGTAAGTGACATGAAAAAACCCCTTTTGGAGGCCTCAGACGATTTTAAACTGACCCAACAGTTGCAACAGTATTCCACAGCATCCCCAGAACACGTTAAGGAGGCCTGGCATCATGTTAAAGTGACCCAACAGTTCCAAAAGTATTTGAGAGCAACCCTTGAGCAGCTCATTTTTCAGTGGCAAGGCAAGGCCTGGCCTGGCTTGGGAAGGCAAGGCAAGTTTAAAAAAGCCACCAGCTCATTTCAGCAATTCCAAAATCTTTTGGAGACAAATTCCAAAATCCCCCCCCCGGAACCGCCACGCCTCCTCGGGAGAGGGAGCCCCAAGCAGCCTATCTGCTCACGCTGCTGCTGCCGCCATCAGTCTCCCTCGCTTCGCTTTGCTCCACTCGCTGCCAGTCAACTCAAACGTGCAGGAAATTCAAATGTTGCAGGGGGCGGAGCGGAGTGCCGACAAGTGGGCGGGAGAATGGGCGGGGCCAGCCGTAATCCTAGGAACGGGTACTCACGTACCCCCTACATGACATCACTCTGTGTGTGTGTGTGTGTGTGTGTGTGTGTGTGTGTGTGTGTGTGTGTGTGTGTGTGTGTGTGTACGTACACACACACACATACTCTGCAGATTATAGCAGTAGCTATGAGGTAGCTCAATGGTAGAGCACATGCTTTACATGGAGAAATATGTTCAGTCTCTGAACCCAGAGCTCACTCACTCACGAAATAATTACTGTCAGACAAAATTAATGTGAAGTAATAAAAAAGGCTAGGGTATAACAAGATCCTTGTCAAAGATGAAGGTTACCCTTTTGTGATGGTTTTTCTTTGCCTGTCTTTTCAAAATTGAATTCATCAGCCTTTATTTATTTTTATTTTCTGCTTTTTGTTTGTTCCCTGAAATGTTGACAAGTGAAAATAGCTTGTCTGGGTGAACACAGTGAAATTACTATCCAACATCAGCACAAACTGCTATTATATTTGGAAAATACTCTGTACATATGTAAAGCAGACATTTTAAAGATTGAAGTGTGCCCTTGAAAGTTAAACAAAATAATGGCCTTTCTTTCCTTTTCTAAAAATCACATAAAGTGTAGTGGTGGGCCTGAAGTTTCATTGTTATAATTTTTTTCCTTATTTGTAATATTCAATCATGACTATAGTTGGTCACTTGTATGTTGACTAGTAGTCCAGTGTTGGAAGAAATATAAATTGGCTGGATTATGGTCTTTCTAAGTGGTCGGAAATAACTTCAGAAAGCAGTCTGTACATATCAGGGTAGAATTGCATATGCATAGAAATATGTGCTTTTGTCTTGGAACCTTTTTCTTTGAAATTGTGACAAGGGACTCGTGAACTGGCCTGAAACCATGGGGTGGGGCGGAACTTGAGAATTTGGCCCCGGAGATAAAAGGGGCTGAGATGAACTTGGCTCCTCTTCAAGACTCAAATTAAATGTTTACAGATGGTTGCTGCTCAGATTATCATGTTGAGGTGTTGGGGTTGAATTCTTTTGTGGAGTAAGAAATCTCTTCAGGTTTCTGTGTAGAAAAGCTGCTAGTGAAAAAGGGGGAGGTAATATTTGCCTTGAGTATGTCTAGTTCCAAAGGCCAATGAGACATGGCTGCTGACAGGAGACAAGTTTTCAACATGTCCTGAATAGACTTTAGAAGATGCCTCTTGCACCACTTCCTAGCAATCATGGTTAAATATGGCTGAGGTGCTATGTGTTGTAAAACCTACCTACTTGCATCCAAAGGCCCCTTTACACTATGTTGGAAGGATACATTCTTCTGCTTTGTTTTGGGCATGTTGAATATGACCCACATCATTACTGTTAGAAGCAGTGGCATCCCATTCTTCCAGTTCATATTTTTCCTAGTATTTGTAGTTCCTGCTTATAACCTTCTAGAACCAATGTCACAGTATATCCATTAATCCTTGTTAACAAAGAGTCTGGTGACATTATCTTGAACTCCTCCTGTCAACCCTGCTCTGTTTTGACACTGAGACAGCTCCTGTTGTTTTGACACTGAGAAACTCCTCATTTTTCCTTCATCAAACATTGATACTTTTAATAATTTTGTCATCCTTCTTGGGTATATTTTCCAGTTCTGTCTGAGTCAGGAGTCTAGAATTGTACATGGAAAAGTGTAAAAGCACAGATGATTTAAGGGCAATATGATATTTTAAAGCTGAGATTAATTTGTCCCGGAAGTTGTCTTCTGTAAATGTTTATTGTAGCTGTGGTATTGTCCATTAATTTAGCTGATCATAGCTTGCAAATGTTGATGTCAAAGTTTCTGGCATTTGAATGTTTCGTCTACATTCAGCAAACAGAAATTTCATTTCAGCTCTGTAATTTTCTGTTGCTTTATTAGTAATCCTTAACCTTGTTTTCCTTTATTTGATGACTGCAATGCATTGATGGTTCAGATGGTTCAAAGATGTAGGTAATGGATAATTTATAATCCGACATTATAATTGGAGTAATTTTCTCTGTATTTTGTGCTTGTTGATCTTAAATTTGCGTGTGAAAAGCTGAAAAGTTGTATCAGCCTTCTAGTTTCTGTTGTAGCAGCTTGCTGATATGTGAAAGTATATTCCCTTTTTTGCCATGCCTACTTAACTTTTAAAGAGGTTTTCAGGCGAGACTTTGAAAAATATTGAGTGTATTTATTTGCCAGGCTTTTTATCAATTTTGACATAGTTCCAGCTGTGTTGGAATTGCCCCTTTTTGCCCATTGGGATCTCTAGTTCTTATTGTTCTTGTAAACCCCATAAAGGGGATTAATTCAAATGGAAGGAACAACCATTTCGAAAATCACGGGGGATAGATTTGAATGTAACAATGATGCTAGAGGTCATTTTTTGCAAAAGACAATACTAGGAAGGAAGGCTATGAAATAAAATACGATTCACAATAAGTAGGGTCTGAAACTATCAGCCCAATTCTATGCATGTCTTGCTCGTTACTAAATACCACTGAATTCTGAGGGTCTTGCTTCAAAGTTAATGTGCAGAACTGATTACACATTATGTGCAATCTGATGTGCCAATAATCTGAAGAGAGCCAAACCAAATGCTGCCAAAAACGTCCAGCAGCAGTAATAAAAGCGTCTGAAGGAAGGACGCACTTCTCCAGTCCCAGTGCTGATAGTGGATGTTGCTCCCTGTTGTGTCCTACCGAGGCACAACCAAATCAAGCGAGGAGCAAATGAGGCATGTCAATGTAGGGTCTCCCTTGGTGACAATGTCTGTTGACCCTCAATTCCATTCAGTACTGTGTGCCTTTGCTTGGAAGAACTAGGCATAACTGAGTGGATCCCAGGAGGAAGAGACTGGAAGATAAATAAGAGCCTAATTCGCCCTTGCTAATTTGCCTGTCGACAAGTTAAATTAATTTCTCTGCTGAGCTTACCATATGTGAAATAGGAATAGCATGTTGGGTACATAGAGAGAGACGCTTTCATTGCTATTCCCTACTTCTGAAACACCAGGAACAGCAGCAATGTTTAAATTAGTACCCCATGCAGAAACAATGTTGGCCATTGATATTTAGAGAACAATGAGTGGCTGGAATCAGCTGAAGTGTTTCCTTTTTTATTAGTGACATGTGTTTCCATAAAATAGTTCTTATCCAGTCCAGGGTTTTAGAGTCGAGAGATTAGAGTCTTCAAGGCACAATCCTAACCATGGGAAATAGTATCACATACCATCACGCACGCCAGTGCGAAGATAGAAGCACCAGTGCAGAGGTCCCTCCACAAGTGGGTGCAACACTGGCACCAGCACAAGAATCAGAAAGCTGTGTGCCACCATTAATGGGGCAGAGACTGGACACCAGGGCAATCCCAGCAGCAGAGAGGCTGCAACAGGTAGGCAAGTGGGGCAGGACAGAGTGGAATTGGCAGGTGATGGGCTACCATCACAGCCCCCAGTGACTGCAAAGCACTGTGCCATCAACAAAACTGGGTTAGATCAGAGGAACCCTTTAGGGAATAAGGCAGCAGTGGGAACAACCATGTAAGCACAATGACTGTCAGCCCCCCTTGACCAACCTCTCCACTATGATGGAGCATAGAACCTGGTGGACCTGATTCCAGCACTCCTGCGCTCTCAGTGTGGTGGCCCCATAGAACTGGCTGCCTGTATTCTTACATTTCTGGTTAGGTAAGGATTTGCAAGTACTCTGTATAGCTTAGTGCTCTATAAATCATAGCGTGAAAAGTATCCTGTCTCACTTTTGGTGCAGATTATGCTTAATTGTGGATCTTCATTAACTGTGCTGGAAAACACAACATTCATTGACTGATCTTTGTCATATGAATATTGTGTTTTCTGCTGTGGTCCTAATATCAGCTTTGGGTGGCTATCTAGATCAGGGCAAAAGCACAGGCAGGGGGAAATAGTAAACTGCCCCCTTCTCAGTACTTCTTCTCCCATCAAATTTGGAGCACCTCTGCTTTTAACTAAACATGAAAACATCAGTTTCAATCGTGAATTTCAGTCGTCTGTTTTGGTACTAAGACTGCAGTTCTAGGCCTACTTACCTAGCAATAAGTTCACTTGAAATCAATTAATAAATATGATTCAGATCTTAGTATAAATGCAAGTGAGGAAATCAGTCATTCAGTATTTATTCATTCAGTACTTTTCAACAAAAGGTTTACAAAGCAGTTAAGCCCATTACTAATTTTGCCTCCCCATGGGATGAGTAGTATATGAATTGTGATTGTAAGATTTAAATTTTTAATTATTCCTTGTAAATTAATTCAGATAGAAATTGTAGATGATGAGATACCACAGTAGAAGCAAAACTTGCTCCATTCTATATAGCTGAACATCAATCATGTTGTTATGTTTCTTCAGTCCCTACTGATTCATTGTGGCTCTCAGAAAAACCTCTAATGGCTTGAAGTGCCCGTGATGGTTTTGTGAAGGTTAACTGAACAAATTCTTTTACTTGGAAATGTCTGTGGACGTATTAGAGCGAAATGGGAAGGAAATAGCAGGCAAAGCCATAATGTGTCCAATCAAGGCAACATTAGCCGAGTTCCTTTCTACTTCAGTTTCCTTCACCGCTTCTCAAATCAGGGTACATAAATGTATTTTGTTAACAAAATATCTGAAATGCAGTGAAACATCTTTGCAGAAAAGGCTGATGCTGGAAGTCTCCCCAATTTAAGTCATTGGGGCTCTTGCCTCTGAGAAAAATAGGGATAGAAGATCACACTGTAAATGTCATGTGATGAGACCCAGGGAAGCTTATCCTATCCTTCTTTATGTAATCAGCCCCACACTAATTTCCTGCCTGTGGTTTCAAGTGCAGAAAGTGGGAATAGGCAGAACAAAACTCCCCAGAACTGACCCTGGTGAAGCAACAGGATTCAAGACCATGGTAACAATGGTAGCAACAATGGTAAGTAGGTAGGATAAGGGAAGAGGTTTAAGGGTGGAACCAGTGGTTGTTTTAATACGTTGGCACTGTTTTGTTGTGCACCTTACATCTGGAAATCCATTGTAAGCCTGGTTCCCACCCATGAGAATGATTTTTTCTTTAGTCTCAGCCCAGGATTACCAGCTAGGAGTCAACCACAGAGCAGCACTTTGTGGGGAAAATATTTTTTTATCTCTTCCCGTCGCTAGAACTCGAGGTGAAGAGGGCACACAGTTACAATTTCCATTTTTTTTTTAAATTCAATTTCAAATAGTGGCAATCTCAATGGTGGAAGAAGAAGGGGCACGGAACCATAAAGCAAGAGAGCATCAACATAGAGTTGGAAGCTTTTCAAGCAAAGCAGTGTCCTCTAGTCTATCCTGGTGGACGGGGTGCCCCTCCTATGGTTGTGTTTAGGGAAAAAAAATCAAGAGGTTGATTACAGAGTTATGAATAATAAGTTATGAATATTAGTTGCAATCTTTAAAATACATTGTACTGTAGAAACTTTTTTTTTAAACAGGCAGGGCTTTGTTGGGTAGCTGCTCAAAGTCTTTGTTGCTATTATACCATGATGAGTGTTTTTACTATGCTGCCGTGTCATTCTGTTGTTTGATAGCCTTAGGTGTGACTTTCATGTTATTTAGAGGTGGTGTGGCAGCCGCCAAAATGCCACTTCTGTTCTGGGGACTTGCACAGCGTAGCAGCGTCTATTTCTGGGGACCTGCATCCCAGAAAACCATGAAGCTTGTCCCCGTATCAGTAACGGTAGATCCTAGGGAGGTGTAACCCTAAAGTTTCACATGATCTTCTGACCACCACGATTTTCCAGTTCTAGACTTTCTCTCCCTTTTGTGTCATCATTCCCTCCCCCACCCCCGCCTGCTCTGTCGTGGCTTTTCTTCTGCAAGCAAGCTCCAAAGACAACATGAGAATCTGGCTTTGTGTAGTTGTTTAATGTAATACAGGCATGCCCCTGATATCTATTGATTCGGTATCCACAGATACCATGGATATTAGAATGCCTATTAAAAAGATAGGGGAACATTAAACAAACGCTTTTTTACCTTTTTTTTGCAGGAAAACCACTGATATTGCCCTATCTTTAAAAAGGCATCCCCAGTATCAATTATTTCAGGTATCCATAGTGGGGTCCGGAATAGAACCCCAGAGGATACCAGGGCATGGCTATATATTAGAAGAATTTTTAAAATTTATTTTTGTTAGCAATCATGGGTATCTTTTTAGGAAGGGAAGGTGTAACATAAATTGTACAAATGAATGCTTTCCTTCTGTCTTGGTCCACATTTGGACTTGCAAGAACAACACCTGCCCTGTGTGTCCAGACCTTGAAAGAGTCGGGAAGATAAAAAATAAATACGTATATTCTGACTTTTTAACGTGATGCTGTAGATGTTACTTATATTCTAATTTTTCATAATAGACAACATTATGGTCTCAGGTTCTGGGTTTTCCCAAAAGCCAATGTGAGCACAATGAAGGCAGAATTGTATTTACAAACTGAGTGTCAATTATAACTCATGGGAAATAGCACACATTATAGCAGGCAGAGTGCTTTATCAGCCCTCTGTTATGGTTGCAAGCAGTCCTTCCAGATGGGTTGATAATGTAATTAGAAATCGTGTTAAATGAGGCAGTATTTAAATTGGCTGCTAATTTTCCTACCTATTAACCAGCCTTTTTTTTGTCCTTAGCGAAACTCATTGCATTAGAGTGGAAACTGGATGTTGTTCATTAACTCTAGAATCTAAGCCTCTAATGCCAGAAACTAAGCATTCAGGAGACATTTGTGTGTCAGTCTGACTGGTGTTAATGTTACAGACAAAAGAATATGCTTATTCACACAGTGCTTGATTAATTTATTGAATTCAATGCCACAAGGTGGGGTGGTGGTCACTGGCTTTGTTGGCTATAAAAGAGGATTGGGCAAATTTTGAAGGACTCTTGGTGTTTATTGATCTTGGTAGCCAAACTGAGCCTCCCAGGCCAAGAGGCAGTACAGCCATGCCCCAGTATCCACAGGGTACTAGAATCTCCCCCCCCCCCCCGGTTACATGAAACCGCAGACACCGGAGACACCTTTTTAAAGACAGGGCAATATCAGTGGTTTCACTGCAATAAAGTAAAAAGGTTTTTTAAATATTCCCCTAACTTGGTGGTTCTCAAACGTTTTAGCACCAGGATTCATTTTTTAGAATGGCAATCTGCCTGGGACCCATTGAAAGTGATGTCATGGCTGGAAGTGCTGTCACAATGAGTTGGGCTATTTCTCAGCCATTTTCCTATAGCAAAGTGAATCAGAAAGGAAAAAAGCCTATATACAACCTTGACATGAGCAAAACACCCACACAGCCCCCCCTTTTTGCACCCATATCTTCAATATGGCTGCTGTAGGCACTTTGCAACCCACCTGAAATTGGCTTGCAACCCACTGGTGTGTCCCGACCCACAGTTTGGGAACCACTGCCCTAACTTTTTAATAGGCATCGCCATTATGGTGTCCGTGGATAACTGAAACCATGGATAATGAATCAGTGGATACTGGGGCATGCCTGTATGTCACTGAATATCTGTGTGTGCCGGGCATCAATGGGGGAGAGTCATTGTCTTTATGCCCTGCTTATGAGCTTCTGTGACAGATGTTCTGGGTCAGGTGGCCATTTGGCAAGAAGGCACTCTTGGTGGTGACCCCTACCCTGTGGAATTCCCTGCCTTGAGAGTTGTGGCAAGTTTCCTTATTGTTGGCATGTCGTAGTCTGAAGATCTTGAATTTTTGGCAGACTTCTGACCTGTGTTTGTGACACCCTTTGTCTGGTCTATGATTTTATTGTTGCTGGTGCTGCTGTTTTGTATTGTGTTAATTTTTATTTGTATGGCATCCTGAATCCTTGGAAATAAAGCATACCTTTTTAAAACAACTGAAGTAAATTATGTGGGTCACCCCATTGTTTCTATTTTTGGTAAGATTTGATAAAAAAATAATAAAATCAGTTTTAACTGCAAAGCATAAGTATTGGGTGGGTTACATAGAAGCCGGTGATAGGAAAAATACAGCATAGTGAATAAGGCCTTGCCAGAAGAGATTCTGGCCACATTTTTCCATATTTCTGATTCTTCAGACTATGGCTTCCTTCTCATCTATGCAGTTTAATACAACAGTAATGATGACTATATCGCATAGGCTATAGGCTACCTCTCAGGTTCAGATAATATGCCTCTGGAATTCCACTTGCTGGGGAGCAACTACGAGAGAGGGGTATTGTTTATTTTTCACATTTTTATACCACCTTTTCTCCAAGGAGATCAGGGTGGTGTATGTGGTTCCTTCCTTCTTTTTGTCCTCACAGCAACCCTGTGAGGGAGCTTGAGCTGAGAGATTGTGATTGACCCAAGGTCACCCAGGAAGCTTCATGGCTTGAGCAAGGATTTGAACCTGCATCTTCCAAGTCTACATCCAACACCTGAACCATTATGCCTTCATGGTTCTCCCTTTATTGCCTTTACTTCCTGCTAGTGAGTTTCCCAGAGACATCTTATTGTCAGCTATGGGATGCTGGACTAGTTAGGTCTTTGGCCTGGTCCAACAGGGTTTTTCTTATGTCTATGCTACCCAGTTTCTTCTGTATCCAAGCATGGCACAAACTTTGCTTTGGAAATCAGAGGCCAGATGCAGCCCTTGGAGAGCCTCTATCTGACCTGTGGCAAGTCTCTTGTCCCCTATGAGCCTCTGGCCCTCCTGACCTTGCTGGCATGGGCTGTACCCTCCAAGCTGTGCTCTGGTTGTATGCGGAGCGTATTCTGAGGGCCAGGGAGACAGCATGCCGCTTCCTCTGCCCTCAAAATGTCTTCAGAAGGCTGAAAATCGTCACATCCTAGTTTTTCCAAAGATCTGGAAGTGATGTTATTTGGCTCTCTGAAGGCCTTAGATGGCTTTCTGAGGGTCAGGGATGACTCCCTGGCCCTCAGAACATGTTCTGGGTATTTCCTGTGATTCGCTGGTTCCGAGATATTTAAGCTGCTTGTGGGGTGGGGGAATGGGAGTCCATGAAGTCTGTGCTATATTTCTGTGGTGTGTGTTGATGCTTGAAGGAATCCTGGAACTTTGGGCCCATTCGTTCAAGTTCCATCTCTACTGTATTTATTAAAATTTTAAATTAAAATTTATTTTTCTGCCCCTTGATACCGTGCCAGATATTTGATGTGGCCCTCTAGCTAAAATGTTCGGAGACGCCTGCTTTGAAAGATCGGAACTATGATGGGTGAATATGACCTTTCTTTGAAGCTGATAGATTGATAGTTTCAAGGGTTAACAAGTCTTTGCTAAGTGAGACCTCTGCCAATGATTCAGAAATAGAGTAGGAAGAGAAACTAGTTACATAAGAAAATACTTCCTGTTTTTTTAAATAGGGTATTTTAGCTGCCCTGGAAAACCTTGCTTGAAAGGCAGGGCACAAATTCTATCAATAGATACAGTAGGATGATGTGTACCTCAAATAGTTCAGGACAAACTGGCAAATGGTGTGTGTGTGTGTGTGTGTTCTTATTAAAACAAACATTAATTTGCCTAAATATTTTGAAATTAATGTGTTAAGTGTGTTCTGATATGTTATCACTTTCTACTGTTAAATTACAGATGTATTGGTTTCTGTTCTTATGAATTGTACATAAACCGAATACTGCTTATGATTTTTAGATGTGTTTAAGAATATTTATATAAAAAGGATCATAGTGAAATATTTGTATAATATCACGTTTTGTAAATGAGCCATGAAAAATGCTATTTTTAGTTTTCTCAAACCTTGTCAATTTATCTCCAACACTTACAAATAAACTTAGGAACGTGTTGTTCTGGATCTGATCTGAGGCTGGCCTGGAATGTTGATGTGGCCTTCAAAAAAAACAAGCAAAAACCCCTCCTCTTGACAAACCAGTTCCACTTGGCTTTGTGTTGCCTTGATTGTTTTGACAAAAAACAGATATTGCCTTCCTGCTTAATGAGAAGTATGCAAGGAAACAAGGAAAGTTTTGAAACTTTTAATTCAGTGTATTGTAGTGTCGTTGTGCAGTCTGCAATAGATCAGTGTTTGCCTCTGTGGCCTGCTTCTAGTTATTCCAGATTCATAGAGATATGGAATGCCGGTCTGAATAGCAATTTGTCATGTGAATTCTGCCTGTACTGGAGTGGGCTGCAGCTCTGAAATTCTTCTGTGTGACATTCTGGTCCTTGTGGTGAATATGATTTCTCTTCAAGATCCAGGCCTGTGGTGAATGCTATATTGATTATTCAGAGGAAAAGTCAAATTCTCCATTTTAAAATACAGGGGTTTAAATCTTGTAGAGTTGCAGCTCAGAGCTGCATTGGGGATTGGTCGTTTTGATGGCAGTAGATCATGGCAATCCCACACAACAAATGCGTGCAACCGATTGCTTGAAAATGCCAGATTTTGTTTTTACAACTGGTGCAAGTGAGAAGCGCTGTAGCTTTTACCTTACCTTACGTTCATTCTCTCTTTCTCTCTCCCCCCCTTTGAAAGATACATGATCCTCTCAAAGGGGGAGCAGAAAATTGCACAAGAAATGCATTCTCTGTGTATGCTTTTCCTGGGAGTACCTATATAGCTAGTAAATTATATCTGTCTGGATCCTAGACTTAAACGAACTTGTCAAAACAGTTTCCAAAACTGCTTGGGTGTTCACTTCTGTTACTGTATCCATCAGGTGATTTTTTTTAACTTGTTGCATAGATGCAGTGACATAATGTAGCCCTGTACTGCCCCGGGTCACACCCATATTGCTGCCCCCACCCAACCCAGAAGTAATTGTGGAGATGTGATCCCATCATCGCAATCACTTGCAGTTGCACGCTGCCTCCGAGCTGTGCTGCCTGCTTTCTCGGAAGCTGGCAGCCTAGCTCCGAGTGATTGACAGCTGTGGAGGCAGCGGGCAGGTCCTACCTTCCCCCACTCCTGCAGCCAGTGGCATACTGGTGGCTCGCAATTGGGAGTGAGGCCAGCTATTTATTTATTTGATGCATTTTTATACCGCCTTTCTCCAGATTTCACTGGACTCAAGGCAGTTTACATGGGCAGGCTGTTAACAAACCCCATTTTTCAATTGGGGTTTTTACAACTGTTCTATGTAGCATTCACAGAACCCTCAGTTTCTTCAGATGTTTCCCTTTCAATGTGTGGTCATGATCCTGGCTGCACTCGTGCACCTTCTGAGCCTTCACAGTCCACCACAGATCACACCTTGGCCAGTTCTTTTGTCAGCTTACTCCTCTACACTCCTCCCATTCCTCCACAAGCTCTGTCAGTGACTTCCGATCTCCCATCCAAGGCCGATCCAAGGCTGATCCTGCTTAGCATCTTCAGGCAAAGGCAACAGCTCAACCTCCAGACCGTTGCTCCTAAGCACGTTGCTGCCCCCATGGTCCCCCTGCTACCCGCTCCTATGTGGTACCATTGAGATCCCCCCTGTTACGCCCACTTGTATGACATAAAAAGATAGATGACATAAACAAATTGGTAATGACCTATTCAGAGGTGCATGTTCCTGATGAAAAATTCACATTTTGATTTGGGAGTCCAGTATTGGTCTTGCAATTATGACTAATAAGGAAACTGTTTTCAGTAAGTGTGCGTCCCTTTCATGACAGCTACACCCTAAAAATCTAGCAATACTCCAGCATGTCCATCCAGTCAGTTTTTGTAAGTAACCACTTGAAAAAATTGTTACTGAACTAAAATTTCACTAAGGTGAATCATTTATGAGATGACTCTTTGAATTGTGGAAAGTGGCCAGCAGAATTCTTGAAAATATAGCAATGCAGATTCTTTTAAAAAGATTATTTTTTACGTTAAATGAAATTCAAAGTTCCAATTCTGTTGCTGTCATTAATTTTTTTTCTTATTTCCCTTTTTTTCAACTCTCTTAATCTGTACTTCTACCCCAAGTTTTTATGCTGCTGTATCTTCAGTTGGTATTTCACTTTTCAATACCAACTCTTGAATACTTCTTTCTTCGCTGCGTTTATAAATATACTGTAAATGGCAAAAACTTAGAAAAAAGAAGGGCCATGTTGGATATCTGGTGTCTCTTTATAGACACAAGGTGATTCACAGAATACTCTTATAATATCAAAGATCCCTTAACATTCCCATAGTATGCCATCAATAATGTTGTTTAATATAAGTACATTGACTGGTATATACCTCTTACAAACTACACAAGCTTTTGCACACAATTGAACTAATGCAAGAAATGATCTTTCTTTTCTACAGCTGAATATTCTGGTTGACACTGGAAGCAGCAATTTTGCAGTTGCAGGGTCACCAGGTGCAGGTGTGACCTCCTACTTCAATGCAGAAAAGTAAGTCTCTTGGTTCCTGCACCTAACCATGCTTAGGGCACTGGATTTTGTCGAGTGAAGACTGTTAGCGATTAGGAGATAGAAACTCCTCTTTACAAGCGGTTTGGCATTATGAAATGCTGACAACCCAGTCCTATTCAGGCTGCCTGTGGCATGACACAGCAATACCAAAATGGCTGCTGCTGTATCCTGCACGGGCAGAGAGGCAGCCGGAGGTCTTCTCAAGGTACGGGAACATTTATTCCCTTACCCTGTGAAAGGCCCCAGCAGCCCCTATGGTTCTACTCAGATCTATGTCCGTTGAATCACTGGTGCAAAACTGAGTAGCCCTATGTAGGGTTTTCAGACCTGTGAGGCGGGTTAGGATGCAGTGGAGGCCTCCTTCACCATCTCCACCCCTCCTGGGCCTGAACCGCCATCCTTCCTACCCCTACCCTCATTCCACCCTCACCCACCTTTCCGATGCCCAGCGGTGTACTTGTCAGTGTACTGACAATGCCCAGTCAGTGGGCGCAGCTCCAGCACTGGCAGAGATCTGCCAGTGCAGGCCTCATTGCTAATGGCATGGCCTCCGCATGACCATTTGTGAGCATGCACATGCCTGTCCTAGCAGTGGGAAACTATGTATATTCATCCCACACATCCTCAAAGCATGCGTATCTCAGAACCACACAAGTGGGGTGTATGGTATTTAAACTTTGACCTCCCTTCTGACCAAGCAATATTTGGAAGGGAACAAATATGTCCTTGGCCCAACCCAAAGACATATTTGTTTCTGCATCCAGATGTTGTTTCAGTGGCAAGGGAAACCCTCCAAACCATGGTTGCACTGCATTAAGCAGCTTATAAGACCTGGATGCTAAGAATGCAATGGAATTCTTCTTTCAGTTCCTAGCCTTGAGAGATACTTAATGTTGTAACAATAGTGCATAGAGCTACTTACAGTAGATGACTGTTAAGCAGTATCTTTCCGCATGGCATGGAATTGGGCTCTAAAAATAAAAGGAAAAAAAAGAAGAGATACAAAGTGATGATTTGTCACTACTTGTTCTGTAGTTCGCTCACACCCTTTTGCCAAATGGCACACCTTGGGTGTGATGAACAAATGCAGACAAACATGCAGGCAGATAATAAAATGGCTATTGTAACAATAAATGCACATTTCAACATATTGTAGCAGGCGAAGGTTGAACATTCTCAGGAGATCTTAGTTTAATAAGGCAGGGATTTTTAAAATTTGAGAGAACCTGATGGTATAATTGAAACTCCAGTGAAAAATGTTAAGAGGAAGGCCTAATATTTTTGAAAGAACTACTGAAATACACTATGGGCAAAGTGCCATTAAGACAAAGTAACATTGCAGTTTCACTATTATCTGTTTGGAGTATTAAAGAAAAATTTGCTTTGTAATTGGAGCATGAGTTGCCTTATTTTATTGAGATTTTGCCAACCTTCTAGTGCTAGACAACCTTAATTTTTGGAAAATAACTAACAATCCACCCACCCCTGCTGGTGTGGTCACATCCAAAACAGGTGTGCTATATCAAGTGGAGGGCAGGGGGCAGATCCAATAGGGGACAGGAGGCCTTGGAAGGGAGGGAGGGAGGATTTTAATCTCCTTACCCCAGGTGGTGTTAATAATAATAGCACCAGTATTAATATGCTGCCTTTCTTTTGTCATGAGATTTCTCCTCCAACTGTAATTCCAGGAGGTTTACACAGACAGGTTTTCTTCTTAATCCCAGTAGGGATTTTTTTTCAATTTCAAGTTCTAATCTTTCATAGAACATCCTCATTCTAGATGGATTCCTTTCTCAGTCTGGTATCTTTCTGGCTGCATTCACCTCCCACACTTGATTGATGGCAACTCCTTCACTCTTACTGAGGGTGGTCATTTCTGCTCCTCTCACTAGCAGGGATGACTCATCTCATCGGCAGCAGTGTCAGCAGCTCTCCGAAACTTCAGTTGTTTCGAACTGCCATCCCCAAATGTTCTTCATGCATTCATAGGCGGCAACTCAACCACTGAGCCAGATCTCTGCCCTCCCTCTGCAATGGGTCTCCTTGGACCCATTGGCTGGTTTGGCTGGTACTGGTCTGAGGAGAGAGGGGTGGGGAGGCTGCTGCCAGAGATAATAGGATCCAGCATGCACTAATGTAGCAGGATCCACCCCCTCCTGCTGCTTCTCTGCCCTGTTCCACCCATGTCTGCCTCCCCTGCATCTTATGTGCTTTGGCGGGCCTTTTCAGGTCTGGTGACACATGCAGGAAGGCTCCAGCTTTCCCGCTAGGATTCCGGCAGCATGCTGCTGCAAAAAGCACTCCGCCAATGCTTTCAGCCCATATGCCTGAGTTGTTGGTCACCTCTGTCTGTACCTAGGAGGACCAATTCTTCATTACACTTTCCCTGAAAAGAAATATAACAATAATATAACCTGAAAATGTGTTTATTTTGACACAAGTTCATTATTGTATCAAACCAATATTTTTTTTCCAAATTCACAAATCTGGAAGCAAAGCATTACACTTGAGTGAAAAGTTGTAACCTGCATTAGAATCCAAAAATTAGTTTGACTGATAGGATCTTTGGGAAATGGTAGCACATTCTATCTGAGGAAGAGGTGAGTTTGTAGGATTTTGGATTGCCTGTGTGCATAGATTGGTAATATAGACTTTATTCTTCTTTCTTTCCTTTCCTAGATCAAGCACATACAAGTCAATGAACACGGAGGTCACTGTTAGATATACCCAAGGAAGCTGGAGTGGATATCTTGGCACTGATGTTATTGCTATCGGTGGTATAAACGGCACTTACACAATCAACATTGCTACCATCTTTGAATCTGAAAATTTCTTTTTGACAGGAGTTAAGTGGCAAGGAATTCTTGGACTTGCATATTCTGCCTTAGCCAAAGTAATTGACTTTTAGACTATTGACTGTATATTTGCGCTAAAAGTAATATAATGGCAATTGAACAAGGAGAGCAAAATGGAATTTAGTTCCACAAAATCGGATGGTGGCCATTAAATATCTGAAGTTTAAATATCTTTAGAAGTGGGTTAAACAGAGTTGTTCTCCATGAATTTATCAATGGTTCCTAGTCCTATTGAATTTATCAGTGGTTCCTAGGCTATATGTTAGCTTCATCGACAGTATGCCTTTGAATACTGTTTGTAGAGAAGGGTTATGTTTTTGTTGTCTGCTTGTGGGCTTTCCACAGGTATCTGGTGACTGCAGTGGGAAACAGGATAATCTACTAAATGGACTTCTGTCTTGATTTAGGAGGGCTTTTCTTTTGGTGGGGGAGCCCTAAGAACAATTGCAATCAGTGGGGGATAGGGTGATCACAGCCAATTGCGCTTACTCTTCATGAACCTGTGTGAGGATAAGAGCGTAAGATGAGCCCCACTTGATCAGGCTGAGGGCCCATCTAGTCCAGTTTCCTGTATCTCACAGTGACCTACCAGATGCCTCAGGGAGCATTCTAAAGATGCCTGCATGATGTTGCCACTCCGTGTACCTGGCATTTTGAGGAAGCCTGCTTCTAAAATAAGGAGTTTGCACCACCCATCATGGCCTGTAGCCTATGATGGACTTTTCCTCCAGAAATCTGTCCAGTCCTTTGTTAAAGGCACCTAGGTCAGATGCCATCACCACATCCTGTGGCAAGAAGTTCCACAGATTATTTACAAGCTGGGTAAAAGAGTATTTTATACTTCTATCTGTTCTCACTCTCCCAACACTCAATTTTAGTGGTTCTGGTGTTGAGAGAGGGAAAAGAACATCCGTTTATCCATCCCCTGCATAATTTTATACGTCTTGGTCATGTTCCCCCTCAGGTGTCTTTTTTCTTTACTGAAGAGCCCCAAATGCTGTAGCCTTTCCTCATAAGGGAAGTGCCCACCCCAGTAATCATTTGGTTGCTCTCTTCTGCACCTTTTCTAGTTCCAC
This sequence comes from Lerista edwardsae, assembly GCA_029204185.1. Taxonomy (NCBI): domain Eukaryota; kingdom Metazoa; phylum Chordata; class Lepidosauria; order Squamata; family Scincidae; genus Lerista; species Lerista edwardsae. Next base: position 414,475 of record JAJKFI010000029.1, on the reverse strand, counting down.
TATGTCCTTTTTGATATGTGGTAACCAGAACTGTACGCAGTATTCCAGATTTGGCCTTGCCATCGATTTGTGCACTGGGATAATAATGTTGGCTGTTTTATTCTCAGTCCCCTTATTAATTACGCCAAGCATGGAATTGGCCTTCTTCACCACTGCCACACACTGGGTCAACATTTTCATCAAGCCTTTTCATGTTGGATTGTCCATTTGTGTGCATCACCTAAACACTGTGCCCCTGTATGCATGGCTGGTAGAAGTGGAGCAGGCAGACTACGAGGGCAAGGTGATACGGTGCGTTCGTGCTTCCCCATAGTGTGTGGGGGAGTGACTGGAGACAGTATAATCCAGTTCGCCCCAATGTCAGACGGAGATCTAGAAATGAGCTACTAGATGAACGTTTTAATGGCTTGTCAGCGGCAAATGTCATTTTGGTTTTTAAAAATTCCTTTTATTTGGCCAAGTAATCTGCATGAGTGGATAGAGGAATGAAAGCTGTCTTTATGAGTGCCTAAAGTAATCCACAATTGTTGTTTTTGTTGCCTTGTTGCAGCCGTCAAGTAATGTGGAGACCTTTTTTCATTCCCTCGTGAGGCAAGCGGAGATTCCCAACGTGTTTTCCTTACAAATGTGTGGAGCTGGTTTGCCTCTTTCTGTAACTAGTTTCAGTGGAGGTAGCCTTGTAAGTATCCCATCTGTATGAAAGGGAGAATATAAATATCACTTTTTCATGTCACTTTTTTTTACTAGAACTATAATGCAGAGAAATGAAAGCCCGTTTACCTGGAAATGTCTTATTTCATTAAGTTCTTATTAGCATAACTTTTAGAAACCAAAACAACAGGACAACAGAATCAAAAAGTTTTACGTAAACTAGTAGAAAGGAGTGTAATTTTATGTTTGTCAGTGCTAGATTTCGTATAACGATCAGTCCAATGGCAAATCAAATACCTATGTGGTTTAAGATAAAAGTATAATCATCAGGGTTTTCTTTTTCAAAATCTAAGCAAATTTAAAGTACCCCAAACCTTGGTTAGTCACTGTTTAATATCAGGGAGATGGTTATCAGCTTCCCTGCAGTTTGCTGTTAACAACCTTTCAGACTGAAAATCAACTCAGGACCCAATCCTGTCCAACTTTCTGATGTGCCATTGTAGCCATGATGCAGCCCTTACCTTGATGAAGCCTCTGTGACTGCCTCCTTCCCCACAGCAGGATGTAGCGTGGACCTTGTTGGCAAAACTTCATCAGTGCTGGAAAGTTGGATAGGATTGGCCTTCATTGTGTTTGCTAGATTCTAAGATCCTTTACTTTGAAGAGGCCTCTGGCCCCCTCCTCCCACTCTGGGTGGAGGGTGGCGGGCCCCCCCCCCCCCGGGGGGGCTAATTAGGATTGGCCTGTAAGGTAACATTTGTTTTTTTAAGGGAGAGTCACCAGTAGACTCTCTACTCCATTTCTGGTCTACTTGGAGTGACTTTGCCACTAATTTTCTTATGTAAACCTTTATTTTTTGAGGAATAAATTCTGTGTAAAATGCCTAGAAGTGCATACTGCAATATTGTAAGTCAGTTGGGCAAATAATTTTGGAGGGATGCTCCCTCTGCACACTTTGAGCTCATCCTCCTTTGCCCTGCTTTTCTGCCCACTCTCTTGCTTCCTAATAACTACATCTGGTGGGAGTGGAAAGAGAATGTGTGCAGGTCAGAACTTGTCAACCGCCAATTTTTTTATCTGTGGATCTGACTTGATGCGGGTCATGTCCAGAGGGTGTTTTGTGGGCATAGGAGACTGCATTTGGCCTCCCCAACTATTCTGGGGGCCTTAAAACAACTCTTCTGGTTTTCTGCAACATCTGGAAGTGACATTTTAAGGCTCTCAGAAGGCCATAGATGGTGCAGCCTCCTTGACCCTCAGAACACCCTCTGGTCGCTTTGGGAGTGTTGGGTGCCCTGGCCTGCAGATTCATTTATTCATGGGTTTTGACAGGGGGTTCCGGGAACAGAATTCCCGCAGATGCTGAGGTATACCTCCTTCTCTCTGTAGTATACCTCCTTCTCTCTGAACTATGTTTCTCCCTCTGAAAACAGTGCTGTGAATTCTTTTTCCCAGTTGCTGGTTCTTGTTTCAAATAGTTTGGACCAACATCTGTGGGTGGGTAGACACTGAGCGAAGGAAGAGAAGAGAAGAATCTCTCCTTGTCTTGTGTATGAGAGAGTGGAAAATTCCATGTCCAATCAAATAAAGTTGAACAGCCTATTTTTAAGAGTTGATTAGCCCAGTTAATGACCTTACAGTTAAGTTATAACAACCCTGTACACACTCATCTGGAAGTAAGTTCCACTTAGTTTAATGGAATTTACTTCTCAGTAGACATGCATAGGCTTGTTCTGTTAATCAGTTACATCTGTGTATTGTAACAGCTTAATAAGTGAATAAAGATTACATTTCCTTGTTATATGTTGTTCTCATAAAATGTGTGATGTAGGGGCTGCTCTGATGCATCCTGAGTTGATGATTTTTAATGAGTGATTTCTGCAACAAATAATGCAGTGTGCTTCTGTTCTCTCTGTTTGCAAGTGCTCTTGACACTCAAGTGCTCAGCTTGGCCAGACTCAAAAGATGTGCACAGCTTCAGCTGAATCAATTATTTTGAACATTGTTTCATGTTACATTGGTGTGACTGAAGGTGGTTGTTGTTTTCTTCTGAATGCCATAGTCCTTTGCTCTAGCAAATGCACATGTAAAAGTACAGAGATAATCGGTTCACAAGGCATAATCTGTTCACAAGGCCTAGCCATTCCAAACTAAATGATTTTTTAACCGATTGTACTGCAAAATCAGATTGCAGAATTATACAGTATATGAATGCAAGAATTGCCTTTTTTTTGGTTGAATATGCTTAAGATGCATTTAAATGTAATTTTAAGTGTCCTGAGCATTTGGCCAGGTTTGCACATACTATAAAAGGTAAAGGTTTCCCCACGACCAAATGGTCTAGTCGTGACCGACTGTAGGGGGCGGTGCTCATCTCCGTTTCAAAGCCTGTAGAGCCGGCGTTTTTGTCCGATCATGTGGCCAGCATGACTCTACGCCGTAGCACACGGAACGCCGTTACCTTCCCACCGACGTGGTCCCGATTTATCTACTTGCATTTTTTAGGTGCTTTCGAACTGCTAGGTTGGCAGGAGCTGGGACAAGCAACGGGAGCTCACTCCGTCACGCAGTCTTGAACTCCCAACCTTGTGGTTGAAAGCCCAGCAACAGCGGATTAACTCACTGCGCCACCACGTCCCCTATATACTATACTATATCAGTTACTTATTTTTTATTAAGTCAGAGCTTGTGTTTCTTTACAGATCCTAGGTGGAATTGAGCCCAGCCTCTATGCAGGAGAAATCTGGTATACACCCATTGTGGAAGAGTGGTATTATCAGGTTGAAGTCCTCAAGTTGGAGGTTGGGGACCAACCCCTTGATTTGGACTGTAGAGAGGCATGTATAATGAGAAACTCTCACTGAATGTTCCTTTCTTTCTGTCTTCGTGATTTGTAAGCAAGAATTCCAGGTATCTGGTATAACGCTAATCAACAGGTTGCCGTTCCGTTGTGACTGTGGCAAAGTCCTAAATGTAGTTCAAATACAGTACAATTTCTAAATCTTAAAAGTCAGTGCAGTATAGTGGCTAGTGTCAGACCAGAACCAGGGAGACTCAAGTAGTAATTGCCGTTCAGGCAATCAGTTCAATCACTACCCAGCCTCTTCTTTCTCAGCTTCATGTCATTTCACAGGATTTTCGTGAGGATAAACTGGGGTCAGGGAGGGGGGAGTCATGTCTCCATCTGGAAGGATGGACAAGTAAAAATGTATTGAATAGAATGGAAATCAAGGAAACTGACTTCATAGAGTACTCATTTAGTTCATGGTTGCAAATATCAGCTTGTTGAATAAATAGCAGCTTTTTGAATAACTTGTTCAGTGAATAACTAGCTTTTTGCAATCCTGTTTTCATTTATATGCACTTATGTTTAGCATAACATAAAACAGTGTAGTGAAGATTTCAATAAGAACCATGAAACAAGAGAAGGCAAGAAATTGAATAAAACTCAATTTAGACAATAAGGTAAAATTATTGGAAACTAGCATTAAAAAGCATTTAAAAATTTTTTAAATGGGGAGTTAAATCAAGGCACAATAAAAACGTCTTCAGGGCTCACTTAAAACTAGCAAAGGCAGAAGCCTGAAGTGGACTTCCAGGGAACACCCTTACTGAAACAGTGCTGTCCCTAGATCCCTGTGAAATGAAGCTGTTCGATGCAGGTAGGACAGCTGGGCGGGCCTCAGGCTATCAGGGTAGGTTCATATGGGTGCAAATGGCCCTCGAGATAATCCTGTCCGAGGTCATGGGGCTTCAAAGGTCATAACTGGTTGGGCCCAGAAACAAATTGACAAGCAGTGCAGCTGATGTCTGATAGGTGTACTGTACACAAATTGCCTAGCAGCCCTTGCCAGCAATCTGACAGCTGCATTTTGAGTCACTTGAAACTTCTGATCCATTTTCAAAGGCAGCTGTGCATAAAACTCATCACAGTAGTCCAAGGGTGTCAAATCTAAGGCCCATGGGCTGGATATGCCCCCTGGCAGCTCTTTAACTGGCCCTTGGGCTCTCCTAGCACCACCATCAATCAATCAATCAATCAATCAACAGGTACTTACAACACCATCAGCTGCTGCCAGCTGTTGAGCTGTGCAGAGGTGTCACTGCTGAAAGGGCTGCATAATTGGGCTCTCCGTTATCTTTAACATATGATCAAGGTTTGCATATTTTTCTCTTCTATCATTTGTAACCAACATGAGAAAAAAGTCCTTATTTTTGGTCATGTCCTGCTTACTGACATCACTTCCAGCCCTCAGCAGGCATCAAGAATGCTATTTTGGTCTGCTGTATGAAATGAGCTTAGTCACCCATATAGTAGTATAGACTAATCTGGATGTCTCAGGTGCATGAATAACTGAGGCTAGATCAGCCTTCTCTGGGTAGATCAGCAGGTTGACAAGTTGGCCAATGATAAAGGGCACTTCTGACAATCGATGTCACCTGGGCAATCGGGAGCAGCCTAAGACTGCAAACCTGTACCTTCAGAGAGAGAACAGCCTTGTCAAGGATTAGTTGTCCACCTCCACCCAGTTTAGCAGAATTTCTCACCAACATTTATCTCTATCATGTCTGCAGGTAATTTCATTTTGAAAACAAAACTTCAGTCTGGTTCCTATTAAGCTTCCTATTCATTTGCCCCTTCAATAGCCTCTTATTTCCACTCCTTCAGCTATCTGCATGTCTCTGGGTCGGCATTGCATCAGTTCTCCTATATGAAATCAAAACTCATTTGGCAGGTTTAGAGACTGCTTGGATTTAGCAATAGCGGGCAGAACGCAGTGGTAACTTTTCCAGCACAAGCCTGTTGAAATGAAATGGTGCTCAGGAGAAAATAGAACATTCAACATTTTTGCCACTGTGAAGATGAAAATAGTAGATGAGGCATGTGATAGCCGTAATAGCAGCTTCCTTGTTGTTCTCACCAGTTCCTGCTTTTATTATTTCAAGGGTTTTTTTCTGTGCAACACCACTAAACCTTAATCCAAACAAGGCGAGAAACTGGTGTGAATTTGTCTATTCCTGGAACAGGTGTGTGTTTTGTTCAATTGGGTTGTACTTCCCCTTAAGACCCAAAAGTGTATCTTGGGTTCACTCTGGAATCCAGTTCTGCTCCTGGAAACCCAGGTCATAGTGATGATTGTGCTATTGGGTTGCACTTATTTGAAGCTGTATGTTCAGTGTTGCTGTTCCTATTTCCCTGCTTAGTACAATGCAGACAAAGCCATCGTAGACAGTGGCACCACTCTTCTCCGCCTACCAGAAAAAGTCTTCAATGCCGTCGTGAGAGCAATTGCACGTACATTCATGGTAAGCTTTGGGACATGAAATTTGTCTTCAGAGACAGCTTCTTCCTTAAAGGAATAATGTGTAATAGTTGACATAGGGTAATAGTGTTTCTCATCAAAGAAGCCTCCACCTAAGCAGAAAGAAGTACATTTAGTTTCAGTCCCGTGATTGGAGGGGAAATGTAAATGAAAGATTAATGGCCATCCAAATAGCATAATTTTGATTTGCTCCAGGGTATTTGAAAGGCATGAATATTATGCCCTTCTCCAAACATGGAGGACTTTGGCTAAAAACTAATTGCTTTCTTGGCAGCCATTCATCGTATAAGTGCTTCGGCCTTGCCATGCTGGTTATTGTCCACTATTGGGAATATGCATAGCATCTTGTGGAGCGTACAAGTTCATTTCCTAGAGAAGAGAAAGGGGATGTATTTTCTCTAATGGGTTGTTACCTGTGAATGGCTTGAGGCCCAAAACGTAAATCGCATTTGGCCAAAATATTGTGTGAGTGGGTGGGTGGGTGGGTTGACCCAGTAGCCTTTCTCCCGCTTCCATAAACTTCGGCAAACTGAGCTACAGATATAGAAAGCAGGGCAAAAGCTTAACTGGGTTGTATCAATATATAGTGTTCTGTGTATAGTGTATAGAGGGCCTTAAATTGTCAGTATATTTTCAAGAAATTAGTAGGAAGAAAGAGGGTAGTTGTTTTTCTTCTTTCTGGATCAAAAGAGACTCGAAGTATGGAGATAAAAAACATTATTTCCATAAGGTCATGAGTTTCCACTGCAGTATGGAAGTGAGCTTTTAAGTATCTGATACTCGGGCATCCGCCAGTATCCATGGGCAATAGGTTCCTGCTGCTACCACGGATACCTGAAACCGTGGATAGTAGTGAACCCTACTCAAGTCCCCTCCCCCATCGCGATTATGACCTGCCTCTCTTTGCAAATGCTTCCCAAAAGGCAGCTTTTTCTTTGTTTTGCCTTGGAACAGGAAGCAGGGAGCAAACGGTGAGAACCTAGACTCGTACTGCTAGAGGGTGCTACAGGAGATTTTTGTGAGAATAATAACAGGAAGTGGACATCAGGGGGCTGTTGCCTGCTGTAACGTCTTCCAGCAGTATGAGTCTGCTCACTGTTGCTTCCTGTCCCATGGCAAAATGAAGGAAAGGGTGCCTTCTGCAATGAGGTGAGTCATAATTGCAATTTTGACAATTATGTCTTCATACTACAGGCATGCCCCGCTTTCTGCGGGGAGGGGATAGGTTCCTGGGCTCCCCGAGGATACCAGAAACTGTGGATAATCAGTGACATAGCTAATGAAAGTGTAGCCTGGTGCCAAAGGCAAAATGATGGCCCGGAAGTGAGATCACAACAGGAAGTGATGTCAGGTCTGGAAGTGACAGCATGCCTGGGCTTTTAAAAAAGGTGAAAAGGGGGGAACCAGCATACCCCAGCAGCGTGCCCTCTCCTGCTGCCCCCAAGCCTGCAGTCACCCCCCAGTAGGCATAGCTAGGTCACTTGACATTTGGGGCCCATAAATTTTTAACAACCCTCCATATGCCAAAATTATTCATTCACATTTTTATACTACTCTTCTTCCAAGGAGCTCAGGGTGGTGTGCATGGTTCTTCAGTTTCTTTTGACCTCTTTATCTAAGCCCGCAACTTTTATATGACAGTTGTATTTTTGTTTTCAGATTTTTTGGCCATAACCCTTGATAAAGATATACATTCTGGCTTGTTTTATTGCCTTGTGCATTAAATTGCCTTTTCAGTAATACATAACCTGATGCTATTATTCATATGTACCAAGGTTTTCACAATTTTGGCCCCTAGTGTCAAGCTCAGCTTGTTGCTCCCCTAAAGCTTGTTGCCTGGTGCAGTTGCACCCCTTGCACTTCTTTAGCTATGCCCCTGTGGATAAAAGGGAATCTATGGGAAGTATAGCATTCTCCCCTTCCCGCCCCCAGCTAGAACGATTTTAGCAACCCAGAGTAAGAATAAAGGAACCTCCCCTCCGATCCTTGGCTAATTGAAAGTGCAGATTCGGAATCCACTGATACAGGGGCCCACCTGATAATAACAAACTTGGGCTTTGAGTGCTGTTTGGATTGTAGCCAAAATGAAACCACTCACAAAGGAGATTGATGTTTGTGTGTTCTTATTGAATTCCAGAAGCTTGCAGAAGTTAGAAACTTAAAACTTCCAAAAGTTTTGCCCCAAAGAGCAAAACCGTCAAAAAGCATTTTGCTTTTTGAGGGGTCTAAGATTTAAAGTGAGAGAAACTGAATTCCTAGAGAGGTTTCACGGTTTTTGGAACAGTCATTTCCTTCTCAGACGATCCAGACAGGAGGAGGACTTTATTTTCATGGCGAGTAGCACAATTTATTTGAAATGACCTGGAAAATTGGGGGGAGGGGGAGGGAGGAGACTGGGAAGAAAGAGCTAGAAAGATTGGAAATGCAGTGAATGATTACTGCAGCTTAAGTGTGATTCAGGACGTGTTTGCTCTAAAGTAAGCCTGATGGAGTTGACTGGCAAAGAAAACAAAACAACCCTCATATGCTAAATAAAAAAAAACACAAAGTACCAAGAAAACACTAGACCAGATAAATATGCAAATAGCCTGTCGTATGCATGGACAAACAAGAAAAGGCAATTGGGTTAGGTCTGGAATCTGTGCATGTGTCTTTTGGTTATCACCCTGCAGCTGATAAACCCACACCCAATCCTGTTTCTCGGTACGTATACACACCCTAAAGGTCCCGTAAAGGTTGTTCTGAATGTGACTTGAGAAAATGCAAAGTATGCCAAATCTTAAATATGCCAAGACACGGCGTGCTCTTACTGGTGACTAAAGTAGCTACAAATGTCGTAGTTGCTGAGAATATCACTCATTACTGATCTACTTCTCAAACCATGTGTAGAGAATAAATAACTGGGGCGAGGAGAAACAGTATTGCTTCTGAATACTCAGTGTGTGTTGTTTTGGATGTTTTCTTTCTTAGATCCAAGAACCTGGATTTTGGTCTGGTGCACAGCTTGCTTGTTGGGATAAAACCGATAAACCTTGGAGCTTCTTTCCTAAGATATCTATCTATCTGAGAGAGGAAAATGCCAGCAGATCATTTAGGATCACTATCCTTCCACAGGTCTGGAAGCCCTCCCATTTTGTATTTTGAGACCATATAAAGAAAGGGGGGGGAACCAAGTAGGCAACCAGTCTGAGGCTGCAATCCTGTACACACCTTCCTGGGAGTAACTACTGAGTAGATACACATAGGATTGCAGTGTAAAGGGCAAGTGGGAAAAGATGATCTGATTTAGATCTGGAGGGTCTAATATAAAATTTCTGCTTGGGAAGCCAAGCAGACCTTGCCCTGCAGCAATAAAATTAAAATAAAATGCACTAACTGGCACCTCTGTGGATAGTGTCTGTGTAGCCATCCAGCAATTATATAAATCTCTGTAGCCAGGGAGGAGCAATAGCTCAGGTGTAGAGCATACACTTTGTGTGGGGAGATTCCCGTCTGCGTTCCCTGACATCTTCAGTTAAAAGGATAATGTAGCAGATAATGGGTAGGAGCTCTGGCCAAGACTCTGGAGAGCTGCTGCTGACAGGGTAGACAGTCCTGGGATAGATGGACCAATAGTCTGACTGTAAGCTAGATTCAAATGTGTGTATAACTATGCACCCACAAAGAATGCCTCCACATGAGCATCCAAACAGAAGGCACGGGGGCTACTCTGTGTTTCATTGTGATGGTGTAGGCTGAATTCAATTAGACTCGGATAATTTGTAAATCAACTTGTTTTAAAACTAGTTACAGATTTGTGGATCAGTGCTTTATAAATCAGGAGTCTTCAAACTATGGCTCGGGGGCCACATCCGGCCCACTACAATATTTTATCCATCCCATAGCAGCTTGTTTTTTTCATTAGAGCATTTGCTAACGTTTGATATTACCCATTATTAGAGGTGTTCGAAAAACAGTGTTATTTTACTCAGTGTTATATTTACGCTGTTATAAACAGTGTTTAAGACCATTACTGTAATCCTATCTTACCAGTAACACACAGCTCTACCCATTATATATCATTTCTCAGTTTAAGCATGGCATTGGTTCTTCGTCACATTTCTCTTTTATTCTGAATTGTATCGTGTTGATTACAAACAAGATCCAAGTAAAAGCTTGTTTGTTCATTTCAATTCATTCATTTATATAAAACTGATTTTTTTTCTTTGGGCCTGCAAATGTGTATAAAATATATGATGTGGTCCACATACTAAAAAGTTTGAAGACCCCTGCTTTATATGAAGTAGGGGAAAGGAGTATTAATAAAAAATGCCTTTGACCCTAAAGAGCTATTAACAAACTGAAGTGTTATTACCTTGTTCTGATTTTTATCATCTTAACTTTGCCAAGATGTAAAGATGAACTTTGCCAACTTTGCCAAGAAACTGACTGCCAAGGATATGGAAATAATTCATGTAAATCTGATTATCTTGTTTCTGTAATTGTGTTACCTTGCCCATACTTTTCAAGCAGCCTGAACGAAGCAAATGTAACTTGGAAATGGCCTCCAGCCAGTGTGTTACAAGCTTAAACATTTAATGAGTAGCCAAGGAAAGTTGGGGTGTGTTCTTGCCTTGATGGCATTGTTTAGTATGAAGAATACGCTTTATTCTTCTTGCTGTCATGTTGTTACGTATAGGGGGAAGGTCACAGATACCGATACAGAGCCTGGTTCACTTACGATTGCATAAATCAGAATAGCTCCTGCATAAAATTGTAACTGCTTTCTTTACTTCAATTACTTAGCTGGAGCTAGTAGATTTGTATAATAATAATTAATAATTAATAATAATTAATAATAATAATAAAACCAAAACCAAGAATGAGGTGCCTAGGAAAAGGCAAATGCAGATGGGGAGATCTACTATAATATTTTTGTGTGAAATATACATGGGGGCAGTGGTGTCATCCTACCGGTTCGCTGGGCGGAGTTTCTTCGCTCGCTGGGAGGGTTTCCGTGGTGATCGGCAGCGTGCTCACTGCCTCCCGTTGCGTAATGGCGAAAGCCCGCCCGCTGCAGCAACGGGAGGCAGCGAGTACGCTGCCAATCACCACGGAAACCCTCCCAGCGAGCGAAGAAACTCCGCCCAGCGAACCGGTAGGATGACACCGCTGCATGGGGGTTGTATACAATGATTAATAGCAAGTGACATTTCGCATCTGCAATACAGAAATACCTTGACTTTCATCCACTTGACTTCCATTGCTTTGCCCTTTCAGCCATTTTAAATTAAAACCACATTTCAAATTTCACCCAAGCTTCCATGCTGTTTGTTTACATTCTTACGTTCATCGATGTTCTTGCATACGATTTTCTTTATTTCTGTTTTTTTAGGTTTCACATGCAATTGCATGTGTTACATAATTATTTACGTTTTTTGCCAGCTGAAATAAACTTGCAAGCTAAATAAGTTTATGCTTTGACATCCATCCATGTTTGACTTTCATCCATGCTGTGGTCCCTAACCAGATGAAAGTGCAAGGTATTGCTCTGTTGGTACTTCTGTGGTTCATGGAGTCATGTCACTACAGTTCTTCTGAATCTATTTGGTGCATTGTGTTTCAGTTCATCTAAACAGTGTATGCAGCTGTTCTTAAATAGTCAACTTTTCTTTGAAATCAACAGCTTTACATTCAGCCCGTTCTAGAGCTTCATCAGAATCTAGAATGCTATCGGTTTGGCATCTCCTCTTCCAGCAATGCCCTGGTCATCGGTGCCACAGTGATGGAAGGTTTCTATGTCGTCTTTGATAGAGCTCAGAAGAGAGTGGGCTTTGCATTAAGTGCATGTGCTGGTAAGAGACCTGTTCTGAAAATGAAGCACCCAACTCTTAAGGTAGCAGTTTGCCTCCTTAATCTATCAAGTACCACTAGCAAATCTACAAATGACTTTTCTGGCTGTGTGTGTGTGTGTGTGAGAGAGGGCACAATCCAACACCCTCTGTTGGGCTGACGCTACATGCTAGCATTGGCCCAACATCACTAACATCATTGGCCCACATTGGCACCTGTAGCTTTCTGTAGCTTCAGAAAGGTACTTCCGATTTTTCAGCAAACCAAAATTGCCTCTTTGAAGCATTGGAGTCCTTGCACCTCAGGAGACCTCACGGGGGCTCCTGACAGGCACTTTCAGTTTGCTGGCAGGCCCCGTGGTTTTGATTATCCACGGAAATTGGTTTCCATGGGGGACGGACCTAGAATGGATCCCCCAGGGATACCAAGGCCCAACTGTAATGATTAAAATTCATGAACTGTACGTTTTTAAAGCTTCCTCATTAACTATTTCTCTCTTTGCAATGTTTTAGAAATTGGCGGTCTTCCATTCTCTGAGATTGAAGGCCCTTTCACAACTGAAGATGTAGCAAACAACTGCGTAGCCACAATTTCCTTCCATGAACCATTGTTGTGGATTGTGTCATACGCACTTATGAGTTTCTGCGGACTTGTTCTTCTTGTGCTAATTATCTTGCTGCTCTTTCCACATCGGTGTTGTCATCGTAACCCTAACAATGACATTGTAAATGATGAATCGTCCTTAGTACGACATCGCTGGAAATGAAGAATTGCATCAAAGAACAAGAAATTGCACTCTGCCTTAGTGGAATGGCAAATGGATGGTCCCAACTGAAGGTGGAAATCTAGGCTTCGCTCCTTATGGGGGAAAAAAGCAACATATTGCACCACAGGATGTCCTCCAGTTTTGCTACATCATAATTCTTAAACTTTATTTTATAACACTGATTTTTGAACCAAATACATATAACCACTGCTATTCTTCTGTTTCTAGTTGACATGGTCACCATGGAGCCTTTAAGCTTCTACTGCTTTTTTTTTTTAATTGTTAACACTCCATAGTTCCAACGTTTAACCTCTGTCCAAACAAACAAAAATAGTTGTGGTTTTGGTTAGTGATTAATTGGCCTCTAGATATCAGAATTATGAACAGAAGACTTACTCATCTTTGTGTTTCCTATGTAGCCAGGTTTTAAAGAAATGAAGTTTGTTGCTTGTGTGAACTATGCCTAAATTTCTGGTTGGTAGAAAGGGAGGTTAGCCCTTTGTGCCGAAGAAGAAAGCAAGTCTGACTAAAGGAAGTATTTTCTATCTTTCAGATGGAGGAGAGTATCTTTTACTCTCGGTGGATCTCTCTTTGTGATCCGGATTCTCAGAAGTGATAAAATAGGGAAAACCATTGAAACCAAAACCTACTGTGCCTTAATATAAAACAAGACTACCTCTGAATTTACAAGTATGCTATTCACAAGTATGTTGGTGGTAGAACTGTTCTTGAAATAGAAAAGATCCCTTTCCATGGGGAATACAGCACAACTGCTTAGCTCCTTTCAACTCTCACATTGAGCTTTTTTTCTACAGAATGACTTTTGAAAACATCTGACTTTACCGCCCACGGTTAGCATCCTGATTTCTGAATTCATGCATAAGTAATCTTAGGATGGGTTCTTCAGGCCTTTGTCCATGCATCCTGCAGAGCAGAAGGACTTATAAGGGCAAGTGTCTCCCTTTACACCTTTTGGGTGTCTCTGATGACTAGAAACTGAAGTGAAAACAATGCAATGTAAGGCGAAGCTCCTCAACTGAAAGGTGGCCCACTTGGCAAAGGCCACCATTGGGAAAGGCCATAGGCCCTTTCATGAATGAACAGTGAACAAGCTGGTTGGCCATTTATTAGCAAGAACTTTTGTGAAGCTGACTGTTTGAAGCAATTTCAATGTGTTAGAAATGGGACATTTGCAGACTTGCTCACACAATCGTCTCAGCCCATGCCAGCTTTCACCTGCAAACATTTGAGGCTGGCATACTAAAAGCTGATCTGTGCTTTAATTTAGAACATGGCAACAGCATGGTCCCAACTGGTTTGGGACAGACTGAGTTCCCCTCCCACCACACACCCCAATAAGTGGAATATTTGGCCATAAATGCAAAATATAAATGGAGTATTTGGCCATGTTTCTAGTTAATCTTCTAAATATAGGTTTGCTGAGACCTGCAAAGTTATCCTCTCAAAATTAATTTTCCTCTATACCACATGATCTAGTGCTACACAAACTGGAGATGTCTTTAAGGGCACAATCCTAACTTGTAGTGAGGCTGGCATAGTTAGGCCAGCAAAGTTTGGCTGGCACAAGGGCCACTGTAAAGTGCATTTGGACTACTCTCTGAGTCAGGGAAGATGGCGCACATACGTGTCCTGGTCTCCTTGACTCTGAGAGTGATCCAAACGTAATTTTGGGTGTCTCTTGTGCCAGCAAAACTTTGCTGGCCCAACTATGTGAGCCTAAATCCAGGTTAGGATTACAACCCAATTGTTATAGAGAGGGCATGTGCTGTTCACACTTTTCTTCACATTGCTAGAAATGACTAGATATTTGCATGGGTTTTATGATATCCAAGCAGCTGTATGCGAAAAGACAACTTTTCACAGACTGGTAAATTTTTGTTTTCACATATCGTTTTCCACCATTTAGGTCTTTGAAGATTAGCCCAGAAAGGGCTCGTGGTGAAAGTACATATATTGTATGCAGAAGGGCCCGTGTTCAGATCACCAGATTGGGGTTTCAGGCAGCAGTCCTTCTCTGCCCTGAGAGCCGCTGCCAGTCAGCGCATCAATTCTGAGCTAGATGGACCAGTGGTCTGAATCAAAATAAGTTTCCTACGTTTCTAAGTCAATTACAGTTCAGGTTTGGATGGCAAGCTTTCTTAATAAACTTATGGCAATATTATTATTCAACCAATGATGCCAAGAATATCAGACAGAAGGTTTAGTCGAGAGGGTTAAAGCCTCCGTTTGCCCAAAGATAAGATCTGAAGGTCACCAGTTGGACAACACCGGAAGTCTCTGTGAGTGGCAGACCTTGAGAGGTACGACTGATAAGAGCTGTCTCCAGCTGCCTGTGAGAGGAGTTGTGCTGGGCCAGCTGTTTCTTTGGTGGGAGCAGAGAAGCTTATCAGCCAGCAGGAAGGCAAGCGTGTGGCCAGAAAGAAGAACTAAACCACAAAAGTTCCATATGTAGTAGTTCTTGAAAGATAGAACTTCTTTGTAATTTGTAAAAACCCCTTGCGGGTTTAGAGATAAAGTCTGCCCATGTAAACCGCCTTGAATTTAAGCCAGAGGAGCAATCTAATGGCCAAAGAAAGGCAGTATATAAATACTTAAAAAAATAAAAACTAATTCACAGATTTGTTGGAAGCAGCTTTCATATCTATGCCATTCCAAGAACACTCTTGCCCACCACGGTTCCTATGAGGCACCAAGATGCATAGTGCAATGGAAATTTAATTTACCTATTCTACATGTAGGGCAGCACTTCCCAAAGTTGCTGGGCTTGTGATGCCCTTTGCGCTATTCAAACCTGGAAGTAAGTCATAAAGATGCAAAATGCGTCATGCACTGACATCACCGGCCATTTACTTCCAGGTTCGGAGACTGAATGGAGCCTAAAAAAAACGGTAAGGGGGGCCAGGGTGGGCAAAAGGGCTTTTTTTGGCGTGTGATTTTTGTACACAGCAACTCTGCCTGCTGTGCCAAGCCGCCTTATCGCTATTTTTAAGCTTGCATCATGGGCCAAGCAGCCTTGTATAGAATACTTAATCTCAGTTTCACCAGGCCAGGCCTGATTGATCCAAGAATGGAAGTAGCTGGTGTACCAGCCTAAGGCAGCTAGAGACACTCTGGGCCCCAGCTGTTACCTGACCATCCTCTTCAAAGCTGGGTCCAAGAGCACCCTCGGACTATGAACCTGAAACCTTCAAGGAGGGGAAAAAAAATACCAATTTCTGAGTTGCTTATTTCCTCATGGAGAGTACCTTTTGCATGTTTGTACTTGATTTTGGTTACTTAGCTGAGCTTGAATACATAAGCAATAATCCAAGAAATAGTAACCCACTTTGTAATTATCCTGACTTCCCTTGCCAGCAGAATGTGTCTAATGAAGGCCCTGTGGCCTCATGCTTGCGTCTAGCCATCCTTCTAAATGGAAATATGCAATCACAAGTATCCATTACACCTCTGTTGCTCTGGTAACAGGAGCTGCAGTAGTAACATTGACAAGTTTACATTTTTAGCCTGGAACAGATGGGCAACCCAAACCTGAACTGCCCAGCTCCCTCAGGAACAGCAATACCAAAATGGCTACCATTGTATCCCACAGCAGACAGGTGGTTGCTGAAGGCTCCTTGGGAAAAGGGGAAAGCCCAGCTGCTTGCATTGGGGCCCTTTAGCTCACCACTGGCTATTTTGCTGGTAGTGAATTGAACAGCCCTATGTCGGGCTGCCTGGGTGAGGCGAGGGGATAATATCTGGCAGTGGAAGCTACCACTGGGTCTGTCCACTTGCATTGGGGCGAGGCCAGAGGTGGTCCGGGCCGGGAGCGCGCCCCATGGCAAGGCGACGAAACTGCGCCCCCGGCATGTTGCCCTGCCCCCATGCGTCTCCCCGCCACGCCTCCCTGCTCCTGGAAGAGCTCCATTTCCGAGCGTTCCAGGCAGGTGGGCGGGCCAAAAAGCCCACGGACTCGGCGCAATGGTGGCGGACTCCACACAATGGCATCCCCCACTGCCCAGCGCCCATGTAGCTTGCCATCCGTGCACCCCCTGGATTCGCGACTGGGCCAGGCATTCACTGAGCGCTGCCCTAGTGTGAGTGGAAAGGTGTCACGGGCGGGCTTTACAGTATGTTCACGACACTGTTAGCCAATGATACACATGTACCGCCGGTGATAATGAGCTCAGGACTGAGCCCTAAGGCAGTACACTTGAGCTCCTTCTCTGAAAAATACCTTCACTTTTCTGCCTGGCTCTTTTTTTTTTCCCTGACATGTTTTCTTCTTCATAACATTTTTTCCAAAGAAAACTTCTAAATAAATTGAAATTTGAAAAAAAGCCAACCTAGCTGGTTGGCTAGCTAAGGGTCATCCAATCAAATGCTTAGATCTTAGGATGCTTAGATTAGGAAACTGCTATTCAAGAGTTGCCACATTCTGCCATAAATGTAAAATTTTTCATTTTGTAGGGAAAGCTTAATGTTGCTACCCACTTCTTTTGCATGCAAAGATTACGTGGGAGTGCCAACACAGGGTTGATTGATACTGATGCTAGGGAGTTGCACAAGAGGGTAGGCATTCTTAGGGGTAAAAAATGCATGGTGTATCTGTTGGTAGAGTGTACAGCTTTGGATTGCAGACAGAATGTTAAACGTTTGAATGCACTCTTGTGTTTAGGGGGAAAAATCCAAAATGTATTCCACATTCCAAACTAGCATGTCAGGGAAAACATTATGCTAGAGCCTTTTCTTTGGCATGCTAGTTACATATGTATCTGCAAGGAACTTCTGTTCAGGGCAAGTATTCGAACTTGTCAGCCCTATTTGGCAATGGCTAGAGCTTATGTGGCTGCTCATAGTGTATCTTTTGGACAAAACAAGACTCAACTAAAAGAGAAAGGTCAATGCACACTAGTGGTAACAGATAAGCATTTGTTTTGCATATTAGAGTGCACAGTGAACTAAACCTGGGTGCAAAATAATTTCTGATTAGCACTCTCTAACATTTCTTCATTATAGTAGTGAGTAGGGCTGTAGACACCCCCCTCCATGCATGCTGAGAGGGGGGTGAGAGTGCATCCACTGGCCCCACCCCCTGTTCTGCACAGTAGGTAGAATGTTGAAATGTTTTCTAATACCCCAGTTTTAAAATCTAGAATGCTAAAATTCTACCAAGTTAAACCATCCAAGAAGTTATTTATCTCCCTAATTTAAAGTGGTAACTATCAAGAGAATTGTCGTCCGATATTGGCAATTTTAAACAACGCATCAGTGATATTCTGCAGTGTGTATTGAAATATATGCTTGGACTTATAATCATAGACTAGAAACCATTTTTATGCAATCAAGCGTGTGCTACTGTCTCCGAAGGGTACACCTGAAGGGCAATCTTATTGCTCAGAGATCTACTTGAAATGCACAGTAACTTTTGTTACATTAGATTCTACAACCCTTTTTTGTGATCCTCCCCTTTATAGTTGCTGAATGAAGGTATGCACCCCATCTTCTAAAAGCAAAGTTTGCATTGCACAGAAACCACTGTACAATATACCACTAGCACACTTAAACAAATTAGCTGGGCATGAAAAGTGAATAAGAACATAAGAAGAGCCCTGCTGGATCAGGCCAAAGGCCCATCTAGTCCGGTTTCCTGTATCTCACAGTGGCCCTTAGTGATTTTTAGACTTAGCACATTGTTAGGACAGGTACAAAAGCTTACATTCATTTTAACTTGCCATTCTTTATGCCTACAATAATTCTGCTTAATACATGTGAAAATAAGTGTGGACATTTTATAGCCTGTGTTGAATCTTTATTGTAAACATGGTTTCAAATGTTCAAGAGTACTGTATTACAGGCATGCTCCAGTATCTGCTGGGATTTTGTTCTGGACCCCCAGTGGATACCTGGAACTGTGGATACTGGGGACGCCTTTTTAAAGATAGGGGAACATCAGTGGTTTTGCTGCAACAAGGTAAAAAGATTTGTTTAATGTTCCCCTATCTTTTTAATAGGCATCCTAATATCCATGGTATCCGTAGATAACTGAAAGAGTGGAAACTGAATCAGTGGATACTGGGGCAGGCCTGTATTACATTAAACTACACAAAACCAGATTCTCATGTTGTCTTTGGAGTTTGCTTGCAGAAGAAAAGCCATGGCAGAGCGAGGAACGACAACACAAAAGGGAGAGAAAGTCTAGAACTGGGAAACTGGTGTCCAGAAGATCATGTTAAACTATAGGGTGAAACTGTGGATACCAAATCAGTGGATACCAGGGCATGCCTGTATTAAGCTTAGTCCTGAGAAAATAAGTACCCTCATTCAAAATAATATAGCTCTGGGCGGGGCGGGGGGGGGATGTGCACAAGATGTTGTCACAGTGGATAATGGGAAATTTTGCCATGGGACAAACCTTTCTTGTTTAGTTGCTAAGTCATGCCAGGCTCTTCGCAACCCCATGGACCACAGCATGCCAGGCCTCCCTGTCCTCCACTAGCTTTCGGAGTTTGCCCAACTTCATGTTCAAAACCTTTCTTAGCTTAATGTAAATTTAAAGAATAAGAAACTGCCCAGGAGGTGATGATTATCTGGCAGAGTGATTCTCAAATGGCCAACCAGCTTGGTATGTTCTTAGGAGTACGCGTGATATGCCACCAGACAAGAACGTGTTAACTGTTCCTACAACTACATCTGAGTCAATAAGAACATTAATTCAAATGGCGGGGGGTGTTATATCAGTAAATCTGATTCTGCAACATTACATATCTTCTCATGAAGGTATAGGCAACTAGCTGGCTTACAGCTAAAACTCTTACAGCTTACTCTTCATGTACTGTTTAATGTACTATTAACATGACTGGACTGTTAGGGCCCAGTCCTAACCAACCTCCCAGGGCCGATGCAGAGCGACCCCAAGGTAAGAAAAATGCAGAGCTTGCCCCATTGGCACAGCTGCGTCAGTGCTGGAAAGTTGGATAGGACTGGCCCCTCAGTTATATTAAAACTTTCCAATGGAGGAAGGATTTTTTTAAAACTTCAAAATGGAGACTAGTCACAGCTTTCAAATGTATAGAATTTTGCTATAACGTGCTAGAATGTTGCTTATGCTTTTAAAGTACATCTTTCCAAAATATGTGTGAATTATGGGGGGTGGGGGCAGAGAATTTGCAGGTATGCCAGTTGATTTTCAACTTTCAAAAATACATTTACTGTTACTCTGATGTTCACATATTTTTTGAGTACGTTCCAGCAAAGTAAGCATTAGCTTCAGCGGACCTTTATGTGTACGTTATGGGATGTCTCTTTGGGGAACCAGAACCAAGGCTGATGGGTTCTAAAATTTGTTACTCCTGCACTTATGTGGAGGGTCTGCACCCTCAACTTTTCCATTTGAAAACCATGGGCAAATCTTTCTTGAAGTCCTACGACTTCAAGTCCTACGACATGATTAACAATCCCACATGATATTGACTATACCACTTCTTGCTTGACTGTACCACTTCAGAATGAACAAACCTAAATGTTTGCTTCCACATTAATAAAAGAAAAAGAAAACACCAAACCTGGCATATACAAAATTAGCATGTCAGGAAGAAAATTTATACCTAACTTTTTCTCTGGTTCCTGAGTTCAGAATGTAAGAAATTTTCACATAATGAAGTGTTGCAATATTTAATCCTCCACCTATTGGTTTATTCCAGCAATAAGGTATATTGCATCAACCTGATAAGAACAGAATTTGATGGATGGAATTGATTGCAAGAATTGTATTGAAATGAAGTCAGAAGGAGGTGCCATATCAGAAAGTGATCTGATAGGACATTAATTATCAGACATTAATTATCAGATCAACAAAATGATGTGTTGGTTTGCTATGCCACAGGCAATTTTTTTTTATTTAAAAGATAAATTAAGGGTTAAACTACTGCCTTTATCATAATTCCTCCTTTTAGTACTGGAGAGGGAGAACACCATTCTGCAAACAATCTTTAGAAGCACCTGATGCAGCAACCATAGTTCAGAAACCCTTTTGAGTGGCTTCCATGTGAGATGCATTGTGGGAAGAAGCCTCACCAATTCTCAAGAAGTACAGTGACTTAGGGCGCCATCCTAACCTGGAGTTAGGCTGGCACAGTTAGGCCAGCAAGGTTTGGCTGGTGGAAGGGCCACCGTAAAGCATGTTTGGACCACTCGGAGTCAGGTAGGATGGAGCATGTATGTGTTCTGGCCACTCTGACTCCGAGAGTGATTCAAACCTAATTGACTGTGTCCCTTGTGCCAGTCAAACTTTGTTGGCCTAACTGTGCAGGCCTAACTCTACATTAGGATTGTGCCCCTAAATTGTTTAGGGACTTAATATAGCTGTCACTTTAAGAGATCAATAATAAAATTACAATAATATCAAAACATAATGGGGCCAACATTTTGAGATATATTTACAATATGAGATATCAGAAAACAAGCCAACCATTACTGGGTGTCTAAAACGTTGCTATTTTGCACTATGTAAAAACACTTTTTTCCCTGTGGTTTAAATTAATAAATGAATTTACTCCCCTCATTCGTGTGTGTGTGTGTGTGTGCGCACGCGTGTGCGTGCACGCGCACGCGCACACACTTAATCCTGTTACTAATCTCTAACTTCTGACCAATTATTTTATAATAATCAATCTTTAACAGGGTTTTAGATACAAAATGAGAGGTGGAGATTAATCAGTTTCCACTGAAATTCAGGATACAGTATTATACTATATTATAGTATACTAGCTTTTTGTGACCCGGCGTTGCCCGGGGGGCAGAAATTATCCCCAGGCTCTATTAGGAGGAGGAATGCGTTTGTTCTGCAGTGCACCCCCACCTCTGGGGGCGTAAGGGGGGCCCTACCCCCACAGTATATCTGTCCAGATCGTAAGGAATAAGTGTACCATGTGTGGTGCACATCGTTCCAGGCGTTCCAGAGTAATGGTGGAACAGACCCACAAATATACAAACCTCCCTCAACAGTATGACATAGTGCGATGCATATATAGATATATAGAACTCGTCCCTGACATAAAACAGTATTGATGACCTAGAACCCCAAACGCACACTATCACTGTGAAATGAATGAGGAAACAGGGACACAATCAACTAAGAGAGCAATCTGAAGGTCCCACTTACTGTCTGCAGGTCCTGTAGCAGGATAGCCCTGACGTATGAGAAACAGGCAGAGGTGGCCAGTTAGCTCCCTGGACATAGGGCCCTCTCAGATCCGACTGGGTGCTGGAACTCTCTGGATCCTGCTCTTTCCACCCTGGGCCACTTAACTCAGGCAACGCAGGCAAAGCAGTTTAGTTTCACTTTCTGTTCTGTCTCTGTCTGGTAGCTGAGCTGCTCAGCCCTCCCACATAACCTGCAGAATTGTCTGTGACCACAGGGTGGCAGCAGACCTCTAGCCCAATGCAATCCCCTTGGTTCCCGACGATCTGGGCCCCCTCCCCGAAAACCGGGGGGTGTAGGGGGGTCTGACCCCCGCAGTGTTCTTTTCCAGGCTGCAAGGAACGTGTGTGCCAAGTTTCGTGGCCGTGGGTCAAGGCACGGAGACGTGTATAAGGAACATACATACATACCCCCCCACACACACACACACGTCCGTTTTTATATATATATATATATATACAGTGTATAGTACTATGCTGCATAGTACATGCTATCAGTCACAAGGTGGCACTCTTGCACAATCTTTAATATGTGAAAGTTCTTGTATATAGTAGTATGTTTATTATTGTAAAGCACTGGGCATTTAGCTGCTACATGGTATATGATCAAAAATTAGCCAATTTCATTATTAGCCTGTTCATTATTTCCAAGTTGGTCAGGAGGATTTCTGTTGACTTCAGTGAGCCTTAATAATAATAATAATAATTAACAATAATGCTTGTATTTATATACCGCCTTTCTTGGGTCATTAGATTGCTCCACTGACTTTAACTCAAGGCGGTTTACATAGGCAGGCTTTATTCATAAACACAAGGTTTTTACACATTACAAGAAAGTTCTATCTTTCAAGAACATACAACGTACAGATGGTACTTTCATGGTGTAGTCTTCTTTCTGGCCACACAATTTGCCTTCCTGCCGGCTGATACACAGCTTCTGCTCCCACCAAGGAGCGGCTGGCCCAGCACACTCCCCTCTCATAGGCAGCTGTAGCTCAGCTCTAATCAGTCACAGTTTACAACAGTGGTCAGGGAACAGGGGTAAATTACCCCAAATGGGGTAAAAATGAAATTCCTGGGGGTAATGGACGGCAGCTGGGCATGCATATGAATCTAAGTGATTCCCTGCCTTGACTTGTTCCTCCGTGTGCCCGCTGTCTGCACCTCCGTCTCTCTCTTTAAACTCGGGCGACAAGCCCTGCAGCGTGTCTCCGTGCTCTGATCAGCAGGGGGGGGGGGGTTTGACACACCAGCAGAGCTGAGTTACGAATTTTCCAAATTTCTGACACACCAAGCCCAAAAGGTTCGCCATCACTGTTCTATATGCATGCCCGGCTGTGTGTGTTACAGTACTGTAGTGTACAAGGACCTGACGCAGTGCAGTGTGTCAGGCCCTTGTGTATAACATGCCTCCCTGCATGATGCCCCGGGCCCCGCCTCCAAGTCCTCCCGCTTCTTCAGTAGAGTCGACTAGTTGCTGTGCCATTGAGAGAGACAGGACAGTGCCTCTTCTGAGAGGACACCTATCTTTCACTGGTAGTTTTAGTAAGTACCTGTATTAAAAATCAAATCAAGGGGGTAACGTCGGCGTATCTAAATATATGTTGGGGTAAAAGGTAAAAAAGTTCCCTGACCCCTGGTTTACAAGGTCTGCTGCTTACGGAGACTTCCGGTGATCCCGAACTGACGACCTTCTGATGTTATCTTCAGGCAAACAGAGGCTTTAACCGTCTCGACTACAACCTGGGCAGGAGATGCTGTTTTTTAATACTTTCATCTGGGTTTGTATAAGAGTATCTCCCAGGTGATTTTCACATTTCCTTATGTATACCTACTCCTACCTGAAATATGCATCTGCTGGTGAACTATTTTTATAATGAACTAGCTTTTTGTTACCCGGCGTTGCCCGGGTAACAAAATGATCTTCCAGAGTTTATGAGTTTTGCACCCCTTCTCGCGCCCCCTGCAGACGGGAGCTGAACCCAGACTCCAACCATGTCAGGAGCGTCGCCACTTGCCTCGGCGACCCCAGAAACTACGGATCCGACGCTGATTTCGTCGGTTTTTGACTGTTCTCACACAGGGGCCCCCACGCACTCCCACCCCCACAGTTTGTCACCAGGCTGCAAGGCATGCGCGTGCAGAGTCTGGCTCCAATCGCAGTGGGGCAGGGCGGGCATCTTGTTTCGCACCCCTTCTCACCCCCTACGCCAAGGGGGGGGCGAACCCGGACTCCAACCATGTTGGGAGCGTCGCTGCTCGTCTCGGTGACCCCGGAAACTACGGACTCGATGCCGATTTCGGCCGTTTTCGGCCATCTTCATGTGGGGCCCCCTGCACACCCCCACCCCCAGAAGCACTGGGGGGCCTGACCCCCGCAGTGTTTGTCGCCAGACTGCAAGGAATGCGTGTGCCGAGTCTGGCACCAATCGCTCCAGGCGTCACAGCGGGACATGGTGGGCGTCTTGTTTTGCACCCCTTCCCACCCCCCACACTGAGGGGGGCCTGAACCCAAACTCCCACGGTGTTGGGAGCATCACTGCTCACCTCGGTGACCCCGGAAACTGGATCCGATGCCGATTTTGGCCGTTTTCAACAGTTTTCACGTGGGGGCCCCTGCACACCCCCACCCCTGGGGGCGCTGGGGGGGGCCTGACCCCCGTAGTGTTTGTCGCCAGGCCGCAGGGCATGCACATGCCGGGTTTGGTGCGCATCGCTCCAGGCGTTCCAGCACGGCATGGCAGACCTTTTGTTTTGTACCCCTTCTCACCCCCCACGCCGAGGGGGGCCCGAGCCCAGACTCCAACTGTTTCAGGAGTGTCGCCACTTGTCTTGGCGACCCCGAAAACTATGGACTCGACGCCGATTTTGGCCATGTTTTGCCATCTTCACGTGGGGCCCCCTGCGCACCCCCACCCCCGGGGGCGCTGGGGGGGGGCCTGACCCCCACAGTGTTTGTCGCCAGGCCACAAGGCATACGCATGCCGAGTCTGGCGCCAATCGCTCCAGGTGTCGCAGTGGGGCATGGCGGACATCTCGTTTCGCACCCCTTCCCGTCCCCCACGTTGAGGGGGGCCAAACCCGAACTCCCATAGCGTCGGGAGTGTCGCTGCTTGCCTCGGTGACCCCAGAAACTACAGAACCGAGGACGATTTCGTCCGTTTTCGACTGTTTTCACGCGGGAGCCCTGGGGCACCCCCACCCCCGGGGGCGCTGGGGGGGGGCTGACCCCCGGAGTGTTTGTCGCCAGGCTGCAAGGCACGTGCGTGCCATGTTTGGTGCGCGTCGCTCCAGGCGTTCCAGCAGGGCATGGCAGACGTTTTGTTTTGCACCCCTTCTTGCCCCCCACACCGAGGGGGGGGGTGAACCTGGACTCCGACGGTGTTGGGAGCATTGCTGCTCGCCCCGGCGATCCCGGAAACTCTGGATTCGACGCTGATTTCGGACGTTTTCGACCATTTTCACGTGGGGACCCCCACATACCCCCCCCGGGTGCGCTAGGGGGGTCTGATCCCTGCAGTGTTTGTCACCAGGCCGCAAGGTGTATGCATGCCAAGTTTCATGTCGATCGGTCCAGGCGTTCCAGCACGGCATGGCAGATGTTTTGTTTCGCATCCCTTCTGGCCCCCCGTGATGAGGGGGGCCTGAACCCAGACTCCACCGGCGCCGGGGGTGTCGCCAGTCATGTCGGTGACCCCGGAAACTATGGACATGATGCCGATTTCGGCCATCTTCACGTGGGGGCCCCCGCGCACCCCCGCCCCTGGGGTGCTAGGGGCCCCCGCCCCCCGTAGTGTTTGTGGCCAAGCTTGGTGCCAATCAGTCCAGGCGTTCCAGCAGGGCATGGTGGACATTTTGTTTCGCACCCCTTCTCCCCCCCCCCGGTCGAGGGGGGCCGAACCCAGACTCCAACGGTCGGAAGCGTCGCCGGTCGTCTTGGTGACCCTGGAAACTATGGACTCGACGCCGATTTTGGCCGTTTTCGGCTGTGTTCACGCAGGGACCCCGCGTACCCCCACCCCCAGGGGCGCTAGGGGGGCCCGACCCCCACAGTGTTTGTCGCCAGGCCGCAAGGTGTATGCGTGCCGAGTTTCGTGCCGATCGCTCCAGGCGTTGCGGAGCCTTTGCGAAACACACACACACACACACACACACACACTCTTCTTTATATATATAGATTGCATTACCATCCATTTATACTAAACTTCATTACCATCTATATTCTATTTCCCATATCATTCATTCCTGTAAATACGATGGAGGTTTTAAAAAAGACTAAGTGAGTGTTATGTGTTTTTTTTTCTCCCATCTTTATTTGATGGGGAGGGTATAAAGGGCGTGTGTCGGGGACTTCAGCCCCATGAACTTTGTTGTCATCCCATGCTGTCATACATGAAAGTGCTGGGCTGAAGTGACACCAGTAGATAGATGAGATTTTATCCTGTTGTGCCATCTGATCCCAAGCAGTCAGCAAATGTTTGGAGGTGGTGATGGGCTGGGTGTGGTCTTGAAATTTAATCCAGAAGTGCTGAAACAATCTTGCAGCATTTTAGAGCAGCTCTGCTGGTAATCAGTTGGAACTAAGAGAAACCAGTTACTCCCAACAGAAAATGATTTTATTTGAATGATTTGTTAGCTATCTTATGACTTCATGAATGCATGAACTACTTGGGGGCATTAATAATGCTTCTTGTAAGGCTTTTGCTATTGATTGTAGGAATTATAAACAATGGGAGTGTGTTCAAGGAAGGACCCCCTGTGGGTAGTTGGTGAGTGAGGGAAGAGATTACTCTGGCTTCATTAAAGGCTGTGGGCCAAATCCTATCCAAGTTTCCAGCCCTGGTGTAACCGTCCCAATGGAGTGTGTGCTGCATTCTGTGGTGGGGAAGTAATGAAGACCTCTTCAAGTTAAAGGAACATTTGTTCTCTTACCTTAGGGTTGCATTGCATCCGCACCAGAAAGGTGGATAGAATTGGGCCCTGTGTGATACTTTGGATTTCATAATTTTAAGTGTGAGTATGAAATAGGTGCACTGATTATTCAGAGTGGAACCTCATCGGTAACGTCACCAGATACAAACTGGGACAGAGTCCCTATCCTTTGACCACTATATAGAAGAGGGAATTTGGGAAGGTGCAGCTTTTGAAACCCTTCCAGGATGAGCTGCACCTGCCCAAATTCCCTCTTCTGTACAATGGTTAAAGGTTTAGGCACTCTGTCCCAGTTTGTATCAGCTGCTTCGGCTGTGTGCTCTCTCCCGCCCATCCGAACGCACAGCTTTGCAACATTCCCACTTGCTCCCAAGACGAATTCAGCAGGATCGCTCTCTTGGGTGAACTGGGCAGCGGGGGGAGGGGTGAACCTCCTCACAGCAACGGCATAGCCCTGAAAGGCCGGAGGCGCTAATGCAATGTCTTCCCAGTGTGTAAACCTTTTCTTGCTGTCCCGCACTGGCAGTTAGGGAATCGTTGCAATAAGCTATTGGCCTTTGCTTTCTGCTAGCTGGCTGCTGAGAAGCACGCTGGCCTGGAGCTGCCAGGGCCCGCGTTCAGCAGAGCCTCGCCGCTCTCCTTTCTCCTGTCTGAGAGCGTTTGAACCGCCCCTCCCAAACGGCGCAAAGATACGGCGATCGAAGTTCTCCCTTTGGAAGACTCGCGCCTCCCCAGTCAACAGCGAAAGAGTCACGGTGCAACGCGCCAGCTGAGTTCGGCCGCTCGGTTTATTCAACAGCCGGTTCCCCAGGAAAAGCGGGTGGAGCAGTAGAGCTTACAAAGGAGCTTTACTTACAGAGCCGCCCGGCTGGTTCGCGCCGCTTGGCAGGAAGCCCTTCTTTGCGCTCCAATTCGCGGTTGCCTCCGGGCAGGGGCTGCCCCCTGGCGGGAAAGCGGCCCACGCCCCGGCCCTCGGCGCTCTTGCCCGAGTTCAGGTGCAGTGAGAGGGTTAGTTTGCATACGAGGCCGGGTGGCAGGTGCGGCGGGATCCACCCGCCGGCAGAAGGAGCAGTACAGGGAGCGAAGTTCAGCCCAAGTCCTGCGGAGTCGCAGGAGGGAGGAAGAGACCGAAAACGATGCGGGCGCCGGTCGGCTGCAGAAGTGAGTAGCGCTCTCAGTGTCTGCCTGTCTCTCTCTCTCCTTCCTTCCCTGCCGACTTTTCGCTGTGAATCCGTTCTTGACCGCGGTCAGTTGGCAGCGCCTTGCGGGGACTCACCCTTTCCTACTGTGGGACTTTGTTCACCTGCTGTCTCACTCGACCCGCTGGGCCTGACTGTATTTGGAATACGGTAGAAATAAAAATTATGGGTACCTCTGTGCATGTGCAGAGGTATCCTGAACAACCTAGTGGGAATTAGAGCCGTGTGTGTGTGTACCTCTCATTTTATACATTATCTCTCCCCCCCACCCCCAATACTTTTTTGGGCTGCAAAGGGCTATGAAGGGAAAACTTGTTTCCAGACATTAAGGCAGGTAGTTTAAAATATATATTATCGTTTAGGGGTGAGGGTTCAAACACTAGACACACACACAGAGAGAGAGAGAAAGAGAGCGAGAGAGCGCACGCGCCTACCTTTATCAAAACATGAAAAGGTCAGAAGCATCTACAATCAATCAATCACTAGTATTTATATACCGCTTTTCAACATAAAGTTCACAAAGCGGTTTACAGGCAAATAATAACATTAAAATTAAATGGCTCCCTGTCCCAAAAGGGCGCACAATCTAAAAGAATGGAGAACACCACCAGCAACAGCCATGAGAAAGACACTATGCTGGGGTGAAGAGGGACAATTGCTCTCCCCCTGCTAAATATAAGAGGACACCACTTGAAAAAGTGCCTCTTGCCCACTTAGCAGGGGTTAGCCAATAAAAGTTGGCTGTCACAAAATAAGATTAAAAAAACTCACAGGAAGCACATAGATTACTATATATACACACACCTTCTTTTGCTTCACTTGTCTGTTAGAAATATAATAAAAGGAACAGATTCCCTGAAATTAACCGTTGCTTTCTGTTACATTATTTTATACTGCTTTTCAACAAAAAGCAGTGCAGTCCCGTCCCCCCCCCTCAGAATGCCTTCAGAAGGCCAAAAATCCTCATTTCCTTGTTTTCCCAAAGACCCGGAAATGATGTTTTTATGCCTTCTAAGAATGCCTTAGACAGATTTCTGAGGGTTGGAGAGGCCTCCCCGGCCCTCAGAACATGTTCTGGGTATTTCCTGTGATTTGCTGGTTCTGAGATATTTACTCCAGCACATTTCAGTAAGCTGCTTGTGGGGTGGGGGAATGGGAGTACATTAAAGTGTGTGCTATATTTCTGTGGTGTGTGTTGGTGCTTGAAGGAATCCTGGAACTTTGAGCCATTCATTCATTCATGTTCCGTCTCTAGTGTATTTATTTAAATTTTATATTTAAATTTATTTATTTTTCTGGCCTTGACACTGTGCCAGATATTTGATGAAGTCTTGTGGCTAAAAAGTTTGGAGACCTTTGGGTTATACCAAAAACAAACAGTATTCTAATCTTGGAAAGTAAGGTTACCCCCAAAGGGTGACTGCTTAACCAGGTAAAAAACCTCTGATTTTTATCCCATCGAGCAATAAAATCTGTTAAATAGCAGAGCATATCTAATCCTATCTAATCATTTTTCAAATGTTAATTACCTTGTAAAATCTTTGATTTGTCTAATTGGTTCATGAAGATAATGGTGTACCTGCAAGTATTTGTAGAAAGATGGAGAGAACCTAATGCTGCTTTCTACCAGGTGACTATAAGGAAAATGTTTCCCAGGCTGTGAGGTGGGTGGGACCCCCAGGGGATTGCAACCTGATGGTTGGCGGGTCCTGAAACTGACAAGGAAAATGCTTTGAATTCTATAGAAAGTAAAATTGAGCAGTATGTGCACATTTACTCATGAGTAGGCAACTATGCTTAGTCCACTTTGAAGGGCAGGCTGAGAGGAACGCAGCGCCACCAGAAAGTCTCCAATTCAGTGAACACAGGCCCTAAAAAAACATTTCAGAAGGAAGTCTCGTCCTCCAAAGCTGGCAAGGAAAAATACTGTATATTGAGCCCTATGGAAAGTGAAACTAAGCTTCATATCAGCATTTGTTCATGAGTTAAGTGTCTGTGTCTGTCTCCAACAAAAGACCAGGTAAAGAGGAACGCAGTGGCCTTCCTGCAGGGTGGGCAAACACTAATATAAGTGATGCAGGAGCCTGAGCTCTTGTGTAACATGGTTCCTCCCCCTTGCCTTAAGAGCCATTTGTGGATCCCAGAGCAAAGCCTCGTTGCCAGCTCTCAGAGCCACGAATAGTATAGAGGCAAGGGGGAGGGACCGCGTTACACAGGAGCTCAGACTCCTGCAACACTTAAGAGTTCCCCCCTAAGTCTTGTGAAACTAGGTGCGTCCATTGTATAGTTTTAACAAGTGGGTCCCAGTAGTAAAAGGGAACCACTGCTATAGGGCATAGATTCATTGTTAAAAATCCAACCTTAAGACAGTTCTTTTTTTATTTTAACCCAATTGGAACCCAGACCCAATTCGTACAGTGCTGGGACAGTCCAATTATCACAAGGGCCAGATGAAGGGTTTCTGGAACTATACCTCATCACGGGCCTTCTGTTGAAAGTTTTCCTCCTAAACAAAAATACATGGTATTAGGTCCCATTTATTTAGGCAGAACTAAATTTCATATTAGTGTGTCAGTTCAGAATTTCAGATGCTTCTAAACCCTTAGCTCGGTGCAGACAAGACAGTCAAGTAGGCGAATTCCATGCTAGGAATAATTAGAAAAGGGGTTGAGAATAAAACGGCCACGGTGCCAGAGGATTGGAGGATAGCCAATGTCACGCCAATCTTTAAAAAAGGGAGAAGGGGGGACCCTGGAAACTACAGGCCGGCCAGCCTAACGTCTGCTCTGGGTAAGATGGTAGAAAGCC
Organism: Lerista edwardsae; assembly: GCA_029204185.1. NCBI lineage: Eukaryota > Metazoa > Chordata > Lepidosauria > Squamata > Scincidae > Lerista > Lerista edwardsae. The sequence continues at coordinate 383,762 of JAJKFI010000029.1, read as the reverse complement.
TCATCAAAGATAAAATCCTAAAACACATAGAGGAACAAGTACTGCTAAAAGAAAGTCAGCATGGCTTCTGTAAGGGTAAGTCTTGCCTCACGAACCTTTTGGAATTCTTTGAAAAGGTCAACAGGCACGTGGATGTGGGTGAACCTGTGGATATCATATACCTGGATTTTCAGAAGGCATTTGACACAGTCCCCCACCAAAGGCTGCTGAAGAAACTTCACAGTCAGGGAATAAGAGGGCAGGTCCTCTTATGGATCCAGAATTGGTTGAGGGCCAGGAAACAGAGTGGGGGTCAATGGGCAGTGTTCACAATGGAGCGAGGTGAAAAGTGGAGTGCCCCAGGGATCTGTCTTGGGGCCCATGCTTTTCAACTTATTCATAAATGACCTGGAGACAGGGATAAGCAGCGAGGTGGCCAAGTTTGCAGATGACACAAAACTTTTCCGGGTGGTGAAAACCAGAAAGGATTGTGAAGAGCTCCAGAAGGATCTCTCCAAGTTGAGGGAATGGGCAGCCAAATGGCAGATACGTTTCAACATAGACAAATGTAAAGTGATGCACATTGGGGCCAAAAACCAAAACTTCACCTATAGGCTACTGGGTTCTGAGCTGTCTGTGACAGCTCAAGAGAGAGATCTTGGGGTGCTGGTGGACAATTCAATGAAGGTGTCGACCCAGTGTGCGGCAGCAATTAAGAAGGCCAATTCCATGCTTGGGGTAATTAAAAAAAGGGGTTGAGAATAAAACAGCCAATATTATCATGCCATTGTACAAATCGATGGTAAGGCCACACCTGGAATATTGTGTCCAGTTCTGGTCGCCGCACCTCAAAAAGGACATAGTGGAGCTGGAAAAGGTGCAGAAGAGAGCGACAAAAATGATTACGGGGCTGGGGCACTTCCCTTATGAAGAAAGACTGCAGCGTTTGGGGCTCTTCAGTGTAGAAAAAAGGCGCCTGAGGGCGGACATGATTGAAACATACAAAATTATGCATGGAAGGGATAGAGCCAGTAATTGGATCTGGGGATTGACTACAGGAACGCTGGGCGGGACTTACGCGTGATTGGCAGCCCGCCCGTTTCGTTCCTTTGGTTGCCCGCCGGCCGTGCAGGCTTCTCCTGGGCAGCGCGCCCCACCACTGCGCGTCTGACCACCCGGCGCGCCCCCCCGTCCCCCCCGGAGAGCCGGCACCCCTGCGAGGCCAGGGTGGGCGGCAGACCGAACGGAAGTCCCGCCGAAGCCCCGCCCAGCATTCCTGTAGTTAATTCCCAGATCCCACTACTGGATAGAGTCGATAAAGGGATGTTCTTTTCCCTCTCTCAGAACACCAGAACCAGGGGGCATCTGCTAAAACTGAGGGTTGGGAGAGTTAAAACAGATAAAAGGAAGTAGTTTTTTACCCAGCGGGTAGTTAATCTGTGGAACTCTTTGCCACAGGAGGTGGTGATGGCATCTGGTCTGGATGCCTTTAAGAGGGGATTGGACAGATTTCTGGAGGAAAGGTCCATCGTGGGCTATAGGCAATGATGGATTGTGCAACCTCCTTACAAAGGTGGAGGGCTACTGGTACCGGGTGCAAGGGAGTGGCAACAGGATGCAAGCATCTTGTTGACTCATGCCGCCCTGGGGCACCTGGTGGGCCGCTGTGAGATACAGGAAGCTGGACTAGATGGGCCTTTGGTCTGATCCAGCAGGGCTCTTCTTATGTAAAACAGCCAATATTGTATTGCCATTGTACAAGGTGAGGGTAAGAGTACTGCGTACAGTTTTGGTCTCCACATCTCAAAAAGGACATAGTGGAATTAGAAAAAGTACAGAAGAGAGCAACCAAAATAATTACTCGACTGGGGCACCTCCCTTACAAGGAAAGGTTACAGCGTTTGGGGCTCTTCAGGCTAGAAAGAAGGTGCCTGAGCAGGAACATGATTGAGACATACAAAATTATGCATGGAATGGATAGAGGGAATCTCTTTTCCCTCTCACACAATACCAGAACCAAGGGAGTCAGAAGAAAGCTGAGTGTTAGGGGAGTAAGAACAAACAAAAGAAAATATTTCTTTACCCAGCGTATAATTAGAATGTGGAACTCCTTGCCACGAGATGTGGTGATGGCATTAGGCCTGGCTGCCTTTAAAAGGGGATTGGATAGATTTATGGAGGAAAACTCCATTACAGGTTACAAGCTATGATGGGTATGTCCGCTCTGAGATTAGCTGGTCGCTCATCATGAGGGCCAGGTAGGAATTTTTTTCTGTCATCCAAATTGGCCATGGATGGCAGTTTTTTTTTCTACCCCAGGCTGATGAGGGAGGGACAGGTGTTCAGTAGGTTACATGATTTACATTTGTGTTTAATAAAATTAAACCCCAACCTCAGTCTGGTGTCTTCCTTGGGGGTGGTGCAAGGGTAATAGTCTTCTTTAAAATGCCAGATGCAGGGGAGTGGCAGCAAGATACAAGTACCTGGTTTTCTTGTGTGCTCCCTGAAGCATCTGGTGGGCCACTGTGAGATACAGGAAGCTGGACTAGATGGGCCTTTGGCCTGATCCAGCAAGGCTTTTTCTTATGTTCTTATGTTCTAGTTACCTTGAGGAGGATTTTGCCTCTGAAGCTTACTTCCATTTGTTGATTTAACTTCTAGGCTAGGACCTATATCTTTAGGCTGGCGGTTCCCAAACTGTGTGGCATGGCATCTTCACAGGGAAACTGCACAATGTCTCCACAGCCTCTTCTTTCTGGCTCTCCTGGGCGCGCCATCTTGAACTGCATGAGATCCAAGGGGGTGGTGCCCAGGAGAGCCAGGAAGAAGAGTCTGCCAGAAAAGAAGGGCACCATCATGGTAAGTTTGGGAACCTCCGACGTAGGCTCTGAACATGGGAGCCGAATCCCTGTTCAGAAATTTGCTGCCCTCTGGAGAGCAGTCATATGAAGGCTTCTTTTTGGTGTGCTGGCTTACAGCCCAATCTTACGTTGTGCTGGAGTAGGCAGGCTGGCGGTCCTTTGCCAAATCCAGTGCAACATGGGAGGCCTGAGGAGCCTTCCTGGCACAAGGGCACATTTGTGCCCTTGCACCAGGGGAGGCTCCAGCCTCCCCAATGGGCTCCTCAGATCTGTGCCTGATAAATAGCATGCGCAGCTCTGAGGTGGCCACGTGGCCTGGGTACGGGGCCTTGGATGCGACCTAAGGGCTGCATCCTAAATTCTGCCCTCCCCCTGCCCAGTTCCACCCACTCACCTTCCAAGAACATCCCCTGGGCCCGCCAAATTTGGCTGGCGCTAGAGCGGCTCTCTGGCTGTGCTCCCAGGCCGGCACTACAGCTAGTATCGGCCTGGGAGTCATAGTGCCGACTCGGGGGTCCCAGTTGGTTCCCCTGCATCAGCACTACGTCCGTTCAAGGATTGTGTTCTTAGTCTCATCCCCACTGATGATGCGCACAAGCTTGTCCTTGTGTCTGCTTAGTGCACATTTGGGCATTTGCAGTGACGTACGCTGAACATAGAAAAAGTTTCTTCCCGTAGTTGCAATCATTTTAGGTTTCCAATCACAGGAAGAAACCGCAGCAAATTATGGATTTGATGAATAGGCAGAAGAAAGTATTAAAGAAAAGAATAAGAGGCTGGCTAAGAGACACAGTTTTTAATTTGAGCAGTTATCAATATGTTGTAGAGCAGGGGTCGTCAAACTACGGCCCGCGGGCCGGATCCGGCCCCCCCAAGAACATTTATCCGGCCCGCCCATCACTCTTGAGCCGAAAGGAGGAGGGGTGGGCACGCGTGACACGGGCACCTTGCAATATGGCTGGACCGCGCTGCAAAGCAGCTTCTTCCGGGCGGTGTGTGCACACTCAGCTTTGTTGCCCTCCCGGCTGTTTTACGCGCTTAGCCTGCAAACCGGGCAGAGCACGTGGCTGGATGCCTGCAAGGAGCGAGAACCAAGCAGCGTGTGCACACTCAGCTCGGTTGCCCTCCCGGCTGATTTACACACTCTGCCTGCAAACCAGGCAGAGCGCATGGCTGAATGCCTGCGGGGAGAGAGAGAGGGAGCGCACCCAGCTCGGCTGCTCTGCCGGCTATTTTAAGGACTTGCAACACTTGGCCCCCCAACCCGGCTCCTAGGCAGCTTCTGGGAGTCTCAGACTGGACGCAGCAGCAGGTAGGCAATTTTGGGTGAAAGAGCGCGTCTACCCAGTGCTTGCCCATGCTGCTTTACCGCGTCACTGTGGAGGCAGTCCTGTCATGCCAGTCAGGGACAAAGGAGTGTGGCAGTCTGGGAGAAGGGGTTCAGGCAGCCTGGTGTCTAGCTATCAACCGCCCTCACCTCTGCACGCCTAAACTCTCCTCCTTCCTTGAGCGGCTTGGGTTTGCACCCTTCTCTCCAGAATCAGCAGAATCCTATGCAGGTCGACTCAGAAGTAAGGCCCATTGTTTTAAGTTGGGCTTAC
>JAJKFI010000029.1:336601-358739 GCA_029204185.1 Lerista edwardsae | reverse complement strand
GGGGGGAGGATATGGGTTCCCCCCATTTTTCACTTTTTTAAAAAGCCTAGGCAAGCCATCTCTTCCTGTTGTTACATCACTTCTGGGGCATTGTTTTGCCCTTGGTACCAGGCTACAATTTCATGTAAAGCTATGCTTCACAGTGCAACACTCCTAGGCCAGCTCAAGTCACTTGTGCCAGCCTAAATCCAGGTTAGGAGTGCGCTGTGAATAGCATTCTTGGTATGTCTACCCATTTAACACCTTCACGGCATCACAACTCATTTTGATGCCACCTCCAGACTTTCAGCAATGATGCCATCAAATGTCCATGCTATCGAGCTTCATGCTGTATGGGGCTTGGTTAGGAAGTATGCGGCGATGCCGCCAAGCACCGTAGAAGGGACACAGACTGTAAGCCTGTTGAAAAATGGGTTTCAAGTATTTATGTGCACTATTCGTGGTTCTTGTTCCCCTGCTAACTGGGCAAGAGGCACTTTTTCAAGTGGTATATTTTTATTTAATTATATTCTCTTATATTTATATTCTTATATTTAGCAGGGGGAGAGTAACAGTCCCTCTTCACCCCAGCACAGTGTTTTTTCTAGTGGCTGCTGGTGCTGGTGTTCTGCATTTTTTTAGATTGTAAGCCCTTTTGAGACAGGGAGCCATTTAACTTTATTTTTTTGCCTGTAAACCGTTTTGTGAACTTTTTGTTGTAAAGCGGTATATAAATACTGTTTGCTTGCTTGCTTATAACAACTGTAGCTACAATAATATAGGACTGTATCGCTTAGCAACATTCCACCTAACGCCCGACTGCATAAAGATGCTTTATATTACTACTTACAATTTCACGCACTTCGTTCAATTGCAGGGTATAGATGTTACAGACGCTATACCAAATTTGGCAACTAGATGGGACTGAAGGATTACTTTATGATAGAATCCTTTTACAATGGGGATCGAAGAACACGTCCCCTTTGTTATGCACCTGTATTTACAAAGGTAAAAGTACAGTGTTTTGATTGGCATGAAGCCTTGAAACTATATTGTTAAGTGATAGTCACTTTGGAAACAACACGTGTTAATATACAGGACTCTGACCTTTTGAAGACAAGCCAGTGAACTTATTATTCTGCCTAAGCCATTGATATATATTTGATATAAAGAGAGCTGGACAGATGCACTGACTCAGTTTTAATCAATGCATGCTAAACAGGCAATAGGGAGATATCAGCACTATATTATTCAGACAATGCATGTGAGAACTTATCAGTAATGTAATGCTCAAACATGAGTATAATCACCCTATGGTAGCATTCTGAAAGTATCAGTCTACTTACGTGTTATATCCCATGTCTGTACAGGCAGTCTGCCCATAGCTATCATTCCAGCCATCGTGGCACACAGCATACCAGCCTTTGTTTTCAGATGAATAGACTTCCAACATAAAGCTTGGTCCATAAAGCCTAACTACAATACAAGAAATTTGCCAATGACTATGATGTTCAATGACCAATGACTTTGAAAATTTCCAGAACTGATGTAAGATCAAAGACTGATTCACACAGCAATTTATAGGCAAAGTTGCACAAAAGGTTTGTGTGTCATCCCTCCAACCTCCAGCACCACACCACCACCATCAGCAGTGCCTGGCTTCCTCTGAAATAGAGAAGCTGCTATGTCTTTGTTCCTCATGTAACCAGCAGCAAGCTGCCATTCAAAGATGGGCAAACACTAGTACAACACTTCCAACACTGACAAAGGGCTCTTGCTGGCCAATCCATAGATGAAGGGAATCTATGGATTGGCCCCAAGAAGCTGTATGATTTTCTAAATAATCAGAAACTGTATGGTTTAAAACAGATTAGAGTACCTGTATCAGCTAGCTAGCTATAATTTTTAAAAATTAAATTACTTGGAATACATTTCCATGCAGATGCTTGTGGTTGACAAAATACTACATCCAATTATGTTTTAAAGGCTGCAACAGATCATAGCATGCCTACGTTTTATTTTCTGCCTCCTTCGCAAAACTGCCTGAGAACAAAGATGGTGCCCTGCAGCCACTGAGCCAAAGTTATGTAGTCTGTTGGTGAAAAAAATCTCAAAATTTTTAAAAGAAGGTGGTTGGGAACAAGTCCCTTTAGAACGCAAGGGGTTGCATTTCTGAAGACATATACATGGGGTTGCACTGTATCTTTTAAAAACAGCTTATTTTTAAACCTCATGATTGTAGAAGATTAAAATTGCAGTTGACAAAGACTAGGGGCACATTCCTCACTGCGCCCACAGTTCTGAGCAGGTCGCATCAGGCCGCCGGGGGCTTACCCCGGGGCAAGGAGACCAATGTCTAGTTGCCCTGCAGTGAGGTCCAGCTACTTTCTACCCTGGGCAGAATGCGCCGTCGGCCAGCTGGCCTGCCTGCTCCTGTGCAGATTAGGATTGTTCTATAAAAAGGCAAGTGCCAATTAATTACATAAATTTACAAAGCTGAGCCCTATGGCAGTTGGAGATTAGATTGATATACATTTTTTACAATTGATATAATTACAGTTGATATAATTAGACTGTTGTTTTTTTTAAAGAGACGGAGCAGGCAGATAAAAGCTTCCCAGGTTTTTTTAAAACTTACTGCACAGACTTACCACAACGATTTTCATCTTCACCATTAGGGCAATCTTTCACTCCATTACACCACTGAGACGGCGTTACACATACTCCTGTCGTGCCACAGTGTATCTTGGAACCAGAACAACTGTCCGTGACTGTTAGGAAGATAAATTGACAGAGGAAGTACATTCATTCATAACCCATTTGGCGTCCATTCAAATGAGATCTTTAAAGTTGTCCATAGACTATGGAGCAGCAACAATCCACAGTTTACATATCATGGCAAATGGTTCCTGATAAGCAGAAGTCTACAGCCTGCAGTGGATACTTGGCTAAGAGGGTCTCCTGTGAGATGGGCTGTTTAAAATTGTCCATAGACTCCAATGGAGCCTGCATCCAAGGAGACAGGGAGAGGGCAACCCAGTATCCCACTGAAAGTAAACTAAAAGTTCTAAAATAATAAACTAAATATGCTTTCAAAGAATAAACATTTTTAAAAACTGAACAAAAATAGGAATTGTATGCCTTTAATGATCACCAATATTGAACAAGGTTTTACATGGGAAGAATATTAGAAAAGGAGCAGCATTAAATTATATTTAATACTTTATGGCACATTCTATGAAAGGCCAACCTTTGCTAACCTAAAAGCCTCAAGAAAAACTGTGAAAAGCAAACACAGCCTCAGCACAATCAATGCCAGTCACTCAAACGTCTATAAAGTGGCAGCTAGTATAGGCAAATGAGAGTTTCTCTAATAGCTGAATTAAACACTCAAGAATTCTCTGTTTTACTGTCATAAAAAGCAGCCTAGTCCTGATAAAACCTTCCCTAAAACCCTCCTGCTTTTTGCATGTGCCATCCCCTTGTGACTCTAAGGAATCGATCATGTCCAACTTTCCAGTGCTCATGCAGCTATGCCAACAGGGTGTGCACTGCACCTGGGGGGAGGCAGTTACAGAAGCTTCCTGAAAGTAAGGGAATATTTGTTCCCTTTTCTCAGGGCTGCACCGGTGCTGGAAAGGATTGGGATTACGCATGTCAATCCAGAGCATATTACAAATCCTGCTTCCTCTTCATTCTGTTAGGGAAGTGAAGCTGATTTGTGAATTGTCAAAGGAAGTCTAACATTCCAGCAGACTGTTGTGGGGAGATGCAAGAAGTGTCCCTAATGGCTAGTAGTTACTAGAGTTTTACCTTCGAATTATCTGATTAGCTGGTAATAGCGTGGTCTACCAAGGACAGAGATTAGTCCACATCAAGAAAACACATTTGTTCCCTCCTTCATGAAATACTAGGTTTTGTCAATTAAGGGGCATATACTTAAAGGTAAAGGTTTCCCCATGACCGAATGGTCTAGTCGTGACCGACTGTGTGTGTGTGTGTGTGTGTGTGTGTGTGTGTGTGTGTGTGTGGGTGGGTGGGTGGGTGCTCATCTCCGTTTCTAAGCTGCAGAGCCGGCGTTTGTCCGAGGACAAGCTTCCGTGGTCATGTGGCCAGCATGACTATATGCCATAGTACACGGAACGCCGTTACCTTCCCACCATTTACCTACTTGCATTTTTAGGTGCTTTCAAACTGCTAGGCTGGCAGAAGCCGGGACAAGCAATGAGAGCTCACTCCGTTACGTGGTCTTGAACTCCCAACCTTCCGGTCAGAAAGCTCAGCAACAGCAGTTTAACCTGCAGCGCCACCATGTCCCTGGGTATATATTTGCAGAGTCCTTATTTTAAAGACTAAGAGTGCCACATTATGGGCGGTACTAACATGTGTCTACTTTCTCTTTCTTTAGGCCTTTTTTTCTGCAATAGGCCCATGATGGTTTGCATCTTTGGAAATGAACAGACTAGCTTGGAACAAAGAGATTCTGTATATTCAGGTAGTGAAAGACAATGATGTTGAATTGTCCCAAGTGACCTGATGTTCCCTATTTTCTGTTCAGGGTCATGCTTGAGCTTTCTTTCTTTTAATGCCATGTAATTTCCAATTTCCTTCAATTTACTTGTTAACTGCTTTGTGACTCATGGGGTTTTCTTCAATCAATGTATATGCAGGAATTAACTCCAAAATTGTCTGGTAATGTTTGGTTATTCCATGGTTGATACTAATTCTAGTTGCTTGAACTTTTATTCTAGCTCAGGGTGCAATCCTATACTTAGCCAGCCTAGTAAGGCTGACATACCACGGCTGTATCCTAAAGCCCATTAGGCGGCGGCAGCAGCAGCAACAACGTCCAGGACAAGGGGAGGTTTCCCCTTGCACAGTGATGTCATGCAGGGGGAACACGGGGGAACTCAGTTCCACTTGTTAAAATTAGGGCTGACTCCGCCCACTTCCCTCTCCCTCCTCCCCCCTCCCAATTCCTCTGCAAAGAGCTTTTCTTCTTGGTTGGCCGGCACTCAGAGGGTTAAAGGGAGCGACTCCGGATTCCTAGGAGGGCGAAGGGGGAAGGGCTGCAGTGGGGAAGTCCCGTCCTGCACAGCCCCCTTCCTCTCTCCCTCCAGCCACACACATGGAGTCAGCAGCCGCTCTGGTGAGTCTGCAGCCCACTGGGGAGAAGGCAGTGATGTCATTCAGGGGGAACGGACCAGAACGGGTGTTCCGGATCCTAACGGGCTCCGTGGCTGCTTCCGGGTTTTTTTTTCCAACATTGAATTTGAGTTCCTGTTCCTAAATCGTTTGAATGACACCACTGCCCTTGCACCCGCATAAGCCCCAGTCACCCCTATGGGCCTGCTTGGATCTGCGCCTGCTGCTTTGCAGGCACAGAGGAACATGCGTGAGAGCGGCCTGAATTGGGGCCACCAGGGACAGGTGTTAGGATTTGGCACTACAGCCGTCCTGCGTCACAACTGCTGTCTCTGCCCACTGCACCGCCCAGTTACGCCCCTTGCACACCTCTGGAATGCCCTCGTGGAGGCCCTGTGCCGACCGAGCGCCGCTGACGCAGACACGCTTTATGGCCTGTTTGCGACAGTGTGCAGCCGGCACAAGAGTGGAGCGCCAGCACAATGGGGGTATAGGATTGCGCTGCCCGTGGTTCACGAACATTTTAACACCCGGACACACTTTTTAAACTATCAGGACCTGCCTAGCTTTAAGAACCTAAAAAGGTGTTTTGCGTTCCTGCTCACCTGGCCTATGTATAATAAGAGTTGAGCACATTTGTCTACTCACAAGTAAATAAGCACTTGTGGCTCACTATCAGTTTCTACAGGGCTCAATACATTTTCATTGTTAACCTGGAGGGGAGGCTTCCTTTGAGAGGTTTTTGGGGACTGCATTTATCAGACTGGGATTATTCTGGTGGCATGCTGTTAAAAGCTGCTGCTGCCTGATTGATGAATACTGGGGGTGGGTGATTGGGCAACAGTGCTCCTCCTATCCCCCAGCAGCTTTTCAAATCTTTGATGCACATAGCTTGATCTGCCTTGTATGTTTCACTACCTCTCTAATAAATCACACTCCCTCACTAATGCAAGAGGGATTTCTCCAACTGCCTGGACAGAAAACTAGAGTGTTCAAGCATGCCTCTATTTCTCCTTCTTATAGATGGCATTTCAGATGCTGTACCAGTACGCTGCTGCCTGATTTTTGAATGCCAGGGGGTGTGGCTACAATGGGGATAGGAGGGGTGGGAAGAACACTGCTCCCCGAAGTAGCCACATATTTAACCCTTGATGCACATAGCCTAATTTGCCTTGTCAGTTTCGCAGCCCACCAAAAATTGGGTCCCAACCCACAGTTTGAGAGTCACTGTCCTAGCAATTTGGAGAAAACTAGATAGCGGCAGCTGATTGAAGTTTCTGTATAGCTGAAGGGTACTAAAACCCTCACTTTGCTAACAGTTGCCATTTCATGGAAAAAGAGCAGCACAGTGAGGCTTGAAAGTGTTGAAAAGTGGCACAGGTAATTGCCTTGAGACGCAGGAGGTCTGGCAAAGCATTTCAGCATAAGAGATGGAGTTTTGGTTTTGGATTGTTTTGCTTTGAATTTTTGTAAAGGAGAAACACAGCAGCATTATTTAGGAAGAGAAAATGCTGAAGGAAGAATGGAAAGGGGGCGGGCTTAAGGAACCAGCAACTGACACTTGGCGTGGAATGTTCGAAGTAGTCTGGTCTGCATACTGTATATCCAGCTCTAGTCCAAATAAGAAGTGCAAAGTTGAGAGGTTTAGTAGCAGAAGCATGGGCTGATGCTGGTCAGGTCACAGAGCTGCACTCTAGCCCCATAGCCACAGCAGGAGACTCTTCACAGGATTCTACTGCAAGATTTTCGCAAAATTCCTTTATTTATACAGTGTGGTGTAAAAAAAAAAAAAGGAGGCAGGAGAAGATGAGTTTGGAGGAATTTGCTGCAATCTCTGAATTTTCTGAAGACAAGCCCATACTTTAGGCTCAGAAGCAACCATGGCTTGAAGCTCTTGTGCATGAGAAGGATTGAGAGTCCTGTATCTCCTCCTCAGGACATGCCTTATTGAGGAGGAAAGAAAAGAGTGCAGTATATTAGCTTCAAGTAAGCAAAGTACAGAAAATGGCAAGGAGCCTGCAAAAGCAACCTATAAACTCACTCCAAGAAAAACTAATGGAGATTACGGTACTTTATTACCTGAAACTGATGTGGTGACATCTAGTGGCAACATGCCAACAGTGTCTGAATATGTGAAAGTCTGCATTTTTGATTAAAAAAAAGACATGATTTTCTTGTGCGTATTGAAGAGATACCTTATGATCCAGGAGGACTGAAGAGTTTTCAGCTACAGGAGTATTTATTTAGAACCTGTACCAATTTTGGTTACAAATGCTGCCTTGTATCTTCATCAACTGATTGCAACTTGAAACAGATACCTCTTGTTCAACTATACCCTGTATGTGAAAACCTCTTCAGTATGTTTGTTTGTTTCCCGAAACCTTTATTGGCATACACCTCTTCAGTACTAACATTGTTTCTTTGCTGGGGCCAGATTGCCCAAGAAAAATATGGGGAAGCTATATTTTAGCTATAAACCCCATACAGTATATACACAAATGTCTTGCTGCTAAATAGTTTTGTTTGTGTTCTCTTTTAATCTAGGCAAGAAGGGACCCTGATCAAAGAAAGTGATCATTTATGGAAATCATCTTTTTGTGCAGAGAATTTTCACCAGCTCTCACATAAACAGAAAAACAGAAAAAAGAAACCAAGATACCATAATAAGCAACAGCAAGTGTAAGCAGCAAGAAAAATTAATCCCAGCACAGAATCTTCTGGTATGTCCTCCATACCAGAAGCTAAAGAAAATTGATTACCAAAAAGCAGAGTGAAAACACAGTTAAGTTTTCTGATTTATACTGGTAGTAAAAGAAACAATCCAAAAATAAACCCCTAGACATTTACAATATTGTTCAGAAATCCCTGCATTATTACTGTAATTCAAATTTAGAAACCATGTTTTAGCCTTATGTCTGCTTTACAACAAAACTATCTCTTATGTAGGGTATGTGCTTTGACCCTGAGAAAATTGAAAGCCTCCTTCAGGCTAGTGGAGAAGATCATGTACACTGATAAGAGGCCAGAATGTTATTTTATGTTATACCAATATCTGTGTTCTGTCTTTACTATAAGCAAGAACACTCAAGCTGTGTCAAAGTTCTCAGTTGCTCTAACCAATTGGTGAAACGGTATGTTGCTAGAAGCTTGAAGGGGCACCAATTCACTTCTAGAAGAACAGGCTTTGCTATTCCCAGATGTATTCATATGTTAATTGCCCCTGAAAAACAGATACTTCATCTCCATATGTATAAAGCCTCCAAACAACCTCTACAGCTGTAATGAGACCTGAAGATCTACCCAGAACGCTAACAAATGCCTTGAAATTGGATTTGCTTTTATCATGATCCAGGGAGTGTGTATGTACAATAAATAAAAATAAATAGGTAGTTTCGCAACTACCTAAAAGACACCTTCTGTCTGTAGACTCCCCTACAGACACCTTCAAAAAAAATCCCCAAAAAGCAACCTGCAGATGTAGAAAGAACAAACTGAAAATCAGGATATGCTTCTTATGTTTACTAATCTTGCACTTAACTATTGGCCTTCATGAACATAAGACTATAGGCATGCACCAGTATCCACTGGGGTTTTGTTCTGGGCCCCACCATGGATACCTGAAATCATGGATATTTGGGGTGCTTTTTTAAAGCTAGGAGAACATCGGTAGTTTTGCTGCAACAAGGTAAAAAAAAGATGTTCCTCTATCTTTTTAATAGATGTCCTAGTGCCCATGGTTTCCATGGATAACTGAAACCATGGATACCAAATCAGTGGATACCAAGGCGCACCTGTACTTTCATGGAATTAGAGAGGTTATATCACTGCTCGTAGCTCCCAAGAAGATACTGTGCTCTGTGTTACCCCTTGTGAATATCCTGATAATATTTTACTTTTTACTACTTGGTCCAAGTATCTTTCATACTCCTTTCTTCTCCCTTTGTAAGTTAAAGTAGGAATGCAATTGCTGTACATCATTCAAGAGTGTATATTCTGACTGGGTTCATATCTTACATAGTGTTCCAATAAACATCTTGGACTTATATTTTTCTAAACAGGAGTATGTGAATGAAATTAGCTGAATGTTTAAAGTTTGTTCAACTAATGCAACCAGTTCTTTTTTTCCTTTTAAAAAAAGCATAATTGGAAATTGCCTGCTTGATTGGGGATCCATGTATACCACTCTTTGTGAATCAAAGTCTGTCATCCTGTGACACCTCAGACACCCAGATCATTCCCCCCTCCATCCTTCTGAATAAAGTATATTAGACGAGAGTGACTTGCAAATGGTTAAAAGCAGTGGTTCTCAAGAACCCCTCTACACACTTAGCCCTCTACACTCCTAAAGAGTGCATGGAGTGGCACAGCGCTGAACTCAATACTGAATACCAGTGAAGCCAAAACAGGAGGAGAATGAACAAGGAGAGCCATGGAGGCAAAAGGCATTATATTAACAAGCAAACCATGTGGGAGCAGATGGCATCTGAAGGGGTCTCAGGGAGGGCTCCTAGTTACACACTCTAAGAAATCCTGGGTTAACATAATGAGCAAATGCTGGCAAACTGTGCTGTGTGTCATGTGGTCCTATTAAGCCAGTGGTTAGTTCATGTTCCTCTCTGAATAATAATTGCCAATTAGTTGGGACACATAACAAGGACAGGGGTACACACCATGTCCAACAGAGCATTCTTCCCTCTTCATTCAAGGCTGGGATTTTTTTATACTGAAAAGGCAGATCTGGGAAGATGGAGAACACATTTTTTTGGCATAAAAGTGTCCACATGTGGGACATTCCAAAATGAATCAGCTTCTTTCTTTGTTTCCTTTATTTTTGGTACCATGACTGACATGATCAGGAGGCCAGGGTTTGCTCAGGTAAATGGAAATAAACCTCTCCCATCCCTGGCTGCAGCACGATCCTGGGGATTATGCTACTGCATTTGCCTCGCCCCCATACACACTCATCCCAATTCTCAAACTCCTGGGGAGTTTGAGAACCAGGGCTATAGGGAATATACATAATTTAAGAATGATTTGGTCATTGAGTAGGAAAACCACCATTTAAGTTTAGCAAGACATAAATTGTGTAATGTGATCATGGCAGAAGATTTCAGAAAGACAAAGTAATACTGTACATCCTTACCGAAATACCAGATGAGGACACCGGCAATTGCAGCTCCTATTAGTATTATTGCTACTGACAAGATGAGGATAAGAGCTTTCCTGGCTCCTGCAGTTGAAACGGAAAAAAATGTGAACCTGCAGAGTCTCCTTGCATGTCTGTAAGCATCATTTTAAAGGCAAGACATCTTAAACATTCGCATGACTTATCAACTCACTTAACTTCCTTGACCAAACCCATTCATAGAATATATTTGCATATACAGGTTCCTGGAAATACTCACAGATAGCAAATTAGCAGATAATGAATCATTGATCCTATGGGTCAATGATTCATGGGTCAGGACAGGGAGGCCTGGTGTGCTGTGGTCCATGGGGTTGCGAAGAGTCGGACACGACTTAGTGACTGAACAACAAACGGGATCAATGGGGTTAAGTGTAAGGGGTACCTTATCTGCCATCAGAAGAATCCAGCAGAGACCCTCAGGAAGCCAGCAGAGAGCAGTAGGCAGTGCCAAAAGATCTATGAAGGCTGCAGAGACCTTCAGAATGCACCTGCAATTAGCATGGACCCCTTAAGCATGGCCAGTGAATGCTTCTGCCTTCCATTTAAAGGGGTCAGTGCTGGTTGCAGGTGCCATTCTGAAGGTCCCTGCAGCCTTTGGAAGGTCTCTCCATAGTAGATAACAAGGACAGATAACAAGTAGCAATTCTGCTCCTTGCAGATAAGTAAGGTTACGGATAGGGAAGTCGCATATAAAGAGGATTGACTATAAGTGTCCTCAAGAGAACTGTCAAAGACCTCGTTCATACGAAGTGACCCTGATGCCATAGCTACATGAGTATAATATAAATGGGACCATACATGCCGCTGCTGCCACCACTCCCTTGAGAAGGAACACCCACCAATCCCTCCCTTTTTAAGGGAGGGATTAAGGGTAAGAAAGTCTGTATCAGGAACAAGTGCAAATGCCACAATTCCCCATGTTGCTGGGCCATGGCCACGTAGGGAATTTAACACATGGATAAACAAACAACAACTTCTTTTCAAAAACTGTGCAATGGTTCTAATTACATGAAGTCTCAATTGTTATAGCTTGGAAGCAAAACTTACTTGGTGAACAGCTCTTTGAAGACGACACTGTTGGTTGTACTATTGTTGGCACAGGAGTTGACTGATGAGTTGCAACTCTTGGGACATATTGTGGCACCGATGGAGGATACTGTGGAGGCACTGATGTAGGATACTGTGGAGGCACCGATGGAGGATAATGTGGTGGCGAGGAAGACAGATATATGTTGTAGCCACTGAAATATCTTGGAGGACCAAACTCTGGCTGATAGCCATAATTTTCGTAGTATGGAGGAGGCCTCTAAAATAATTGGGTGAAAGAATATCAGTACAAAAAGCTGGGGCAATGATCAAGGAAGTGTCACAGGCAGCAGATCAAACAAGGCACAAATCCTGACATCTCTCACTTTGCAGTATCCCATTAAAGTTAATGAGGCAATTTTAGGATATGGTGAGTGCAAGACATGTACTGTATTAAATTAGAGTGCAAAACAGAGTTGAACAAAACCATTTTGCAATAAACAGAACCTCTCTGGTTCAGTGTTGAAGTCAATGATCTCACTAGGTGCTGATGTTTTCAGAAGCTAGTGTTTTGAAGACGGTGGAGTTGTGAAAAACCTGTGGTCAGTGGAAGAGCATGTTTTTAAAAAAAATGCAGAATGGTATTTAGCATTGTAAATCACAAGCCCAATCCTACAAGCTGGTTATATCCTATCAGGCTAGGCCTAAGAGATCTAGACCAGGACTGACGACCTTGATTTGCTTCCATCATCCAATCTTAGCAATTGATGTTACACAACAAGGTACTGGAAATGCATCTGAGGGGCACCAACAGAGGTTCACAACATTCCTACAGCATTTTTACCACTAGAATAGAAAGAATGCATTCACATGTTTTTAACCACTCAAGGAGTTCATCTGGCAGAGGGAGGCAAAGCAATAACCATTTACAGGAACAATTTTTCAAATAGCACAAGTTTTCTTTTGAACACGCACGTATTAAAAGTTAGTTTTAATAAGAACGTCTCCAAAACACTTCTACAAAGAACACAAAGTACAGCTGCACTTGAAACAGATTCACTTACTTCATTTGATGTCATCTTGATTTTCAGTGGATAAACCTTTGGCAACTTTGTAATAAACTGTGAACAGACCATATTTGTATTTTGGTTAATTACAGAAAATACAAAATTGCATTTTTAAAAAAAATTCTCACTTGAACAAGGGACTATCATCTGGAAGCAAGCACATGAACACAGGACATGAGTTTTCATGGCTGGACACTATTTGTTGGAGATTGTCACATATTTTAAAATGGGGCACTTTAAAACAAATAGCTACAAGTGGCATAGACACCACTCTTGCACTGAATATACTCTTACATTTAACTAAAAAGCCTAACAAGGTCTCCCCATGGAAAAGTTTTTTTTTTAATGACAAGAACTGCCATGAAATTGAGTATGAAGAATAGTCCCTGGTGTCTTAAACTTGGCCAAAAGAAAAATAGACATCAGACTATCTTGAGTTCTGATACAAGCCAACATTTGGCATGAACAATTCTAATGTCTTCAAGGAATTTTCCACAAAGTGCTACTCAACCCAAATGCATTGTGGAATATTTTAAACTGAATTACTGCCCCCCCCAAAACACCCCACATATACAAATACTTTGTCCAGGCTTGGCTCAGGCCTGGATGTAGGGCAATGTCACCTATAACATCACATAGGGCCCTGCACTGGGGCAGTGAACTGCCATAGCCAGCATCTGGCAACCTGGGAGGGCAGTGCAGAGGGAGGGTAGACCATTGGCTCTTGTGGACCTCCTACCTGTCCTCCCCCAAGACAGTTTGGCCCATAATGGACTTTCTGGAAATAGTTGGCAGTGACATCATCATGTCACCACTATTTCCGGGTGCCGTGCATTGTGCGCAGCATCACAAGCACGGCTGCCTGGTGAGTGGGGGGGCATGATGAAGGGCCCCATATGAGCATCCCACATTGGGCTCCACTAATTCTGGGCCAGCACTGCTCATACTCCATCACTTCTTCCATTCATTAGCACCTCTAGTTGCAACCAGAGCTGTTGCGTGGATGGGCCGTGGAGGTGATCGGCCTGGGCACAAAATTCTTAGGGGTGCAAAATTTTGCATGCTTAAGGATTGACTTGAAGCCTGGGAGAGGCATGCAGGAGCCAGCAGCACCCCACCTCTGGGGAAAACACCACTGGTGTTGTCCTCTGGGATGGGACGCTGCCAGCTCCTGGGTCCCTCTCCCAGGAATTCAACTGAAGCTAGGAGTGGTGTGCAGAAGGCCTGACCCTCAAGAGGACACATTTCACCATTCTGCAAGGGATGGGTCGCTGCAAGAGTGGGGGGGGGGAATGCAATTTGTGCCTTGCCTCTGGCAATTCACACTATGCCTCTGGTTGCAACAGCTGCAACACAGCCAGCACAGTCCCTTATTCCAAACCCATAACCCATTCTTGCCTTCACCATTCTGCTTCTCAACTCCATTTCCATTGCTATGCAACTGCATGGCAGCATCCCCTCCCACAGAGCCAGGTGAAGCTGCTTCACTGATGCTGCTAAGATGGAAGGGACCCAAGGCAAGACCCTCACAATGCGAAGATGGCAATTAAACCTGTAAACCTGGTGCTGTTCATTGGCCCTCATAGCTCCCATATATACAGACTACTCAGCTTTGATCTAATCAACTTTTTCCAGTAATGGCCCCAACTTTTCTTAGACATGGCACTGCTATTTAGAGCAGCTGATTTGATACTTTTAAGCCAGTGGTCAGGGAACAGGGGTAAATTACCCCAAATGGGGTAAAAATGAAATTCCTGGGGGTAATGGACGGCAGCTGGGCATGCATATGAATCTAAGTGATTCCCTGCCTTGACTTGTTCCTCCGTGTGCCCGCTGTCTGCACCTCCGTCTCTCTCTTTAAACTCAGGCGACAAGCCCTGCAGCGTGTCTCCGTGCTCTGATCAGCAGGGGGGGGGGGTTTGACACACCAGCAGAGCTGAGTTACGAATTTTCCAAATTTCTGACACACCAAGCCCAAAAGGTTCGCCATCACTGTTCTATATGCATGCCCGGCTGTGTGTGTTACAGTACTGTAGTGTACAAGGACCTGACACAGTGCAGTGTGTCAGGCCCTTGTGTATAACATGCCTCCCTGCATGATGCCCCGGGCCCCGCCTCCAAGTCCTCCCGCTTCTTCAGTAGAGTCGACTAGTTGCTGTGCCATTGAGAGAGACAGGACAGTGCCTCTTCTGAGAGGACACCTATCTTTCACTGGTAGTTTTAGTAAGTACCTGTATTAAAAATCAAATCAAGGGGGTAACGTCGGCGTATCTAAATATATGTTGGGGTAAAAGGTAAAAAAGTTCCCTGACCCCTGTTTTAAGCCAAGCCTTATAGATGGTGTTCTTTTGAAATTTCAAAGAGCCAAGGTGAGTTTTGACTAGCCTGTTTTTCCCATTTTCAGCATGTAATTTTTATTACTGTTTTGTTACTGGTGCTTAATTGCATACCAGGCTTATTATATTATACGCTGGCTTGATTGACAATTCACAAAAAAATTGCAGATTTTAAATCTTTTTAAAAGTCTACCAGAACCAAGGTATCATAATTACAAGAGTGGCAAGAGAATCCTTTCTTTCTAGTTACAAAACATTTGAATTTAAAGAGTCAACATTTTCTATCATATTTTTTATTCACTAGCACAGTTCTGTAAATTATCAGTTGGGTGAAATTCCAGCAGCTTTACTAACATTTCACAAAACATGTTTTTTCAGTTTGGAAACTTGATTCTAAGAATGCAGATGTAATTTACCTGCCCTGAATACCTATTGTTAGGTCATGTTTAACAATATGGGGGGTGGGGTGGGGGAGAGAGAGAGAGAAAGAGAAAATCACAAACATGAGAACTTTTTTTAATCTGAATTATTTTAAAAAATCAAAGCACAACCATCTCTTAACACCTTTAATAAGGCCAACCAAATGCACGCATACACATCCTGCCTTCTTGCTTTGCTTAATATCCAGATTTTCAAGGAGCTCCGGATAACTCAAAAGTTTGCTTAAGATGTGATTAAACTTGGGGTGTAAGGCCAGCTGGCCCAGGAATGTCACAAATGCACTGTAAAGCACATTTGCACATGAATGTGAGCCATTGTCCCTGAATATGAGAATGGTCCAAAGGCACTTTCCGGTGTGTTCGCGATACTGCTGAGCCACACAAGGGCCCAGGTTAGGGTTGTGCCCTTAATATATTTTCCCATTCCCAAATCTTTCTTAAAGAATCATTTGTCTTTCTTAAAGAATCAGCCATGCAAGTATTAATTTTTTTTAGTGAAATATATGTCTCAAGACCAGCATGAGCCTCAGCATTGAGCACAATCTGTTGATGGCAAGTCCAAAAAGAATTAACCACTACCATACTATCAAAAAGCAACTCTACAGGTGTGGAATTTGTTAACTATGCTACCAGTTGTCCCTTTGGGCATGCACCTAAATGTGATGGGGAGCACATATTATGAATACAAGCAGGCCTGCGTTATCTACAGGGTTCAGTTCTAGGAACCCTGTGGATAAGAAAAGTCACAGACATTCACAAATCCACTGGGCTCCCTATCAGCTTTGGAGGCTCTTCTGAACCCAGCAGAAGCTGTACACATCCACCCGGGACTTCCCAAGGCCTCCCGATGCTTTTTAAAAGCATATAAATGTCACTTATGCTTTGCAAAAAAACCTGGAAGTGATTTTTTTTTGCTTGTAACTCTCATTCTGAGGCACAGAGTGTCCATGGGAGGACATGTGTGGCCATTATGGGGTTCAGAAGAACCTCTGGGCAGGGGCGGATCTTCCTGAAATGGTGCCCATGGCGCCCAATGAAAAGGTGCCCCAGGGCACGCACATCATGACATCACGACATCGTGAAGTCATGACGTCGCGCCCCGCCCCCTCTAAGGAGCGCGTTCTATTTGCTGCCGCCGGCCCTTTAAGGCCACCGGGAGGGAACAGAACGCAGCCGGGGCGCCGCGTTCTGTTCGCTCTCGCTGGCCTTAAAGAGCCAGTGGCAGCGAGCAGAACGCGTTCTGGCCGGGGCGCCGCGTTCTGCTCGCTGCCGCCAGCCCTTTAAGCCACCAGGAAGGAACAGAACGCAGCCGGGGCGCCGCGTTCTGTTCGCTCTCGCCGACCTTAAAGAGCCAGCGGCAGCGAACAGAACGCATTCTGGCCGGGGCAGGAAAAGATGGCAAGCCGCAGCGTTGCGGGGGGGGGCAGCAGCGCGCAATGCTGTGGGGGCGGGGCCCAGGGGTGCCAAACGGCGCCCCCCTGAAAAATGGCACCCATGGCTCGTGCCATGGGCTGCCACAGGCTATTTTCACCCCTGCCTCCGGGGGGAATCCAGCTTGGCCAGCCCTGCAGATTTGCAGGTGACCCGTGGATGCTGGAATCTGCAGATAACACCAGCTAACTTTATCAACCGAAACTAGTACACAATACGCAGGGCCAGCCGTAAGCCAATGGGACCTATAGGGGGCTCCACACCAGCAGGGCGAGCGTATTGCCTGCTATTGCGGCCAGGATCTCTGTGGGCCATGAGTCAGTGGGGCGAGCAGAGCAGCTTTACCTTGAACCCTCCCACCTGCCCCTGAACAGCCCCAAACGGGCCACCTGGAAGCAGTGGCGGTGATGATATAATATCACCAACTATTTCCACATGCCATGCTTTGCATGCGGCACCACAAGCGCTCTTTTGGGTAAGTGAGGAGCTCTGTAGGAATGCCCCAAATCAGGCCCCACCATTGCTGGAGCCGGCCCTGACAATATGGTCTCCACAGCTAAACAAATCATCGTCTTTGGAATTTCTCTCTTTTTCTAAGTACAGAGTACAGTACACTGTATCTCTATGGTACAGTACTTTGAAATTTTACAGCACAATAAAATACTATGTATTCTCACATCAGACACGTCACATTACAGGCACATGCACAACACACACTGCAATTCAAACTTTCTGCTCTCTACAAACATAAACTGGTTAGAACTCATCCCACAATACTCAAGGCTTATTTCGTGCATCAAGAACCCCTGCTAATTGGGCAAGAGGCACTTTTTCAAGTAGGGTTCCTCTTATATTTAGCGGGGAGGGTAACCGTCAAGCACAATGTTCTTTCTAGAGGCTGTTACAGGTGGTGATCTGCATTTTTAAAGATCGTGAGCACTTTTGAGACAGGGAGCTATTTAACTACTATTTTTTTGCCTGTAAACCACTTTGAGAACTTTTTGTTGAAAAGCGGTATATAAATACTGTTTTTGATTGATTAACCCCTTCTAAGTGGGCAAAGAGGCATTTTTTTAAGCAGTGCTCCTTTTACCTTTAGAAGAGGAAAAGCAACTGTCCACCTTAACATAGCATCTTTTACAGTAGCTGCATGCTGGCATTTCTTCCATACGTTTTTTAGACTGAATGCCATTCTGGATAGAGAACCATTTAATTAGCTACATAAATCCTTTGTCAACTTTTGTTGAAAAGTGGTATATATAAACACTACACATTTCTCACAAGAATTTGTTTGCCAAAACCCAAATTTCTCCCAGGACTTTCATATGAATCATCAACATATTCAACTCTATAATTCATAGTTCTCGCTATGTACATAGGAAGTATAATATAAATCAAAACTAAACAAAAAACTACTGACACAAACAGCACATGTCTGAAGTAATGCTATCAAAATCCTGCTATTACTCACCAGCCCTTTAGACACATCCGGTGCTCCTTTTCAAATCTTGTGATTTTAAGTTCATGCACCTGCACAATTTTCAAGCACTTACTCATGTTTTTAGTATGGTAGGGTAATTCCAAGTAGCATTACTTGTCTCCCAACTTTAGGCTATAGATCTAGAACAGGGGTCAGGGAACTTTTTTACCTTTTACCCCAAAATATATTTAGATACACCGAGGTTACCCCACCCCCACCCCCTGCCAGAACAAAAAAAAAAAAATTACATATTGGAACCCATTGCTTTTTATTTGATTAATTAATGAGCTTAATTAATGCTATGTAAATATGAAGTTGTAAAGGGTTTGGGAGAGTTAGGAAAGTTCTTTAAATATTTTTTAATCTTACTCTTATTGTAAATATCTAACCTGCTTAGTTAGATTTGATTTTGTCATATGGGGTGTTAAAATGTTCTTGCTTGATGACATCACTTCCTTTGGGCCCCGGTGATAAAAAGTTTGAGAACCATTGTACTGGATTAAATAGAAACACTTTTAAGGTCAGAAAGTAAGATAAAGGGGGAGCCTCCAAAGACTTTTTTCAGACTTTAAAAGATGTGTTTGCAACTCTGGATCAAACCAAAAAATGATAGCAGTAGCCATTTTTTATGTAGATATCTGTTTCATGCACTTGTCAAACAGGGAATACCTCATTTTTACATCACAAGGAGTGTGCATGTAGGTAAGGAGATTCAGCTCGCTTCATACAAACATCTCTTAATGTGAAAAATTAGATCCTCTCCACTTTAAATATTAACAGGATGAATGGGAGCAAAACAAATACATCTGTTGCCCGATTAGTTTGACCCCCCCTCCCCTCCCCATTCACAGAAACATAGCTGTGGAGCAGAGGCAGATCTACAGGGAGGGCAAAGCTCTAAGTGTTGCAAGAAGCCTTACCCTGTCACGTAAATCCCTCCTCTCCCTTGCTGCTGTAGCCGGTAAGCAACGCCAAGATGTTGCTTTTCCCTGTGAGGACTGGCTGAAACGGTGCAGGAGAGGAGTGATTTCCACTGCAAGGTAAGGCTTCTTGCAAAACTTAGGCAGGGCAACGGGGGGGGGGGGAAAGACGCGTGCCCCAGCCGGGCAACGGAGGCGGGGGTGGGGGAAAGACGCGTGCCTTCCCTCACCTCCAATGCCTGGCCATCCCTGCCTTGCCTCTTCACTGCCGCTCTGCTCCACTGCCGCTCAGGTCCAACGTGCCACCGCTCTCCTTGCTGCGTCCACATGTTCTAAACTGCCATGGTGTGAAAAGCAGAGCAGGCGCAGAGCAGTCTGGGGCGCGTTTTGCAGGCCAGCGAAAGTGGGTGGAGCAAAACAAAACGGAGCCAGCCAGCCAGCAATGGAACCGGAACGGGGGTAATGGACGGTCGCGCTGCCAAGACACAGCCAGGCATGCATATAGATTCAGATGCATGCCCGGCTGTGTCTCGGCAGCGCGACCATCCATTACCCCCAGGAATTTCATTTTTACCCCATTTGGGGTAATTTACCCCTGTTCCCAGACCACTGATCTAGAAGATGCTGCTGGATTAGAGCAGTGGTTCCCAACATTTAGGAGCTTGCAGACCACTGAGACAAAAATTGAAGTCATCATGGACCACACGAAACTCCAACACCACCCCCTGCACAGACACAAAATACAATTTTTAAATAGAGTGGATTTGAGAAGATTTTGTTGCAGCTGTGGCTCCACTCTCCTCCCATCCTGGTCATCTGTGGGGAAGTATCTCCCAAGTGAGAGTCCCCTCCCCACAGACTACCAAAGAGGGTGGCGAATGGACCACCCACAGCCAACACTTCATCTCTCTCTCTCTCTCTCGGCAAGACATTGGAAATGTTCAAAGGCCATTTTTTTTATTTCAAGATCTCACAGATCACTTTTCAGGGTCTCATGGACCACAGGTTGGGAACCAGTAGACTAATCTCTACAGAAAGATAATTCCAAGTTACCCAAGTTGGCCCAAAATAGTATATGCAACTCATGAAATATTTATTGTATTCTCTAATTAGGCCCTCATAATACAGTAGCACAGTGCTTCCCATTATTTTTAGTACCAGGTCATTCCATGTCAAATATTTTTCAACCTCACGTTCTTAGATTTTGGTGAAAATTGTCATACTTTAGGATCCTATATAGTTATTGAAGAACTGCATTTTAAAACATTTTTTAAACTCTGATAAAAAATATTTAAGTCTACATTTTCAAAATTTATTAAAAAAAATGGCCCGCTAGTGATACTTAACTAGCTGTACGTCAGACACTGGTTGAGATATAGAGTTGAGAGTGGTCTTGTTTTAAAGCTCTTTTCATATGCTTTCATATGATTACAGCACAATAGAATTCAATAGAACAAGTGGTCTTGTTTTAAATTCAATTTAAAATCTTAACATCAATTTTCTCAAAAACATTTTTAAAATTTTGAAAAAAATTCAAAATTAGTTCATACTTGGGCCTAACTATACCAAAGAATTTTTTGGAAAATGACAGAATCATAAGATATGAGACAGAACACATACATATGATCAAGAGAATTTTCAAGTTAAACTTAATTTTTTTTAATCCACAACATAATTCTTATACAGTATTTCTGAAGATTGTTTCCATGTGTATTACGTTTCTCTGTCTATTCGGTTCCATTCACTTTTAGATGTTGTAACTTTCTGTATCCATTAAAATGCAAAAAAAAAGGGAAATTAGAAAAGAAGCATTAAATTTGATGGTAATATTAGTTCTTTTACGGGTCACCCTTTTATTGATAATGTTGAGGTCAGTGGTATGAGTTTACAAACTGTGGGGCAGGACCCACCAGTGAGTCATAAGCCAATTTCAAGTGAGTCACTTAGCATCTAAGCAGCCATATTGAAAATATGGGAAGATGGGATGCTGGAAAGGGGGAGGGCTGTGTGGCTGTTTTGCTTGTGTCTAGGTTGTAAATAGGCTTTTTTCTTTCCAATTCACTTTGCTATTGGAAAATGGCTGAGGAATAACCCAACTTATTGCTGCATTCTCAGGAAAGCTATAGGCTCTGGCATCACAATTACCTCTCTTCTGGTCACGACATCACTTCTGCTGGGTCCCACGCATATTGTCATTTGAAAAAGCGGGCCCCAATGCTAAATGTTTGAGAACCACTGGTGTAAAACATATGCCCACTGTCCCCTTTTTCCAAAAGTGATTTTATTGTATTTTAAATTATACAGTATTTAGAACAGGAAGCTATGTGCAATCTTCAGGCAGGGGGAGGGGCTGCGAGTGATGAACTTTTCCAAGAAATGTTCCTTATAAAAGTACAACTTTAAGGAAGCTTCTTGGCAGCCAATGAAAAGTCAAGGAAAAAAATGGTGAGGAAGAGATTCTCTTCCCTAGAAATGCTGTGAGAAAGGGAATGGAAAGTTCCAGTGCCAAACAGCACCAGAAGACATTACCTAGAAGTACTACAATATAGTATTTTCTATATTTGTTTTTCAAAAATATAAGTAAACGTGCATGGTAAAACAGTTTAATTTCAGGAGTTAAAAGTCAAAGTGCTTAAGACAACTAAATGCTGCTGCTCTGCACACGGAAATGAGAAAACTAAATAATTCCAGCCAGCAACGTAAGCTTACCTGCAAAGATCTTTTAATAGACATGTGTATCTACCTGTCACATGATGTATGCAAATATCAAAATAAGGTGTGCACATTTTACAAAGCTAATACCTGCAATTTGCTTTTGCATTCCCTTGCTTTTGGTGTACAGCTTTTTCCCCTAATATGATGTATGAGTTCTTGACTGCATGAAGCTTTTTGGCCATTGAAACTTTGAAATTACATCCTTCTTAATGACACCTGTTTATGCTTAGTAGTTAGATCTACTTATGTTTTCTGAAAACAGCAGCTGTTCTAAAAGCCAAGGTCAAATAACTATTACTACCTTCATATAATTTAGAGTGCAATTTTCTTCTTTTGCCAAGTTATGAAACAGCAGAAGGCACCCAGAGAGAGAGAGAGAGAGAGAGAGAGAGAGAGAGAGAGAGAGAGAGA
>JAJKFI010000029.1:321687-336591 GCA_029204185.1 Lerista edwardsae | reverse complement strand
AGAGAGAGAGAGAGAGAGAGAGAGAGAGAGAGAGAGAGAGAGAGAGAGAGAGATTGATTACTGCACATGATTAGTTTAAGACTTGCTTTAAGAAATAAGAAAAGAAATGCAGCCAAGCAGATTTGTTCCAACAGACCAATGGACAGAATCACACTCTTTCCCCCTTTTTGACCACTAAAATGACAGCTTAGAAAAAGCTCGTCAATGATACATTACAAGATCAAAATTTTCCAGAATTATAGACAAAGTGGCAAAAAATGTTACAAAATGTTCTCTTGAAAAATTGAAATGTTTTCATTGCCATTGAAAAATTAATGCAGAAATCCACAAGGTAATTCACATTTTCCACAGCATAAGCACATATTTAGATGCAAAATTTACATGGACTTCCTTATCCTATGGATGTTGTGCCATGGAATACCAAGCATCTCTTTGCCACTCATGGCTCTCCTAATCCGTAAATTTGGCGATTTCCACATGACTTTTGATTGTGTGGGTGTAAAACCCATGCATTTCTCTTTATCCACAAGTAGGTGTAATGGCCGTCTTAGGCTGGTGCTGGTGGAGGCATCCTTTGTCATGGATCTCCTTTTTTGGAGGGCTTTATAATGCAGCTGTCGCCACCCCTTTTATGTGGAGAGCAGGAAACACCCCATGGAATGTGGCTTTTACTTGAGTTTTTACTCCATCAGCTTAGGATCAGGGTGGAAAAGAAAAGGACGGGGACGCCAACAGCACTTTGATACTCTTCCCCAGTGAGAATAGGAAGGGGCGGTCCATGTTTCTTCCAAGTAGGCATACATAGTGAAAGCCCAATTGCGTTAAATGGGCCTTACTCCTAGAAAAATGTGTAGGAGGGCAGCCCAGGCAGAGAGCTCGGAGGATGCAATGACAGCACTTTTTCTGCCCCCTTCTCCATTAACTGTTAGCTGTCCTCCACAGAATCATCTCCGTGATGAGCAAAAATCAACACTAAAAGTGATATTCTGGAATATCAAATGAATGCTATATTTTTCTACTGCAGTGGTCAGGGAACAGGGGTAAATTACCCCAATACAAATGGGGTAAAAATGAAATTCCTGGGGGTAATGGACAGATAGGAGTATGCCCTGCCCCCTTTTCCCTCATCCTTCCTTCATGATCAACGTTCTCTCTTCTGACCAATGGGAAGTTCCTCTCACACTTGATGGATTTCCCTTGCTTCCAATAGGAGATTAGAAGCGGCAAGGTACTTGGCCCCCAATAGGCAGTGTTCCCCTCCCTTCCCAGGTGGCGAAGAAGGCCGTGGTTATCGATCCCGCTGCTGGTAGAGGGAGAAGCAACAGCAGAGAAAATGGCGGCTGTGGCTGCAACTGCGGCGGTGCCGGGTGATAGGGGAGCCGGCGAGGCCAAGCCTATTCTGGGCAGTGAGGCCGGCGCAGACCCGCTCCCAGCTGGCACTCAGGCAGCCGTGGAGTCAGCGGTGCTAGACACCAGGGAAGAGCCCGAACCAGCTCCAGATGGGGAGGCCGAGGAGCTGCTGCCGTCGCTGCCACCCAGGAGCCCGGCAGGGACACGAGACGTGCAGGTGTGGGGGAGGCTCTGGTGAGCGGCTGAGGTGTGTGTGTGTTGAGAGGACTTCTGTGGACGTGCCTCTTTGCTTGTGAGCAGCTAGGGCTCTCCCTGGGCTTGCCTTGTCTTGCTGTCCCAAGGAGTGGGGCGGGCGGGCGAGGGGAGGGCTGGGGTGCCGGCGCTGGCACAGGGAGTCAGGGACACAAAGAGAGACAGGAGGCAACAAGGTAAGGTGAACAGCAGAAAACAAAAACAAAATCAGAACTGCTGTTGCTGGCCTGTGTGCGTGCGTGCGTGCGTGCGTGCGTGCGTGCGTGAGAGAGAGAGAGAGAGAGAGAGCGCCAGCCAGCCAGCCAGCCAGCCAGCCAGCCAGCCCCAATCTGAATTCATTATAGAGAGAAATCTTAAGTCCAAGCACCTAAACCTGCTGTCAAAAAGGTAAGCTAGTTGTAATCCAGAAAGGTTGAATTCTATTCTCTCAAGGTCTGCAGGTGTACCCAAACTCTTTACAACTTCATATTTACATAGCATTAATTAAGCTCATTAATTAATCAAATAAAAAGCAATGGGTTCCAATATGTAATTTTTTTCTTTTGTTCTGGCGGGGGGGGGGTAACTTCAAGGGGGTAACGTGGGCGTATCTAAATATATTTTGGGGTAAAAAGTAAAAAAGTTCCCTGACCCCTGTTCTACTGGATATAGGTAGGGGTGGGAGAAAACGATAATGAAATAAAAAACACAAACACTGCTTTCTGCACTTCTCTTTTTTGTACATAATTATTTTAAAACTCCAAAATCTTCAAAAACTGTTTCAGTTGGTTTTTATTATTTAATGGGGAAGTGCATGGTTAACAACTGTATCTGAGGCTGTATCTGCTGGCACTACACCACCTAACTAATACACTTTTAAAGCTATCGTTTATGTTTTTATTCAACCGTTACACCAATTATAAACACCTTTCTGCACTTCTAACTTTCTAACTTAAATCCATGAAAAAATAAAAATGTTTCCTCCCACCTTTAGATATATGCAACATTTCCTTCTTAAAACATTTTATTCTAAGATGGTATACGTAAACCACGGTAACATTTGTATATGTTTATACATGTAAATATTTAAGATCCTTTGTTTAATAAAACAGAAACAAGGGCTTAACTATTTTTCATCTATCTTTTTTAGCTCCACAGCATTCCCCTTCTGCTTTGCAAATGGAAATGTGCAGTACAAGGCTATGGTAGTTCGTTCAGAAATAAGTTGCCTCCTAACTTGGCAAGAACTAAGGAAGGGCGCATATTACAACAGTCTTGTATGTCTTAACTATAAGAGGTGTAGCATAGGGGGACCAAGGGGACTGTAGCCCCGGGTGCAATATTATTAAGGTTTTTTTGTGCCCCTAAGAATTCAGTTGAGGCTGGCAGCACCCCACCACAGTGGAGAATGCAGGTGTTCTCCCCGGAGTCAGGGTGCCACCGGCTTCTTATGCCTCCCCTGACTTCAACAGAAGCCAGGGAAAGGCCTACTGAAGCCCGTCTCCCAGCAGAACGGGGTCATGTTCTCCAGGGAAGAGGGGCTCTTGTGGCTTCTATGCACCTCCCCTGGCTCCAGGGAGAGCTGTGCTGAATAGAAGTCCGTCTCTGAGCCATGGCAGTGAGAGTCCAGGCTCCCCATCCATTTCCTGGTTCAGGAAGTGGATGGTGGCACCTGGCACAAATGATGCCACAGGCCGGACGATTTCATCCAGCTCGGGAAGCTGACAGGAGTGCCTGGTACACTTGCTGCTGTGGCCTGGGCAATTTTGAAATTACCTGAGCTGCGGCAGTGAGGTCCTGCATGTGAAGACATGATGGGCATCATGACATCATGACGTGGGGGGCGCAACATGTTACCTGCCCCCAGCATTGGCAAGGCACACTACACCCCTGAGTATACTGCCTTGCTATCACTCCACCTTAATTCCTTATCTTTGGGATATCTGTTAAGTTTCAAGCATGATTTATTTATGAAGCAACAGATGCTATATAGCAGTGAACGTCCCTCTTCTATTAAAATATTTTGTTACGTATACTACCATCAGATCGGTTTTCATAGTATCTGCTACAGATTTCCAGGCACAGTTGAATATCACCATTAAGAGTGTCATTGTACAGTATATCACATTGCTACAGGATATAAAAAACAAGATTTAATAACCAGAATCCAAGTTTTGTAACCAACCATAACACCCATTTCTAAGTTGTGAACTACTGAACTAAGGCCGTACAACTCATGTTACTCTCCATTTTAAAGCATGTTTTCAAACCCTCATTGCTACTTTGCAGAGAAAGATTGAAGACCTATACCAGGAAGTTGAGTTTTAACTCCACAGTGCTGATTTCCCACCCCTAACAAGCTGTTTCAGTGTCAATATTTAGCTTCAAAACACCAAGTAGTATATTCACACTGGCATCGGATCTTTTACTGAAGGCACCTGAGTTAGTACCAGACTACATATGATTCCATTTTAGCATTTATACAGCCATTATATACAGCATTTATACAGCCATCATATGAGCACCTCCATCATAGGGATGCAGAAAAGATCAAGACTAACTGAGAAGTGCAGCTTATCCACTTGCCAAATAGAATAAAAGAACTACCTAAATACTCAATTTAAACCAAATCAGAATCCAAAGTTCAACCTTCTATGCTTTTTTAGTCATTAATACTCAGTGGATGCTCTTCCCAGCATGCAAATCTATATATATAAAGAAGAGCGTGCGTATGTTTGTGTGTGTGTGTGTGTGTTTGTGTGTGTGTATGTTATGCATAGGCTCCGCAACGCTTGGAGCGATCGGCACGAAACTTGGCACGCATACACCTTGCGGCCTGGCAACAAACACTGCAGGGGTCGGGGCCCCCTAGCACCCCCGGCGGTGGGGGTACGCGGGGGTCCCCATGTGAAAACAGTCAAAAACGGCCAAAACCAGCGTCAAATCCACAGTTTCCGGGGTCGCCAAGATGAGCAGCGACGCTCCCGATGCCGTTGGAGTCCGCGTTCAGCCCCCCCAACGTGGGGGGCAAGAAGAGGTGCGAAACTAAACGTTTGCTGTGACGCCTGGACCGATTGGCACCAAACTCAGCATGCGGAAGCCTAGCGGCCTGGCCACAAACACTGCGGGGGTCAGGGGCCCCTATCACCCCCAGGGGTGGGGGTACGCAGGGGTCCCCGCGTGAAGATGGCCGAAAACGGCCAAAATCGGCGTCGAGTCCATAGCTTCCAGGGTCACTGAGATGACCGGTGATGCTCCCGATGCAGTTGGAGTCTGAGTTTGGCCCTCCTTGATGTGGGGGGCGAGAAGGGGTGCGAAACACTACGTCCACCATGCCCTGCTGGAACGCCTGGACTGATCAACATCCAGTCCTTTTTAGCAAAATACCTTCTTCCCTTTGGCTTGTCCCATGCACTAACAAACAGTTCAATTGGCTCTTGTCTTGGTCTCAATGGTTTTAATTGCTGAAGCATAATTTGGGGTATGGGTGGAATATTTTAACAAGTTTATGTATTCATTTTTTTCTTCACATACATTCACATGTAGATTTATTTAATAAGCGCAGTACCACATTTCTCACTGCCTGCACCGGCTGCTACAGAATACAGGAACACATCCTCCAAAGCTTCAGGGAAATGATCTTCCAGTAACTGAGAGTCCCTGAAGCAATTTTGACACATTAGGGACTTATGCTTTTCCCCCAGTCACAGCTGACAGTGCAGGCTTATGCTCATCTACTCAGAAGTCTCATAGAGTTCAATGGAGCTTTCATAGAGTTCCCAAGTAAGTGTGTATAGTATACATACCCGGGACTTTAATACTTTAAATTTTGAGAATACATACAATTTCAAAGGAGACATGCTTAGAATTGTACGGTTACACAAAACTCTGAAAAATCCAAGGATAAATGAGCCCTCAAGCTAAGCCAATTTAAAGATTTTAAATTTCCACGTAGTTTCAGAATCTGGTTATGATTATGATATTCAAATGCACAAACAAGGCTCATATTTGCATTTAAAAGCTATCTACATTTATTGTCCAGAGACAATGTTTAAAGCCAGTATTTCAAGTGGAGGATAGTAACCTTTGTCCAGCTGAAGGCAATACACAACTAAGCTTTCTAAGTACAAATATGTTGGTTTCAGTTGTTTGTGGAACGGAATCAATGACTGAAGTAGGCCTGTACAAACTGCTCAAAACAGACTACATAAGGAAATTATTTTCTATTGTGCTCTGCCAGAATGCTGAACAGTTAATGTGGTCATTAAACTACAAGGAAGGGATAAAGCAAATTAAAGACTTATTCTACCAAGACCACATAATGTTCTGCCTAGCCAATAGTTACCATAGGGAGACATTTTTCAAGGTAACTATTAACAGTGCTCAGATTTTATGGACATGTTTCCTTTATAAACCCAGCTACCCTGATCCTAAAGTACTGGCACACCTTTGGCAGCTCCATTTTTCATGACTTTCTTCTTCAGTGTAAGATACTGGGCCATGGTTGAACAGCACATTCTATTTTCATCTCTATTTTGGCAGATCATAGACCTACAACACCAAGGGCGGAATCCTAACCTGCGTTGCAACAGGCAATCCAGCTGGCCTGCACTGGATACAGTGCAAGTTAGGCAGCAACTGGATGTCACCCTGGGGTAGGGGGATATTTTCCCCTTACCCCAGGGCATGCCCCAGGCACCCCTACAGGGCCACTCAAATTTGCACCAGCAAAATAGCTGGTGCAAATCCAAGAGGCCCAAATCAGGGCCAACCAGGTTGGGGATTAGGATCTGACTTAAGTGCCAGATCCTAGCCCCACCCCCTCCCTGGGCTAATCCGCCCATGGGCCTGCCCTCCCCCTGCCCCATTCCACCCTTTCCCACCACGCTTCCGTGATGCTTTGCTTCCCTTCCCCCACATGCGCCCTCCATGCGCAACTGCTTGTGCCAGCCAAGCCATCTCCCCGAATGGCATAAATGTGCTTTACGGCCCACATCAACTTAAAATCAGGGCCAGCTCTAAGCCAATGTGACTAATGTCGTCACATCGGGGCCCCCGCACTAACAGGGTGAGCATATTGCCTGTGGCTGCAGCTGGGATCTCTATGGGCTGTAAGTTAGTGCAGCAAGCACAGCAGCTTTACCTTGGTCTCTCCCACCTGCCTCTGCCTCTGAACAGCCCCAAATGGGCCACCTGGAAGCAGTTGGCAGTGATGTTATATCACCACCAACTACTTCCACATCCCATGCTTTGCACAAGGCACGAACAGAGCTCTTGGTGAGTGAGGGGCCCCGCAAGGAAGGTTGGGCCCCCCGCAGGAATACCCCACATTGGGGCCCCCGCTGCTGCTAGAGCTGGCCCTGCTTAAAATATTTGACATTTTTACTCATTGTATATCATGTCTTAGTTTAAGCACAGCATTGTTTCTTTGTAATTGTCACATTCCATTTTTGTTCTCAATCCTATCACGCCGATTCCAAAAAAGACCCAAGTAAAACATTCATTCATTTAAATTTCATTTCATTCATTTATAAAAACTGATTCCCCCCCCCCCCAATCTGTGATAGTCTGTAAAATATACCACCTAGTCCTCATAGTGAAAAGTCCGGAGACCCCCTGCTGTAAGGCTAAAAGTCCTTGAGCAAATTTAGCCAGGCCTATTGAGCACAGCAAGACTTATTTCTGGGTAAACGGTCCTCAGAAGGTACCTTTGACAATTATCTGGGATGCGTTAAGTCCCCTTTTTCGTTTTTACATATTTAATTTTAAACCATTTCAACGCACTCCAAGAGTTACTGATACAACGAGCCAACTCTATAAACGAAGGGTCGGTTTCAAAGTCAGAATATGCGGCGAGTAAAGAAGCCGCTCTAAGGAAGAAATGCGAGAGGGGTGTGTGTGTGTGTGGGGGGGTTTCTGTGGCCTCCCCTCAGGGCGGGAGGAGCTTCACAATGGCCCACCACGCTCAGGTCTGCGGGAGTCCCAGCCAAAGCCCTCCTGCTACGACTAGGATGTGGCCAAGAGCCAAGGTCGCGCCAGATCAGCGCCCAGCCAAAGCGGGAGCCTGCCACTGCCCTTGAGCCGGCTCCAAAGGCGGACGGAGCCAGCCAGCCAGCAGCGCCCCCGACCCGCCGCACGAAACGGGCTCTGCGCCTGC
The DNA here is from genome assembly GCA_029204185.1 of Lerista edwardsae. Lineage (NCBI taxonomy): Eukaryota > Metazoa > Chordata > Lepidosauria > Squamata > Scincidae > Lerista > Lerista edwardsae. Next base: position 328,853 of record JAJKFI010000029.1, on the reverse strand, counting down.
GTTCTCGGCACTCCTCGCGACCCTTTCCACGCCGAGCGCAAATCCCGGCAGGAACGTCGCGAACTTCTTTTCCCACCCAAGCACCTGCCGCCGCCCCCCTGGCCCCTCATTCCCTCCTGGCCCCTCAAGAAGAAGCGGGGAAAGAGCCCGTGGGGAGAAGAGGGCTCTCAGGCGCGAGTCCCAAAGGCTAGACTTGGAGCCTACCTGGGGCGCGAAGGTTCCTTGGTGCGGAGTCTCCCTGTACTGAGGCGCGATACGAGAAAGGAGCAGCCAGGCGCGCGCGCGCGAGCTTCCGCGCAACCCGGGCTCGGCGAGGCGTTTGTCTCCCAGCTGGGAAAGCGACAGCTGCGACGGGGGGGGGGAGGAGGCGGAGGTCGCTTCCTGCAGACTCGCTGCCCTCCCCCTTTATCGCCACATCCCCACAGACAGGCTCGGCGTCCTATTATTCACCTGCGGGAACCGAGGCTGAGGAAAGGGGCGGGCGGCGACACGGAGGAGCGCCACTCGGCGGCGAAACCCGCGGCTCTCCTTCCTCGTGGAGGCGCGGGCGGAGCCGAAGGCACGCAGACGGAGCACTCGTGAGCCACCTGAACTGGAAGCCGGGCTTGCTTCCGAGTAAACACGCCCGGCTGTAGCCTCCGGGGAGAGCGACGTTCCGCGTTGCCGGCGGCTCGGGTGGAGCTCCCGGGTCAGCTGGATGATAGGGCGATGCCGCCCGTGCGAGAGAGGCTGCACCTGTGAACCAAACAAAACTAGGGCAACTTTCTCAGCACGATTTAACGTCCGAGCCAGTGCTCTGACTCCAGGACGAGAGCACTTCCGAGCATGTTCAGAATGCAACTTCCTTGCCGCAATCCAGGCCCCCTTCACAGCTGAAATTAGGGGCAAAAAGGCCATAGAAGAAGCTAGCTGGCATTTTAAAATTATATTAGAATTTCCACACTGATGATGCCTCAAAGCACAATTAGCAAGAAGAAGGCGATGGTTGTGCGACTGCTTCCTGCACAGACGCAGGGGATGGGGCTTTGTGGCTTTATTGGGGCATAAGCGTCAATCCCCTGATTCCAGAACCGTTCTTAAAGGCTTCAACCCCTCATCATATACACAAGAAGATAGTATTTTATTGTGAAATATGAAAAGAGTGCTTGGAAACACTGTAAACAACTGTTTCTGTATATCAGCTTGAAAAAACCCTTTGCTCTACAAGTGTACAAATCAAATAAAAGCTGGGGAGATGTGGCGTTAAAATCTTGCACATATCAATGTAGTGGTGAGATTGGCTAGACCAGACTTAGGGCCCAATCCTATCCAGCTTTCCAGCACCGATGCAGCTGCAATACAACCCTGAAGTACACGGAACAAATGCAGAGGCGGAGCGTGGGTGTAGCCCGGGGTGGCGTGAGCCATGGGCGCCGGCAGTAGCGGGGCGCCATTGCGTGGAGTAAACCACGTGCTAACCCAGGCTGTTTGGCCTACCCGCCCTCCCTGGTGTCCGTTTTGCTCCAAAATGGAGCTATTCCAGGCGCAGGGAGGCATGGCGGGGCGACACACGGGAGCGGGGTGACGTGCAGGGGAGTTCATCGCCCTGCCATGGGCGCACTCAGCGCTCGGTTCGTCTCTGAACAAATGTTCCCTTATCTTGAGGAGACCTCCATAGCTTCACCACCATTACAGAATGCAGCACTCACCCCACTGGGATGGCTACATGGTTGGAAAATTGGATAGGATTTGGCCCTGAAGCTGCTAATTTCATTCGTAAAGCCATACTAATCCAACCAAGAAGAAAGGCTATTGGCTCCTTAAAAATGAAACCCAACCAATTATTTTAGAAGTGTTTGCTCAGTGTCCAAAGGGGCGGGGGAATACATTTTAAGCAGTAAGGTCTTCTTGGAACTGGCAGTGCATTGATGGGGGTCAGTATATATCTGCAGCCATCTTTTCACATATAATTCAAGAACAGGTAGGGGCTGAGACAACTATTGCTTGTCTTTAACAAGTTGCTCACATCAGTTTAACAACTTTCAATAGTTGCTCATATCAGTTGTATGCCCCATAAATTCAAGGAACTCAGCAGAGGCAGTTCTAGCTTTTTTGCACCCTAGGGCAAGCCTTTGAAGGTGCAAATAAGCCTTTTCCCACCACTGTTGCACCACCACCAGAGGAACAGAACTGCACTGATGCTGGCCATGCAGCCCAGATCGGAAGACAGCTGGCTCAGCTCAGTGCCATCCAATCCTATTTACAATTTAATCTTAATAGGTTGTGGGTTACAGGTTTAATGGGTAATAAGGACTCTTTCTTGTTTCATAAAAATCCAAAGGAGACTAAAGCCAAAATCCTAACCAACTTTCCAGTGTTGATAGAGCTGTGCCAATGAGGAATGTGTTGCATCCTGCAGTTGGGGGGGGGGCAGTCATGGAGGCCTCCTCAAGGTATGGGAATGTTTGTTCCCTCACCTTGCAGCTGCATTGCCCTTACCCTGGTTCTGGAAAGTTGGTTAGGATTGCAACCTATCATCCCCAAATCCCTTTGAACCTTTCTCAGGCCTCTTTTTTGTTTTGCTTGGCTATTATGAATTGGCAGTGGTTGAAGAAATAGATTTTTAAAAACAACAGTCTCCTATTCCCTCTCACATGGCTGGGTGGGGAAGATGATGATAGCCTCATGCTCTCATTTCCTGGACAGGACTTGGAGGACCTAGTGAGATCACCTTTGAAAAATACAGGTAAGTCAAGCAGAAATGTAAGAAGAGCAGACGTGCTGTCTGTGTCATTTACAAAACATGCATGACTGTTTAGGTGCAATGAAGTTTGAAAAAGGAATAGAAAAAAAAATCTAGTTTTGCTTACATATTGATTTCAACTGACTCTGAGCTGGAATGAAGTGAGGCAGCAATCCAAAAAATACTTATTAGGGGCATGTTGTAGAACTTACCTCTGAGCTTTAGACTGTTTGACATTAATTGGAAAAAAACGAAGGCTAAATGTCATTGGCATTTTTTTTTCCTGGCAGCATTTCTCTTTATCAGTGGTTCCCAATCCATGGTCCATGGACCACATTGGTCTGATAGGGGTGTACCTAAAAGATATGCCGCTGGGTTTTTGCCCTGTTCTTGAATGTTCTGCATATGTTTGTTTTATGTTAATGTTTCAATACTTTGGTTGTTTTTTTACTTCTTGTTTGTTTCACTATACTTTTATATATTGCTTTCTAAGTCTCCTTGGGCACTTGTCTCAGGATGGGAAAGGTGGGGTATAAATTCTTCAAATTAATAACACAGAGATGTGTGCCATCTTCCCTGACTCTAAGAGTGGGTCAAAAGTGCTTTATGGTGGTCCTTGTGCCGGCCAAACTATGGTGTTATGCTGGCCTAACACCAGGTTAGGATTGTGCTTTTAGGCACATCTAGGATTTTGTGAGCGGAGTATGTTAACCACTTAGAATCCAGGTAAAACTGCAAATCCATGCATACCACTTAAAAGCAAATTCCCCTAATATAAACTCAGTCTGACTTATTTCTGAGCCTAGACTCCACTAGACTGAGGCAGGCTACTGCATACCTTCATTGAAAGTACTTGGAAGAAAGTATATCTTTTTCATATTTACCATAATTATATCTTATTTAGTTTTTGTTTACTCATAATCTTATGGAACGCATACCAAAAAAAATCAGTCTACTATCACCCTTACTGCAATAATTGTTCATCTGCTACTGGGAGTAAGGCACAATCAGGCTTCCTTCTGAGTAGACATGCATAGGATTGAATTGTGATATATGTTCACAAGACACTTGCTGTAACTCATTTTGAGCATTAGTGCTCATTTTGAATATTTTTCTAGGAAACAGAATTGGTTTCAAATTCAGTTTTCAGGTTAACTTGGCAAAGTATTTTCTGATTTAAACTGTTAATTACTATGTGCTTGTACTTCTATGCAGCCAGTTTAAAGAAATTCTGCAGTGATTGCTGAATTTTAGAGTCCTTAGATTGAAAAAGATGCATCTCTGCTGTCTGCTTCTGAACGTATCGTACTGTGGCTAGAAATGAATGTAGCATTAATCTTACTATTAACTTTATTAAAATTAGTACTAATTTTAGGTTTCAAAGTGATTAATTTGTTTTTTTAATGTAGTACTAATTTTAGGTTTCAAAGTGATTAATTTGTTTTTTTAATGTAAAGTAATTCAGGTATTATGTAAAATAATTTGTAATTTATTCAAAATACATTTTGATACAATAACATTATATTAATGTTTCTTCTCCTATGTGTGAAAAGAGCCTAATTATAAGAACATAAGAAGAGCCCCACTGGATCAGGCCAAAGGCCCATTTAGTCCAGCTTCCTGTATTTCACAGTGGCCCACCAGATGCCTCAAAGCATTGCCTGAATGCCACCAGTTATCACCTTTGCTGAGAGTATCATGATTATGGAAGCAGTGGCTCATAGCTCTTGCCAATGGAGATAGAAACTAGAGCAGGTGTTTTCCTGTTTTATTTAGACAGTATTCCTATCACTCCAGCAGTATAAAATGGAATGTATCTCCATGCAAATGAATGGAATTTGCATTTGACTGAGCACTGGCATTTCACATGGAGAAGAGTGAAGGGGACGATTTAGCTAGATTTACCTTTGCTTCAACCTGAGATGTGGTCTGTTGGGATATCCTTTGCTATACTTTCTGTTAATAATATGGCTGTGCTAATTTATCAGGTGATGTAGGCTGCAATCCTATACACACCTGAAGTAGTGTTATGTGTATAGTAGTGTGTACCTGGAAGTATGAACTCAATGGGACTTACTTCTGAGTCTACATGGATAGGATTGCACTGTTAGTCACCTGGACAATATCCAGGAAATGTGTGTTTCAAATAATTGTATAGGCTTCATCTGAAATGTAGTTCCTAATTCATGTAATCCTTATTGCTGATTATAATGTGGTGATTATAATATATATAACTGACTATAATATATAGAATTATATGCACTATATTGCATGGTTGTTGTAAGTAGCTGTCTGTCTCTTCCCTGCCCCACCCCATCCCAGCTGCAGTAACACTAGAAAACATTGCAAGGGCTGTCAGAAGCCACTGTCTGGCAGTATTATCACTGTCCTCTGCATTATCCACCGATTTGGTATCCACAGTTTCAGTTATCTGCATATATACCATAGACACTGGGGCTTCTATTAAAAATATAGGGGAACAAATCTCTTTTTTTTAACCTTGTTGCTGCAAAACCACTGATGGTCCTCTATCTTTAAAAATGTATCCCCAGTATCTGTGGATTCAGGTATCCATGGTGGGGTCCAGAATGGAACCCCAGAAGATACTGGGGCATGCTTGTACTCCTAGTATGGACATGGGAGAAAGGGTTAATCCTCCCTAGCACCAGGGTCCTAATCTAATGTGCCTTCCCCTTCTCCACTGCTGGTAACACTTTGAACAGCATAAGCCTAGGCATGTCTACTCAGAAGTAAGTCCCATTGTGTTAAAGGGGTGCTTACTCCCAGGAAAGTGAGCACAGTATCAGTTTGCAGCCTTAAAAACATCCCTCTGTATAGAAGAAGCTAGAGGTTTTCTGTTTCATACCATCCTGTCTTTACTAGTATAGTAATACTCTGTAATGCTGAAAACCTTGAATGTATTTGCCTACAGATGCTTGTTAGGGTTTTAAAAAATCTGTTAAAATACAGTATGTAACATATGTAAAATATGAAAAAACAAACAACACACACAAGTAAGGTGTGTGTGTGTGTGTGTGTGTGTGTGTGTGTGTGTGTGTGAAGGTAGGCATGTACTCCTCCCGTGCATAAAGTATACTGCCTTGAATCAAGGAGACTTAAAAATAAAAATTAAATATGGAATTCAGTGGTACTTATTCCAAAGTAAATGCGCATTGTATTGGGTTGAAAGGCTTAGACTGCAATCCTGAAAAAGTTTCCTTTCCATTCAGTGGAGCTTATTTCCTGTTCAGGTCTGCAGTTTTAAAACTCATTGAAATGTTTCTATAGCATAACCTGTTCCACTTTTTAGAACACCTGTTCAAAATACAGTACAGAACAAATCCTAGAGCGGAAAAAAATAATTAGAAGGCTGAATGCATTTAATGTCTTAATAATCTCTCCCTGAGGTTATTTCATGCTTTGAAGAGCTGTTGCTCTCACTGTTTGAATTTGTCCCAAACACTTACCCAATAACTATTGTAATTAGGAAGTACTTGAGAAGTAAAGACCCTAAAATGTCAGGATGAGTGTGCATAGTAGTCACACTGGTCCCAGGAGTGTATGTAAGGATGATTATAGGTTTCATCTCAAGGAAGGATCACTATGGTGGTGTGTGAATACATCTGCCTGTTGCAGACAGGAAGGCAAAGCTGGCAGTATGTCTTTTGTGACCTTTCCTGAATGACAGGAAGCTTTTTTTTTTCTTTCCAGGTGTAGGAAAAACTTTGATAAAGCACTCCATGAAATGTCTACTCATCATTTCTTGTAAGAAGCTGACTCAGCAAAATGGGTGGCATCAGGGCAGTGGCATAGCTAGAAGAGTGCAAAATCATAAGTCTTTGATTACTTCCAACCAAGCCATGTAAGTCGCCCCTCCCCCTTGCTGCTGGAGCCAGTGGGGTGATAAAAACAACATGGAGGCATCTGCCAAGGACAGCTTCCCTTCCAAAACAAACAGCAGCTTCAGAAAGGAGGGTTTTGTCAGGATCAAAGCAAAAAATGAAAAGGTTAATAATCTCCATTCTGTGTACTGCTGCTCCAGTCCTTGCATATCCGCCACTACAGTTTTTAAGCATAAACAAAAAACAAAGCCATGGTGTCAAACTATGCTTTTAATGTAACATAGTTTGACCCTAAAGCTTTTAGTTAGATGTACACTCTGTGTATATGTCTTGATGTTGTGTGTACAGCACCAATTGCATTTTAGACAGTAGATGAAGTGGTTAAAAGGTTCTATTATATATACGTAAAGTGTTCTTAATACATATATATTTTTAAGAAAACATCTCTATGATGCCTGCAGTTTTTCTTCTTGTGCACTTGAAAGATTTAAGACTGTTTTCTCATTTTGTACATAATTATTTGTTTTTGTATAAACTGGGCCACCTTAATAAAATTCCTTTTGTTCAAGGGCACTCCTACTGCAGATCATTCATTTAATGTA
>JAJKFI010000029.1:287958-315713 GCA_029204185.1 Lerista edwardsae | reverse complement strand
TTCTTTCTTTCTTTCTTTCTTTCTTTCTTTCTTTCTTTCTTTCTTTCACTTTGCTATTGGAAAATGGCTGAGAAATAACCCAACTTATCTCTGCATTCTCAGGAAAGCAGCAGGTTCTGGTGTCACAATGACGGCACTTCTGGCCATGACATCACATCTAGTGGGTCCCGGACAGATTGTCATTCTAAAAAGTGGGTCCCAGTGCTAAAAATTTGAGAAACACTGACCTAGAGCTATCAAGTTGTACAAAAACCACAGTCGTTCTGGCAAGTATGAATAGCATGTCTGCAGCATTGACACTTTTTCACAATAACACAGTTGTTTTAAAATAATATTTTTCTCAGCAAAAAAATACTGCAGTTCCTCTTCAGGTATGTTTTCATTCTTTAGGACAGCACTCAATAGTGTTGAGCCTGAGCAATGTTAATTGATATTATAAATGTTAATATCAATGAGAGAGTCTGAACGCTCTCACTTAATCTTAAACAAACCGTGTGCAAAAGGCCAAGCAGAGATTAAACATTACAGCAGTGCAGGAAACCAGTCAGATTACTATGATTTTACAACTACCTGTGTAAATGTCATATGCTGATAATCACTCTCCATTCTCCACTCATACTTCAAATTACATGAATAGCTAGCAGTGATTCTTGGTAGATGAGAAACCTCTAGAGAGGAGCCATATCAGAAGAGTCGTGAGGCTTGTTGCAGCAAAACCGCTGATGTTCCCCTTTCTTTAAAAAGGCATCCCCAGTATCCGTGGTTTCAGGTATCCATGGTGGGGGTCCAGAACGGAACCAGGGCATGCCTGTATTATAATTTATAGCATTTATAGCAGAAAAACATCTACTTCTGCTTCATTGACTATGCTAAAGCCTTTGATTGTGTGGATTACAACAAACTGTGGCAAGTTCTTGAAGAGATGGGAGTTCCAGACCACCTTATCTGTCTTCTGAGAAACCTGTATGCGGGTCAGGAAGCAACAGTTAGAACTGGACATGGAACAACCAATTGGTTTCAAATTGGGAAAGGAGTACGACAAGGCTGTATACTGTCACCCTGTTAATTTAACTTATATGCAGAGTAGGTATATCATGAGGAAGGCAGGGCTGGATGATTCACAAGCTAGAATCAAGATTGCTGGGAGAAATATCAATAACCTCAGATATGCAGACAATACCACTCTAATGGCAGAAAGTGAGGAAGACCTAAAGAAACTTCTGATGAGGGTGAAAGAGGAAAGTGCCAAAATTGGCTTGAAGCTCAACTTTAAAAAATCTAAGATGTTGGCAACCACTCCCATCACTTCCTGGCAAATAGGAGGGGAAGAAATGGAAGCAGTGACAGAGTATTTCCCTGGGCTCCAAGATCACCACAGATGGTGACTGTAGCCATGAAATTAAAAAGTTTACTTCTTGGGAAGAAAGCTATGGTGAACCTAGACAACTTAATAAAAAGCCAAGACATCACCCTGCCAACAAAGTTTTGCATAGTCAAAGCAATGGTTTTCCCAATAGCAATGTATGGATGTGAGAGCTGGACCATAAGAAAGGCAGAGTGCCAAAGAATAGATGCTTTTGAATTATGGTGTTGGAGAAGACTCTTGAGAGTCCCATGGACTGCAAGGAGATCCAATCGGTCAATCCTACAGGAAGTCAAGTCTGATTGCTCCCTGGAAGGACAAATCCTGAAGCTGAAGCTCCAATATTTTGCCCACCTCATGAGAAGAGAAGACTCTTTAGAAAAGACCCTCATGCTGGGAAAGATTGAAAGCAAAAGGAGAAGGGGGCGGCAGAGGATGAGATGGTTAGACAGTGTCACTGAAGCGATGAATATGAAATTGGGCGAACTCCGGAAGCTAGTGGAGGACAGGGAGGCCTGGCGTGCTGTGGTCCATGGGGTTGCAAAGAGTCGGACACGACTTAGCAACTGAACAACAACAACAATAGCATTTGTATAATGCCTTTTGAGCAGTGCTCCATATGTAGAAGAAGGAGATGCTTGTAGAATGGCTCAAGGCCTTTGCCAGCAGATGCATTCTGCTGGTGCAGGCTGCTACGAAAGAGCCATGAAGTGCTTTGAGGCAGTGCAGATAAGTGGTGCACCTACAAGAAGGGTGGAGTCTTTCCACGTATGCCGGCAGAGCAATGGAGACCAGCTGGAGCAGGTAAAAGGGGGGCAGGAGGTAGAACAGGACAGGGGAAGGGTGGGGAAGAGGTCGAATGAGGTAGGGGAGAATGGAACAGGCAGGAGATGGAGCAGGGTTGGCAGATCGGGCATAGGAGGGGGTTAGTTTGGCAGTGGCAGTGCATACCGAATACCAACCACCTTCCTGGGCCTGATCTGCCTGCAGGGATCAATGTGAACTTGGCACCAGCAGTATTCTGAATTGACCCCTTGCAGCTGTTGGCAATGCTGAATGGAGCCCAAAGATCCAATTGACCTAACAGCCCAATCCTATGCATGTCTACTCAGAAGTAAGCCCCATTGATAACTTGCACCCAGGTAAGTATGCATAAGATTGCAGCCTCACTCAACATTCCATTAATTTCAAGAAAGAAACCCCCCACCAGAAAGAAACCCCCCACCTCCACCCTGCCCATGTGGAAACACCTGGCACGTGGAGGTCTTGTGAGATCCTTGACCTCTCAGTATTACGATTTCTAACTACCTCACTGAGTATACAGTCTCTCTCTCTCTCTCTCTCTCTCTCTCTCTCTTTCTGTCTTACATAAGTTAATATCCCGCTTGGTTGCATTCATGTTTCACAAGCGTAGCTGGACAAAGAAAAATAGAACCAGAGGTTATTGTACAAATAGCTTTACTGGCATTTCAAAGTATATCTCTCAGGTTACAGTTGCTGGGGACAGGAGTTGACGCATGTTCGCAGTGTCAACAGTTTTCAAATGTCTACAATTGCAAAGGTCTCTATAGGAGTTATATTTCACATGCAAAAGTTACACCTGGGAGCAGGGCTGGCCCAAGACCTCCTGGTGCCTGAGGCAGCATGCCAAATGCCGCCACCCCCCCCCACACACACACACACTGATGTGCCAGCCTCCGCTCCTCCCCCTCTTCAGTATTCTAGCTCATCAATCCATTCCCCATTCTTTGTTCCCATGTTCCTTTTCCAATCCCAGGAGTGAAAGAAGGACAAGTGAAGGCAAGTAGGCAAACAGAGATGAGAGCTTCCCATCCAGGGAGAGCATGACCTAAACACCGTCTAGATGAAGGGTGCAATCCTAAACCGAGCTAGGTCGGCATAAGCTAAACCACCAAAGTTTGGCCAGCACAAGGGACACCGTAAAGTATGTTTGGACCACTCTCGGAGTCAGCACACAGACGTGCACCATCCTCCCTGACTCTGAGAGTAGTCCAAACATGCTTTATGGTGGCCCTCGTGCTGGCCAAATGGCTGGCTTAGCTTATGCCGGCCTAACTCCAGTTTAGGATTGCGCTCGCAGACTCAGGTCTGCTGCCTCTGCTCCAAAAAATATCCCTAAACCCTGACCATGCTCCTTGTGTTGATAGCTCTTGACCATGCTGTGGTCAAACCCCAAAGTTCTGCATTTTCCAGTTTGGCAACAGCAGACCAGCAGCACAGTGAGGAGGGGAATGATCTGTTCCCCACAGTGAGGAGGGGAGTGATCTGTCAGGAAGCAGATCGTTGTGGCTTGCATTGGGGGGGTTGCATTGGGGTTTGGTTGGAGGGAGGCAGTGGCTGCAGTGGCAGAAGCAGGGTGAAAGTCACCCTAAATCCTAGGCCCCCACAAACCCCTTGCAATCTGCCACTAATGCAGCCTTTATCAGCTGACCTTATATATGGGCTCATCCTAGTTAAACCCCATTTTTGCACTCCCAGGCAGATATCAAAACCAGGAAGTTCATTGATTTGTCCATTTGTGAGGACAAATGGGCCACTAAGTATGGCTGGTGGGAATGCATTCAGCTCGGTGAGTCATAAGTTCTGCAAGCCTACTTTAAAAAAACACTCATTGAATCAAGAGAAGAGGCAGCTATATTTTCCTCCTGCATTTCTTCTACTTACATTAGTGAGCAGGACATCAGGTGCGCTACACAGCCAATGGGGAAGGGGTGGATGTAAGGACAGGTGGAAAAAAAACAAGCAGCAGAACCTGATTGCCTCATTTCTTGATTCAGTGGGGAATTTAACAGTGTACTGCTATCTTCAGGTAGCTACATGGTAACCCTAATGAAAGGACTGCAGCTAAAAAGATTTCTATGATCATTTTTGCTAGCAAAATGGGCTTTGTGGGAGTAATGAGAGCACTGTTGAAAACATCTGACATAAAAAGTAAAGCCTCGTTTCCAGTGTACAGTCATGCCCCAGAATCTGCTTGGGTTCCATTCCAGCCCCGCTCCCTCAATGGATCTGTGGTTACTGGGGACGCCTTTCTAAAATAAGGGAACATCAGTGGTTTTGCTGCAACAAGGTAAAAAGAAGAGATTTGTTTAATGTTCCCCTGCCAACCTAGCAGTTCAAAAGCACCTAAATGCAAGTAGATAAATAGGGACCACTTCGGTGAGAAGGTAATGGTGTTCCGTGTGCTACAGCGTAGTCATGCTGGCCACATGACCACGGAAGCTTGTCCTCGGACACAACGCCGGCTCTACAGGCTTTGAAACGGAGATGAGCACCACCCCCTACAGTCGGTCACGACTAGACCATGCTGTTGTGGAGAAACCTTTACCTTTATCTTTTTAATAGGCATCCCAGCATCCATGGTATCTGTGGTGGATACTGAATCAGTGGATCAGTGGATATGGGGGCATGCCTGTGATTTATAGCAGGTTTGAAGTTACTTTCTCACAGCCCAATCCTACCTAACTCCCCACATAGCAATGCAGAGGCACCAAGATTGCATCCACTATATCCTGAAGGGGAGAGGTAACTTTCTCCCAGGGTAAGCTCCCATGGGTTAACTCAGACCTGTACTAGCAATAATGCTGGTGCAAGTCCACATGGACACAAGAAGGCAGCCTGGGTCCAGGAAGGGGGGCTAGGAATCAGCGAGCACCACTGCCATCAAATCCGACCCTTTCCTGGGCTTGATATGCCCTCTCTACCCACCCCGGTCACCACCCCATTCCTGCTTGTAGGGCTGCAGACATATATGTGTCTGAAGGGGAATTTTTATTTTTGCTATTAAGCATATTTTAGTCAATTTCCTATGGTCAAAAGCACAACCCTCAGACACCATTTCCTCGCGGCCAGTGAGTCAAGAACAAAAAGTAGCTCTGAATAATGGCTGACAACAGTATGGCTGCCTTGTCATCAAACTTCTTTTAGGAAAGTGGCAACAATTTAATCCAGGAAGGTTGCCATGGCTTCTACGTGTTTAAGTTACTTACCTTTTTTTTCACTTCTGCAGACAGAACACCAAGATGTTGTGGAGCCATGTGGAAGGTTTACGGTGATGGATTACTCAACATGCTTTAATTATGTGTCTCTTTGTTCTATGATTCTATAAGAGAAGTGTGGATGCTTAAATCTTAGGACGCAATCAGCAGCATCATGCAGCCGGAACGCTGGGCGGGAGGAATGGATGAGTGGCATCCCGCCTGTTGCGTTCCGGTCTGTTTCCCAGCGGGGGCAGGGAAGACGGCGAAACAGACCGGAATGCAACGGGTGGGCTGCCGCTCACCCGTTCCTCCCGCCCAGTGTTCCGGCTGCATGATGCCGCTGGACGCAATCCTAACTTGCGCCAGAACAGGAAGGCCTGCGGGCCTGCGCTGTATCCAACGCAGGTTAGGAGGCTGCTGGAGCCTCCCCATGGGGCTCCTCGGAACTGCACCTGTGTGGCGTTCAAGGACGCCACACAGCCCGAATCAGGCTCACCCCCCACAGAGCGTCATGCTTTTGTCCCTCAGGACCTTCTCTAATGAGGGAGAAATCAAGCCTTGATTGTGCCCCTGGAAGGACACACACAAACTCCATCAGGAACCAGGATCCAGCAGTTATTGCAGATCCAAGCCCCCACCCCAGGCCACCGCGGCCTTGTTGAACTTGAGCCTTGTTAGACTTGCGGATGCTTCCCTTTCCCCCAGTGGTGTCATTCAAATGATTTAGGAACAGGAACTCACTTTTGATTGGCACTTGTCGGGAAATCCAGAATGCCTGTTCTGGTCCGTTCCCCCTGAATGACATCACTGCCTTTGCCCCCCTAGGAATCCGGAGTCGCTCCCTTTAACCCTCTGAGTGCCGGCCAACCAAGAAGAAAAGCTCTTTGCAGAGGAATTGGGAGGGGGGAGGAGGGAGAGTGAAGTGGGCGGAGTCAGCCCTAATTTAAACTAGTGGAACTGAGTTCCCCCGCGTTCCCCCTGCATGACATCACTGCTTTCCCCATAGTGAGCTGCAGCTGCCTCCTAACTCGCATTAGGAAGCAGCAGCCTGCCTGCTCCTGCACAAGTTGGGATTGCGTCCTCAGTCGCTTTCTCCCTTCTTTCCAATTAACTTCCGCTTGTCCAAACACAGCTATTTATACATATGTCTTTCACTTACGGCAATTGAAAGCCCTGTAACGGATCTCCTAAGGCGAAGCAAAGTAACTGAAGATAAATGTGCCTTTTCTTTATTTGCCTACCTTCTTTAATGATCTTCTTTGGAAAAGCTCAGGCTGCAGTCCTACGCACACTTACTTGGGAGTAAGCCATAGTGAACACAATGGGACTTATATCTGAGTAGATGTGCCTAGGATTGGACTGTCAGTCTTGTGGCTGGTGGTAGCATAATTTTGAGGCGCTGTGAGGTTGTTTGCACTGCAGACCCATATCAAAGATCCCCAGACACTGCTACATTTGACCTGCACTCGACAAATATTGCTAATTCCTCCAATTTGAGTCAATTTGAGTTTATTATGGGTGCGCATTACATGTGTGTCTACATGTGAATGAGCTGTGTTGACAATAAACTATGAGGAAATGAAAAACGATTGCTCTTAAAACCGTCTATCTAAGGTGAGGGCAACCTTCTGGAAGGCCATAAATTAACACAGGAAAAGCCATACTTTGGCCATCATGACTCATGTGTTGCACAGGCTTGACTTGCTCTTAATAGAACACAAATCCCACGCAGTGATCCACAGCAACCCCATGAATCAGGTTCTCAGAAGGAAGCATAGGAGGGGCCCCTGTTGAAATTCCTCACCCTCTAAAGACTGAGGATACAATCCCAACCTGGAGTTAGGGCGGCACAGTTAGGCCAGCAAAGTTTGGCTGGCACAAGGGCCACTGTAAGCACGTTTGGAACACATTCTGAGTCAGGGAGGATGGTTCATGTCTGTGAGCTGGCCTCTCCGACTCCAAGAGTGGTCCAAACATCCTTTACGGTGTCCCTTGTGTCAGCCAAACTTTGCTGGCCTAACTGTGCCGGCCTAACTCCAGTTTAGATTGCTCCCTAAATCAATGTATGGGGCGGGGGGAGTTAGGATTGGCCCCTCCATTTCTTTCTCTTAGTTGAACTCTGAAATTGAGAGCGCAATCCTAACCTGGAGTTAAGCTGGCACAGTTAGGCCAGCTATTTCGGTTAGCACAAGGGCCACTGTACAGCGCATTTGGACCACTCTTGGAGTCAGGGACGATGGTGCATGTCTGTGTGCTGGCCTTTCTGAATCTGAGCGTGATCCAGACATACTTTACGGTGTGCCTTGTGCTGGCCAAACTTTGCTGGCCTAACTGTGCTGGCCTAACTAACAGCGCAATCCTGCCTGCCACGCAGCTCCAGCGCAATGGGGTTGAGCCGGTGCTGCGTGCTAAGCGCTGATGCAGGGATGCCGATCGGGTGCCCCCTGTCAGCGCTAAGGCTAGAGGGCCGGCACTGCTGGCAGCGCCGGCCCAGTAGTGCCCACGCAGTGCCTCCCTTGCATTGGCCGAAGCCGGCCAGCGCAAGGGAGGCATGCTGACCACGCACACCAGGGATTGGCGGGAGGGAGGGAGGCGGTGGCGGGACTTGGGCAGGCCTCGGATTCGGCTGTAAGGCCAAATCCTAGGCCTGTTCAAGAGGTCCCGTGGCCCCAATTCTGGCCGCACGGTCTCCTCGGATCTGCATCCGCTCTTTAGTAGGCGCAGATCCGAGGAGCGCATAAGGGAGGCTGGAGCTTCCCCTACGGTAAGGGAGCACACGCTCCCTTGCCGCAGGAGGCTCCAGCCTTCCCTAACCCAGCGTTGGATATGGTGCTGGCCGGCTGGCCTTGGGTAGGTTATAGATATGGCGCTGGGTAGGTTTGCTCTAAGTTAGGATTGGGCTCTGAATGTAAGGCTGGTTAGGGGAAAAACAGCCAGGGAATGGAGCATATACAAGGCAGAATCAGGTGGCATAAGAAGGGCTGAGCAGAGCAGCACTGATTTTCCCCTTGAAATGCTCCCTCACCTTTACATTATTTCAGCAAACATAGGTCTGAGAACACACAACCAAGGTAACACACTGTTCCACCCTGGGAAATGCTTTGTCATCCCTAGTTACTCTACATAGAAATATGCAATGTTCTATGTACACTGCACCATTATCAGAAGTTATTTTACTCACCAGGTGGTTTATTTAATTACCCAGTTGCTTGTAAACAATGAAGAATACCTTTGAGCTTTTTTTCTGGTTACTTCAGGAGTGGCCACAGGCTGACAAAGCTGCGATTCAGTTACCGAGATTATGTTGTTTGTTCCAATGTGGAAATGGAAAGTTGATCTTGTTGACTGAGCATGAAGGTGAATAGAGCAATACACTGAGCAATGATATTTCCTTTTGGTCATACGACTGCTAGCACAATGCATATTTTAACTTTTAATATTCTGCAGTGACTACCTACCTAACAAGTAACCTTTAGCAGTAAGTGGCTGGTCACATGCTTATGTTAAGCAATAGAGGGAGATTGTACAATCATTTTCTGAGAGGACAGAATAAGGGTGCAATCCTATTCCCATGTACTTGCAGGTCAACTCCACAAGTACTGCTTCAAAATGAAATGCATAAAGATTTGTTGCACAGAGACTGTAAATAGAATGAAACACACCATTTCTATTCCAGGAAGGTTTGGCCACAGTGGGCTACAACTTAGCAAAGCCTCTGAGCTGGCTCTCCAAGCAGCAAATCGCTCTGGAGGTGATGGAAGGGGCCATGTTACACAGGAGCTCAGGCTCCTGCAAAACTTAGCATCCCCCCAATAGGAATGTCTCTGCTTCAACTGTGATTCCCTCTTTCAATGGGCAGGAGGTATGGTCTGGAGGGTGAGCTTCAGGGGTATAGCTAAAGAAGTGCAGGGGGGTGCAATTGTACCAGGCAACAAGCTTTAGGTGGGCAACAAGCTGAGCTTGACTCTAGTGGCCAAAATTGTGAACATCTTGGTATGCATTTATAATACCATCATGTTATACAGTATACCATCCGATGTGGAATTTAATGCAGAATACAATGGAACAAATCAGAGTGTACTATCTTTTAAATTTAAATTCGAATACCTTTATTGGCATTAAATACAGGGGAAAAACCCAACAAAACACGATAAAACCGTTTTTCCAAACCTTCAAATAAAATTCTGATCTCTGACCCCTCTTACACTGTTATACTTCACAATGTGATGTAAAAAGGCGGCTATCTGTCTTATTAGACTTGGCACCGTCGTTGAGAGAAGATTTCCTAGCATCTCAGATTCCAATATCTGTGTCTCCATTGATAGAATTGAGACTAAAAATTTCTTCCGGGCCTCAGAGTGCAGGGGGCAGTGGAAAAGCAAATGCATGATTGACTCAACCTCCCCCATGTGTACTATCTTAATTCTATCACAAGTTATGGCCAAAGAAACAAGAAAATGAAAATACAACTGTGATGTCACTGTTGTGATGTCACTTCTGGGGCACGCTTTTGTCCTCTGCACCGGGTTACACTTCATTAGCTATGCCAGTGGTGAGCTACCACCTTGCCTGAAAAGCTAAGCAGGATCAGGAGACCAAGACATTGAGAAATGAAGGAAGACAGAGACAGAGAGAGACCAAGAGGCCACAGTGGAGGAGTGAAGTGTAGAGTTATTATCTGTTATCATATGGGAAGATGGGATGCTGGAAAGGGGGAGAGTTGTGTGATGACAGATAATAACTTTGAGAAATCAAAAGTAGTGGTTCTCAAACATTTGTGACGCCAGGACTCACTTTTTAGAATGACAATCTGTCTGGGACCCACCTGGGACCCACATGGCCAGATGTGTTGTCATTGTGATACCAGAGCCTGCTGCTTTCCTGAGAATGCAGCAATAAGTTGGCTTATTTCTCATCCATTTTCCTTTAGTGAACCAGAAAGGAAAAAAAGCCTATTTACAACCTTGAAACAAGCAAAACAACCACACAACCTTCCCGCTTTCCAGCACCCCATCTTCCCATATTGAAAATATGGGTGTCCTAGGTGCTTCATGACCCACATGAAATTGACTCACGACCCACTGGTGGGTCCTGACCTACAGTTTGGGAATGACTGGTCTAAAGCTTGATGCAGCTTCAGTTTGGAAAAGTGCAAGAAGTTGGCAGCTAGGATGACGGCTGCACTATGTTGTTAGCATTTTTTTTATTTTAATATATTATTAAATTTTTTTTTAAACAATTAATATTATAGGACTTCCTGTAGTTAGACTCTGGTACCTTGCCACCAGCACCACTCATGCCCTGTCCCTTCAGTAAGCATCCAAGAGAAAGGGCGCCCTCTGGGGGACAACGTTGGACTTGAAGTGATCAGCCTTGCTCATACCTCAAGCCTTATATGAAACCTTGCATCCAGTCCAACTGGCCCAAAATGGAAGAACAAGGGATCTTGACAAGAGATAGCAGAAGAGGACAAAAACATATACTTTCATCATCATATCTTGTTCACAAAGAGCCTTAAATCACAAACTACTTTGCAATATATACATTGTAAAAAGATTTTTACAAGTTGTCTATCACTGGATAGCAAATTCACAAGACAATGTTAAAAGTGACAGACACCTTATTACCCTTGGCTAGAGCCTACAAACTTTATTGCATTGGCTTCACAGATGATTGATTGATAGAGGATTGATTCAGATAAGATATTTAACCACAGTTCTGTATTCTTTTCCTTCCCAAAAGACACAGCATAAAATATTTGCAAATATCTATTCACCACATTCCCAAGCAATGGTGCACATTAAGGGTGGGCATCTGCTTCTAACTTTTGTTGCAGCCCTCTCCAGTTTGATAGCCAGATGTTTCATGTAACTCAAGCATATAACTCAATATTGCATATCCCTGTTTTAATAGCAGGTCATCATCCTATTCATCTTCTTTCTTTTAGCACCCATAAAACAGTGGTCCCAAACTGTGGGTAGGGACCCACCAGTGAGTCGCAAACCAATTTCAGGTGGGTCATGAGCAGCCATATTGAAAATATGGGAAGATGGGATGCTGGAAAGGGCTCTGTGGTTGTTTTGCTTGTGTCAAGGTTGTAAACAGGCTTTTTCCTTTTTGATTTATTTTGCTATTGAAAAATGGCTGAGAAATATCCCAACATTGCTGCATTCTCAGGAAAGCGGCAGGCTCTGGCGTCACACTTCTGGCCATGACATCACTTCCGGTGGGTCCTGGACAGATTGTCATTCAAAAAAGTGGGTCCCAGTGCTAAAACGTTTGAGAACCACTGGATTATGGTATTCAGTACTCCACACAAAAAAGAAAGAAAAACAATCACACACACCTCCCCCTTTCCAGCATTCCATCTTCCCATATTTTCCATGATGGCTGAAATTGGCTCGCGACCCACTGGTTGGTCCTGACCTGCAGTTTGAAAACCACTGCTATAATCAAAACAATTGGGTTCAAGCAGAATGCCTCCCCTCCAAGGCACTGTGTATTAGTAGAGGAACTCTATAGCTCTTCGGTTTTTTGCTAGAAGATGCTGACGAATATGAGTAAAGAAATTTGTATACAGGCAGGCCTCAGTGTCCTTTAGGGTTCCGTTCCAGATCCCCCCATGGATTCCTAAAAACATGGATACTTGGGATGCTTATTGAAACTTGGTACCCACAGTTTCATTTATCCACAGATACCATGGATACTGGGATGCCTATTTAAAAGATAGGGGAACATCAATGGTTTTGCTGCAACAACGTAAAAAAAGAGATTTGCTTAATGTTCGCTATCTTTTTAATAGGCGTCCCAGTATCCATGGTACCTGTGGATAAATGAAACCGTGGATACTGAATCAGTAGATAACAGGGCACACTTGTACACACATTCCTGAATGGGACAGCTGTTGGCTAATAATAATAATAATAATAATAATAATAATAATAATAATAATACGTATTTATATACCGCCTTTCTTAGGTCACCAGATTTCTCTAATGACTATAACTCAAGGCAGTTTACATAGGCAGACTTTATTCAGAAACCCGAAGGTTTTTACAATTTTTACTGAAACATTCTATCTTCCAAGAACTACACACATACAGATGAATCTTTCTGGATTTATTCCTCCTTTCTGGCCATCCGTTTCTGGTCTTCTGGTCTTCTTGCTGGCTGATAAGCGGCTTCCCTACTCCCACCAGAGAAGTGGCTGTCTCGGCACAACTCCCCCTCTCACAAGGCAGCTGGAGACAGCTCAGCTGTTAATCAGTCGCAATTTACAGGTCTGCCACTCACAGAGACTTCCGGTAGTCTCGAACTGGCGACCTTCAGAACTTCAGCTCTTATCTTCAGGCAAACAGAGGCATTAACCCTCTCGACTAAATCTGCCCAAACACAACTGTTATCTTCTTTTTGCAAACTTGGAAAAGTAATAATATCCACAAATGTGTTTATTGCACTGAATTAGCGCAATTTATATAGCATGATTGGTTGCATAGTGAACTAAGAACAGTGCTCAAATGTTTGCAAGGTGTTCTTTCTGTGACTAAGGAATGTCAGATGTTTGAAGAAGAAAAAGTGCTGATAATCAGAAGGAGTGTTTCTGGACACTTTATCATATCTCGAAATGTCGAGATTAGAGTTTCCTGATGATGGAAGAAGCAACTACAATATGTTGCATAAGAGTTTTTTCACTGGTGTTATGACGGTCATTTGCATAACTGAGAATAAAGTCCAGTTTGTGCAGACATTTATAGCTGCTCATTCCTGCTGCACCTAATGCTCTGAACTGTAAATCCTTCAAAGGACTATGAGAGCCAGAAGAATGAGGAAAGAGATCAGCAGATATGCACAGGGCAGAAAAGAGGAAGGAGGAAGGCCAATGATGTCATGCAGGGGGAATGTGGGGGAACGCAGTTCCACTTGTTAAAATTAGGGCTGACTCCTCCCACTTCACTCCCCCTCCTCCCCCCTCCCGATTCCTCTGCAAAGAGCTTTTCTTCTTGGTTGGCCGGCACTCAGAGGGTTAAAGGGAGCGACTCCAGATTCCTAGGGGGGCGAAGGGGGAAGGGCTGCAGTGGGGAAGTCCCACTGACATGTGCCAATCAAAAGTGAGTTCCTGTTCTTAAATCATTTAGATGACACCACTGAGGAAGGCTGTACAGGAGAGGATGCATGGTGAAAGTTGGGGCTGGTCTGGCAAGCAGAAGCAACAGTAGCGTAGACAGGGTGGGCAAAATGTGCTAAAGTTGGCAAAATGGGCAAAAGGTGCTGCAATGTGCTATGTCTACCCACTCAAGTGGCCTACGCACTCAAACTAGCTTCCCAGGGTGGCTTCTGGCAGCTACCAAGCATTGCCTGTCCCCCTCCGAGGGCGGGCAGTGCTTGGTAGCCTCGTCGCTCTGGGAAGCGGTCTCATGCAGCTAAAACTAGCGGCGCGAGGCCACTTCCCGGATTGGCCCTCCACTACAAGTTGGAATCTTGCACACTTGCAAGGTTGCAGGAGCGCGAAATTCCTCTGTGTGTCGGGGCGGAAGCAGCTTCTAATGCTGTGAAGCTGCTTGGCTTCACAGATCCGGCACTTGGAGCCTCGCACAGATGGAGCAATCTCCCAGCCCTGCAAGGTGATGTGATGACGTCACCACAATTACTTCCGGAATGTGAGGTGGTGGCGGCCGATGGGGAGGGTTTGCCTTTTTTTAAAAAATGCTTTGTATACACTTGTATTGTTGCCATTTTACCTGCCTGGTCTCAGGCCATTCAGGACACTGCCGGTTCCCAGACCTCAGCCTTCACTACTGTCTGGCGTTTCAGGGGACCCCCAGGGGTCTGGGAATTCTTCTAGGTCTAGGAGGAGGTTTCTCCAGAGCAGCCTCCTTCTGTCTGGTTTCCCATGGCCTTAAGTAGGGGCTGCTGTCCCAGTTTCAACCCAGTTGAGATTGGGGTGAGAGCAGCGGTGTCATCCTGGCGGAACGGGCCGGTATGCCGTTCCGCTAGTTCCGCGGACGGGCCCAGGCCACGCTGCCTCTCCTGAGGACGGGCGCGCTGTTTCTGGGCCTGCCCGCCCTCCCATGCATCTAAATCGCTCTGAAATGGAGCAATTCCAGGCACAGGGAGGCGTGGCTGGCCTCTGCCAGAGAGGCGGAGGGCTGCCAATCATCTGGGCATTCCGGTTCCTGGCACGCCCGGATGACATCACTGGGTGAGAGTATGCATGGGCTGCTAGAGGCTGCCACCTGGGCCTGTTTGTCCAACTAGCATGCAGTGGTGTTTCTACAGGGAGGGCAGACCTCTAAGTTTTGCAAGGAGCCTTACCCTGTCATGTAAATCCCTCCTCTCCCTTGCTGCTGTAGCCAGTAAGCAATGCCAAGATGTTGCTTTTCCCTGTGAGGATTGGCTAAAATGGTGCAGGAAAGGAGTGATTTCCACTGCAAGGTAAGGCTTCTTGCAAAACTCAGAGCTCTGCCCTCCCTGTAGAGACGCCACTGCTAGCACAGGAGGGGATGCTGCAGGAATCAGAGCAAATAAGATGGATAAGGCAGCGATAGCAGCAGCCAAGGTGAAGTGACAAAGGCAATGAGGGATGGAAGAAATGGGAGGTACCGCAAAACACGGATCTGCTGCAATCACATACAAAAGGAAGTGAGGTCTGATTTTGAAAGCAAAAGAGGTCCAGGACCCTCCTCCGTGCACAGCTTACGCTGTGCATCCCCTTCCTCCCAGTGGTTTTTGCCCAGCTTGGAGAGAGGGGCTGTGTGAAGGCCGTATATGAGGCCAGAGATGATCTGGAGGCACTCGGGCCAAGCCTGATCCTGGGCCCCCTACTGCCTGCATGCACATGAACACGTGCGCACGCACACGCACACAGACTGGGTCACTGTCATCTTGTAGAGGCTCTCTCGGCACCACTGAGAGGCCCCCTACAGGATCACTGCTGTCCAATTCTCTGGCTGTGTCAGGGAGACAGCAAGGAATCCATATCCCAGCAGCGCTAAGGGAGAGAGACCTTCCTAGACCACACTTTGTTTCCCTGGCTGGGACAAGGAATGGAGAGAAGCCGTCTCAGCCAAGGGAGGACTCCTCTCTCGTAGCAGGCAAAGAAACTCCTTTTAGATTCATTCCTCTTCTTTTCCCAGGATGGTTCAGAGTAAGAAGGATGGAAGGAGGCCCCTTTTTTGGCACTCCGACTGTGTTCACAGTCTAATGTAAACTCTAGAGGGCACCAGCTTCCCCTAAGGAATGTAAAGGAATCTATGGATGAAGGCTGAGCCTATCACATGAATAGTTTTGAGTTATGTTTCTTTTTCAGTTGTTCCCAGCTGCTGTTCTCAATATCATCACTATAAATCAGGGGTCTCCAAATTATGGCCCAGGGGCCAAATCTGGCCTGCCACAAGATTTTATCCGGCCTGCAACAACTTAAAATATTTGACATTTTTACCCGTTGTATATCATTCCTCAGTTTAAGCATGACATTGTTTCTTTGTAAATGTCACATTTCTCTTGTGTTCTGAATCATATCATGCTGATTACAACAAAGATCCAAGTAAAACTTATTCATTTATTTAACTTTCGTTCATTCCCTTATGAAACTGATTTTTTTTCGGCCACAAAAATCTGTAAAATATACTATGTGGCCCTGGTACTGAAAAGCCTGGAGCCCCCTGCTGTATATAATACACAGGTTTCAGGACCAAAAAAAACCAACAGGTACTCAGAAGAGAGATACACAAGAGACACTAGAGGGCAGCCAAGCCTAGGAGTTTAGCTGGGGACTTAAAAGACTTGCTTGGGATGACATATTTTGTGACTGGGCAGTTCTCATGCAGTGATGGGATGACCGTCCTAGTGCTAAAGCAGTTTGTCTGACAGGATACTTGCAGTTTGTCTATGAGGAGATTCTTCCACACGCACACAAAGAGCCACCAGACTCTCCTGCTTGCTTCAGCCTCGCACTGAAAGATGTTAACATCAATATGGCTTTACCAAGAAAACACTTAAGAAGGAGGATCAATCTCACATCCATCTCCCTACAAAACAGCTATTTTCAACCTTTTTCACCTCGCGGCACACTCATTAGGCTCTAAAATTGTCAAGGCACACCATCAGTTTTTTGACAATTGATAAGGCATACCATGCTGTTGGTGGAGACTTACACACACGACTTACACACACACACAGCGTTGTCATTCAGCCGGAATTCCCCGTGGGCGGGGAAGACGGCGAAACGGACCAGAACGCAACAGGCGGGCTGCCGCTTACCCGTTCCTCCCGCCCAGTGTTCCGGCTGAATGACAACGCTGCACACACCCCTGGCCCTACTAATAAATAACCCTCCCCCAAACTCCTGTGCCACATCTGCTGGCCATTTGTGGTGCACCAATGCGCTATAGCACATTGGTTGAAAATCACTGTACTAGAAATTTTTTTTTTTTTTTAAAAAGGCATTTCAAGAAGTGCAGTCTAATAATAACTTGTCATTCATCTTTTATGCATTCCATATTCTTGCCAATTCTCATATGAATTTGCCTGGGCTCTCAGATCAGCCTTGGAGGCCAGTCCTGGACTGGGCCAGTCCCCAGTGGTGGTCCTGGGGGGCTTGCCTGCCTTGGGGCAAACTCCCAGTTGGCCTCCCCCCCGCCCCAGAAGAAATGGCGGTGACGTCATCGCATCACCGCAATTGCTTCCTGAGAGCGGCACCCACCCTCTCCGACAATCAGAGGAGGTGCATGCTGTCTCCAGCAACACAATGTCGCTCCCTGGGTGCAGCTTTGTGCTGCTGCAAGGGGTCCTCAGCTCCTTCAACTGTCAGAGAAATTGGTCTGTAGAGCTGTGAGTCCGCTCCCTGTGAGGACTTTGCACCACTGCAAGGGGTGGCTGGGGGTGGCAGCAGGGGACTTCTGGTGCCGCCCCTGCCGGGTGGTATCCAGAGGAATTTGCCCCCCTTGACCTCCCTAGATATGCCACTGCATGGCTCACCTCTAACTGGAGTACATTTGACAGTACTAGAGACAAGGTCTTTCTGGTGGCAATGCTGTCTGAAAAGCGGAAGTCTTTTCCAAGGGAAAGCCACCAGATTCAGACCCATCTCCCTGTTGCTGCTGTTGTTTTTAAACAAGCACTAGTTGAAGAATCCATACATTTTCACCTAACTTCAGATTATATTTGATCAGTGAAATTCTCGTTTGTTTTTAGATTGCTGCCTTCAAGCAATTTTTAGTTGTAGTTTTGATTTTGATTTTTAATTTAAGGCAGGATATACATCATTTAAACAAATACACACAGCAAGAGTGGAAAATTGCGAAATGATTGTCCTCCTCTAACAATAGGGACATACCCAATAATGTTGTTAGAGCAGTGTTAGCCATGTAAGCAAGGAGGAGTGTTGTCTAGCAGCACAAGGCTCGGCTGACTTTCAGAGACAATCTGGGCACCCATCGTATTGCTCTTTCAAGAAAGAGCAGTACAGTGCAGATTTCTTCCTGGTGCCTGCCACACACGCCACCACCCATTATCTGGCCCTTAAGAGCCTTGGGGCAACAACGAGCCACCCAAGAACAATCTGCAATGTCGCAATCCATCATTCTTGATTTCTGGTTCCATCTACGGTTGCCATCACACACGCGTGTCATATTAGGGTTGCCAACCCTGCAGGATTGGCCTGGAGTCGCCAGGAATCCGCATCAATCTACAGGTGATTACTGAAGATTACTGGGGATTTTAACAAAGCCTCCTTGGTTGAAAGATATGTCATGTTGGGGAACAATAACAACAAAAAATTATCCAGGGACCGCATCAGTCAGAGTTGGCAACCATAGCCAACAAACAAGATGGTCAGGACTCAGAAGAAGTGAAGGACAGGTAGTAGCATTAAGCCAGGGGGTTGGGTTTAAGTAACTACAGTATGTTCTACATGTGTCAATGTATTGCAATGCTCAGTAGTGTATTCCTTAGGCAGTATTACTGTCAGAGAGAGAGAGAGAGAGAGAGAGAATGTACAAAAAATATCATTTGAGCCAACAAATGGATTTGTTTGCTGAAATGGGCCCCATTTGTAGCAATCATCATTTACTCAGCGTATATATGAAAATGTATGATGTCTCCCACAGCAATATAATCAGATATGAGGCCATTTGTCAGTTCCACTTTGCAAAGCTGTTGTAAGCCACTATTTTTTGACCACAGGCTCCCCAACTGTGGGCAAACTGGATTTGCATTGGTTAAAAACTAAAAAAAAAAAAGTTTTGAAATATGAAACAAGACCCGGATACAAGTAAAAAAAAGGTAAAGGTTTCTCCAGGACGGAATGGTCTAGTCGTGACCGACTGTTCATCTCCGTTTCAAAGCCTGTAGAGCCGGCGTTTGTCTGAGGACACGCTTCCGTGGTCATGTGGCCGGCATGACTATACACCGTAGCACACAGAACGTCGTTACCTTCTCACCGAAGTGGTCCCTATTTATCTACTTGCATTTAGGTGCTTTGGAACTGCTAGGTTGGCAGGAGCTGGGACAAGCAATGGGAGCTCACTCAGTTGTGCAGTCTTGAACTCCCAATCTTCAGGTTGGAAAGTCCAGCAGCAGCGGTTTAACCTGCTGCACCACCACGTCCCACTGGATAGGATACAAAAGCACATGACCTCTGTTTTTGCTGGGAGGGGGGGAAGCAAAATACTCATACTCCTTGTCCTGCCCAACCCCAGCTATGCTAAACTGCTTGATTTCTCAGCTGCTTTTTATGGGCAGCTCTCTAATTTCTTCCCTAACAATTTTTTTGGGGCGGATGGGGTTGCTTCATATGTTTGCTTGCTTTTAAATGTTTTGTAAGCCAGTCCCCACTGAGAAGGGCAGAACACAGTTTTAAATTAAAGAACTACAATTTGGAATGAAAGTGTAACCATGATGTTGAACCTTCTCAAGTCCTGCCCTCAATTTGAATAACTAGCCAATGATTGCACAGTATGCAAATTAGGCGGTCCTGATTTGATGAACTGGAATAGGGCAACCTTTCCCTGGGACTGAACATTGGCTACTACCACTGCCACCTGGACTGAAGGTTCAGAAGTTGGACTGCCCAGGTGGGCCCTCTGAAGGGGATGGGCCCTTAGTCAGCCCAGACTGAGACCCTAGACCAGCGATTCTCAGCCAGTGTACTGAGAATGGTTCCAGGTGTGCTGTGGGAGTTTGGCAGATTTATTTATTTATTTTAAAACATCATTTATTAATTGGGCCATTGAGGCATGAGCACCCAAAACCAGCAGCATGGTGTGCCTTGTAAATTATAAAATTATGGTGTACTTTGACAATTTTAGTGTCTTGTCAGTGTGCGGTGAGATGAGAAAGGTTGAAAATGGCTGCCCCTGAATCTGAGGCTTGATTCACAGTTCACACGTGACATTTCTAACTGGCACATACTACAGGCCCGTTTGTGTTCTTGCTAACACTATAGCACTTGAAGGAGATACATACCGTAGATACCAGGAAGCCAGACATGCATACACTTGAAGATTAGTTTTCGCAAATACACAGGGCTGGCATTCAATGTGTACTTCTTCAGACTAATGTTCCAGGCTGCCCTCGGGATAGATTTTTACCTTTTCCCACAGTTTTTCAGAGCTCTTAAGCAAATCCCTGTTCATTCCAGCTAGAAAGCTGGCATGAGCCAGTCTATAAATATGGTGAATTCCATTTTTACTTTTATCTGTAGAGATGCCTATGCCAGACAAAACACATGGCAGCCGTCTGCCACAGATGAAGTGAAGACAGACCCCCTGCTTTCTCAAAACACCAGATGAAATGGGCTTGTCATCAGTACACGCTCAGTACAAGAGTGTACAGGCTCCCATCATAGCCAGCTGGTATGGGGGTGGCTATCCAGTCTGCATGCTGGTAGAATAGTTCTGCTTTCAGCATTCCTGTTTATTATGAAAAAGACAATCAGTGAAATTGAAGGCACACAATTAGTGGTGGAAAAAGTGATTAACAGCCAAATCTTGTCTGAATCCCTGCATGGCAATGCAGCTGTGCTGGTGTGGCTTCCACTGCATCCCACAAGGGATTTTTTGCTGCTGGAAGTCTCCTCGGGACTTTTCTCCACTTTCCCCAGCGTATGCCCCAGCAGTGGCAATGAGTCAACTCGGACCTCTACCAGCTGGCCCAAGTCCACATTGATCCGTGAAGGTGGATCAGGCCCTGGAAGGACTATGGTAAATAAGATGTATGTTGAGTCCGATTTGCCCATCCCTGCCGAATTGGAGTTATCTTATTTTTTTTAAAAAGGGTTGAAAGCGATGTTATGTGTTTTGACTCCAAATTGACCTTTTAATTGATTTTAAAGCATTTTTATCAAGCACAATAACCCAACTGAATGCAGATTTCCAGAGAACAGCAAGGAGAGATAGGAAGGCCTTTCTAAATGAGCAATGCAAAGAAATAGAGGAAAACAACAGAATGGGGAGGACTAGAGATCTTTTCAAGAAAATTGGAGATGTCAAAGGACAATTTCATGCTAAGGTAGGCACAATAAAGGACAAAAATGGCAAGGACCTAACAGAAGCAGATGAGATTCAGAAGAGGTGGCAAGAATACACAGAGGAACTCTATAAGGCCGATCTAAATGTTCCTGATAACCACAGTGGTACAGTCACTGAGCTCGAACCTGACATCCTGGAGAGTGAAGTCAAGTGGGCTTTAGAAAGCCTCACTAACAACAAAGCTAGTGGAGGTGACAGCATTCCAGCGGAATTACTCAAAATCTTAAAAGAGGATGCTGTCCAAGTGCTGCTCTCCATATGCCAGCAAATTTGGAAAACCCAACAGTGGCCACAAGACTGGAAAAGATCAGTTTACATTCCAATCCCAAAGAAGGGCAATGCCAAAGATTGCTCGAATTACCGCACCATTGCACTCATTTCACATGCTAGCAAGGTCATGCTCAAAATCCTACAAGCTCGGCTTCAGCAGTATGTGAATCGAGAACTACCAGATGTACAAGCTGGTTTCCGAAGAGGCAGAGGAACTAGAGATCAAATTGCCAACCTTCGCTGGATCATGGAGAAAGCAAGAGAGTTCCAGAAAAACATCTACCTCTGCTTCATTGATTATGCTAAAGCCTTTGATTGTGTGGATCACAACAAACTGTGGCAAGTTCTTGAAGAGATGGGAGTTCCAGACCACCTGATCTGCCTTCTGAGAAACCTTTATGCGGGTCAGGAAGCAACAGTTAGAACTGGACATGGAACAACCGACTGGTTTAAAATTGGGAAAGGAGTACGACAAGGCTGTATATTGTCACCCTGCTTATTTAACTTATATGCAGAGTACATCATGAGGAAGGCAGGGCTGGATGACTCACAAGCTGGAATCAAGATTGCTGGGAGAAACATCAACAACCTCAGATATGCAGACGATACCACTCTACTGGCAGAAAGTGAGGAAGACCTAAAGAACCTTTTGATGAGGGTGAAAGAGGAAAGTGCCAAAATTGGTTTGAAGCTCAACATTAAAAAGACTAAGATCATGGCAACCACTCCCATCACTTCCTGGCAAATAGAAGGGGAAGAAATGGAAGCAGTGACAGACTTTATTTTCCTGGGCTCCAAGATCACCGCAGATGGTGACTGCAGCCATGAAATTAAAAGACGTTTACTTCTTGGGAAGAAAGCTATGGTGAACCTAGATAGCTTAATCAAAAGCCGAGAAATCACCCTGCCAACAAAGGTTCGCATAGTCAAAGCGATGGTTTTCCCAGTAGCCATGTATGGCTGTGAGAGCTGGACCATAAGAAAGGCAGAGCGTCGAAGAATCGATGCTTTTGAATTATGGTGTTGGAGAAGACTCTTGAGAGTCCCCTGGACTGCAAAGAGATCCAATCGGTCAATTCTCCAGGAAGTCAAGCCTGATTGCTCCCTGGAAGGACAAATGCTGAAGCTGAAGCTCCAATACTTTGGCCACCTGATGAGAAGAGAGGACTCTTTAGAAAAGACCCTCATGCTGGGAAAGATTGAAGGCAAAAGGAGAAGGGGGCGACAGAGGATGAGATGGTTAGATAGTGTCACCGAAGCAATGAATATGAAATTGGGTGAACTCAGGAAGCTAGTGGAGGACAGGGAGGCCTGGCGTGCTGTGGTCCATGGGGTCGCGAAGAGTCGGACACGACTTAGCGACTGAACAACAACAACAATGTGCTATATATGCAGTTTATGCCTGTTGCTGTTTGCAGCCCTAAGGCATAAAACAGGCTTTAACTTTTTTACTTTTTACTATGGTGGGGTGGGTGGGGGTGCCTTCTGGCATGCTTGTTGAGCTCCAGGCTCATTAGACCAAGACCCCTTCACCTGGCCTCCAACTGGAGCCAAGGCACATCTGCTTACTGATGAGTAAATGCACAGAGCCAGTGGCGGATCTAGGGGGGCAAGGGGGGCAAGAGCCCTGGGCGCCATCTTGGGAGAGGGCACCGTAACCATGGTGCGCCCTGCCCCCAAAATGGTGCCTGCGGCCCGCCCAGGGCCTGCGCCGCATTCTCCTCGCTCCGGCTGGCCTTAAAGAGCCAGCCGGAGCGAGGAGAACGCGCTGCCGCCCGGTGCCCCCTCCCTCCCGCCTCTTAGAGTGGGGACGGGGCGCCGTGCGGCGTTCTCTGCGCTCCGGCTGGCTCTTTAAGGCTAGCCGGAGCACGGAGAATGTGCTGCTGCCCGGCGCCCCCTCCCACTTTTCAAGGCGGTGTGTCTGTGAACCATTGTGAGTGCTTCTGACTGCAATTCTAAGTCCCCTAACTTAACACACAGCTCTGTTGCCTTCTCCTAACTGTAGAGTCTTCTGAACATGCTCAGAAGCTGCGATGGAAAATGCAGGGAGCCCTATGGAAAGTGAAACTGAGTCGCTCTGTGCAGGGGCGGATCTGCTTCAAATGGCGCCCAATGAAACGGCGCCCCAGGGGCACACACGTCATGATGTCACGACATTGTGACATCATGACATCGCGCCCCCGCCCCCTCTAAGGAGCGCGTTCTGTTCGCTCCCGCCGGTCCTTTAAGACCAATGGGAGCAAACAGAATGTGGCCGGGGCGCCACGTTCTGTTCACTCCAGCGGGCCTTAAAGGGCCGGCGGGAGCGAAGAGAATGCGGCGCCCCCCGGCGCCCCCTCCCGCTTCTCAAGATATTTCGTGAGCGGAACATTGCATATTATCATTTTGTAAGCCCAATTTCGGCGTAATTTCGCAGTTTAATTTTTACTGTTTTAGACTCTTCCTAGCTATAGAAAAGCCAAAAGGAAAACAAAGGATAAAAATGTTGTCTGAAAATAGTGGAGTACATTTTGTCTGATATGTGGCAGTACAATTATAATGAGTCTGGAGTTTTATTCAATGGGCATAACATACCACTAGGTGTCCTCTCTTAACCGCTCTGGGCCTACATTGGTATCATTTTATAGGAGATGTATGGCTGTTGTGTGTCATTTAACTAAGAAACTTGTTTGGGTGTTGCTTAGTTTAGGTTAAGGTTGGGTTACAGCCATAGAGAATCCCTGCCAGCAACTACATACTTCCTGACATTTTCATACAGTGAAGTGTAACTGGGCAAGAGGCACTTTTTCAAGTGGTGTTCCCAGGGGAGAGTAATTGTCCCTCTTCACCCCTGAGCAGTCTTTCTAGTGGCTGTTGCTGGTGGTCTGCCCTTTTTTTTTTTTTTTTAGATTGTGAGCCCTTTGGGGCAGGGAGCCATTTAATTTTATTATTATTACTATTTGCCTGTAAACCGCTTTGTGAACTTCATGTTGAAAAGCGGTATATAAGTACCTGTTGATTGATGATTGATTGATACACATGGATCAAAGAAGCTGAGCATAATGTGATCAGGGCCGTGTTAACCTGTGGCTAGGCCCCTAGGCTTTAGGGTATTTTGGCCCCTCCTGAAACTCTTCAGGAAAGATCCTGCCACACTAAATGGACAAAGTTCTCTTTCCCCCTTTACAAATAAAGCCTGTGCAGCTCAATCACGTTTCCTCATCTATCTATTGCCTTGTTACAAAACACACATCTTTGCAGCCAACCAGCCAACTCCTCAGAAATGGACCCAGGCTTGCATGGGATCTCCCCACCCACCCCCACTCCTAAAGTGCCCTGCATGTGATGCCAGTATAGCTCAATATTGGGAAGCTGCATTGTTTGCAACACTCTTATCAAGGAGACTCATCATCCTTGTTCAATAACATCCCTCATGTCAGGGGAAAATATGGCAGACAAGAGTGGTGCATTCACCTGTACTTGAAAGGGAAATATTCAGTCCCCTACTTCAAGGGGGCTTAACTTGATTACTCTATCAGCGGCACACACACTGACACTTCTGCCA
Organism: Lerista edwardsae; assembly: GCA_029204185.1. NCBI lineage: Eukaryota > Metazoa > Chordata > Lepidosauria > Squamata > Scincidae > Lerista > Lerista edwardsae. The sequence goes on along the minus strand of JAJKFI010000029.1, from coordinate 291,008 downwards.
TCTGTCATGTGCTTTCTGTGATGGAAGAAAGGAAAAACTTGGCAAACCAGTTAAGACTGAAGCATAAATTCCAGCACTGTTTTCTCGATGTTTTACCATTTTAGCACAAAAACTCAGATTTTTATTACAAAAGTTTGGTTCCCTGCAGTTATTTAAAACAAAACTACAGCCCAAAGGCCAAATCTGGCCAGCTGCAAGGTTTTATCCAGCCCGCAGCAACTTTTTTTTGTTAGAGCATTTGTTAATGTTTGTCATTTTTACTCATTATATATATAAATATCATTTCTCAGTTTAAGCATAGCATTGTTTCTTTGTAATTGTCACATTTTGTTCTGAATCATATCATGCTGATTACAAAAAAAATTCAAGTAAAACTTATTCATTCATTTATAAAACTGATTTTTTTTCAGCCCGTGAAAATGTGTAAAATATACAATGTGGCCCTAGTACTTAAAAGTTGGAAGGCCTCTGATTTAAAGTAATAGCATTTCATGAAGTATATGGATTTTTAAGTGACCATTCTGGGATCTCTTCAAAATCTCCCTTATTAGCTAGATGAATTATTGATTGGACTGATCCATAGTAGTCTTCTGCAGAGCAATCCAAACTGTGAAGAGGTCAAAGCAGTCTTGAGGATATCTTCCTGACTGTTTTCATAGATGGCCTCCAAGTTTACACAGCAACTAAACTACTGTATAAATACTTATGATTATGAACTATAACTATGAACTAAAACTATAAGTTTTCACCAAACACCAATTCATTCATTGGCACTATGAGCTAAATAAAAAATATGGAGGAAATATCTGCCAGAAACCAATAAGGTTTTGCTTTTATGCTATGTCAGTGTTTCTTAAACTGTGGGTTGGAACACACTAGGTGAGTCACAGGCCAATTTCAGGTAGGAAAATAAGTTCATTTTTTTAAAAAAAATAGCTCAGCTGCTGCTTGGGAGGATTAGAAGCATTCTGTTTTATTTTAAACTAGCTTTTTGTTACCCGGCGTTGCCTGGGTAACAAAATGATCTTCCAGAGTTTATGAGTTTTGCACCCCTTCTCGCCCCCCCATGCTGACGGGGGCTGAACTCCAACTGCATCAGGAGCATCGCCACTCACCTCAGTGACCCCGGAAACTACGGTTCCGACGCCAATTTTGGCCGTTTTTGACCGTTTTCACATGGGGCCCCCTGTGCACCCCGCCCCCGGGGCACTGGGGGGGACTGACCCCTACATAACAGTGTTTGTCGCCAGGCCGCAAGGCACATGCGTGCCTAGTCTGGCGCCAATCACTCCAGGTGTTCCAGCATGAAATGGCGGACCGTCTGTTTTGTACCCCTTCTCACCCCGCATGCCAAGGGGGGCCCGAACCCAGACTCCAACTGTTTTGGGAGTGTCGCTGCTCGTCTCGGCGACCCCGAAAACTACGGACTCGACGCCGATTTTGGCCATTTTTGGCCATCTTCACGTGGGGCCCCCTGCACACCCCCACCCCCGGGGGCACTGGGGGGGCCTGACCCCCGCAGTGTTTGTCGCCAGGCCGCAAGGCATATGCATGCCGAGTCTGGCGCCAATCGCTCCAGGCGTCACAGTGGGGCATGGCGGATGTCTCGTTTCACACCCCTTCCCACCCCCCACATTGAGGGGGGTGAACCCAAACTCCCACAGCGTCGGGAGCGCCGCCGCTTGCCTCGGCGACCCCAGAAACTACAGAACCAACAACGATTTTGTCCATTTTTGACCGTTTTCATGTGGGGGCCCCAGGGCACCCCCACCCCTGGGGGCGCTAGGGGGGCCTGACCCCCAGAGTGTTTGTCGCCAGGCTGCAAGTGCCGGGTTTGGTGCGCGTCGCTCCAGGCGTTCCAGCAGGGCATGGCGGCTGTTTTGTTTTGCACCCCTTCTTGCCCCCCACACCGAGGGGGGCGAACCCGGACTCCGATGGTGTCGGGAGCATCACCGCTCGCCCCGGAGACCCCGGAAACTGTGGATTCGACGCCAATTTTGGCCGTTTTTGACCATTTTCACGTGGGGACCCCCACGTACCCCACCCCCAGGGGCACTAGGGGGGTCTGACCCCCGCAGTGTTTGTCGCCAGGCCGCAAGGTGTATGTGTGCCAAGTTTCGTGTCGATCGGTCCAGGCGTTCCAGCACGGCATGGCAGATGTTTTGTTTCGCACCCCTTCTGGCCCCCCATGCAGACGGGGGCCGAACTCAGACTCCGACTGCATCAGGAGCGTGAGTACCTTGGTGACCCCGGAAACTATGGTTCTGATGCCGATTTTGGCTGTTTTCGACCGTTTTCACGTGGGGCCCCCTGTGCACCCCACCCCCAGGGGCACTGCGGGGCCCTGACCCCTGCAGTGTTTGTCGCCAGGCCACAAGGCACGTGCTTGCCGAGTCTGGCGCCAATTGCTCCAGGCGTTCCAGCACAGCATGGTGGACCTTTTTTTTTGTACGCCTTCTCACCCCTCACACCGAGGGGGGGCTGAACCCGGACTCCAACCGCTTCGGGAGCGTCGCCGCTCATCTTGGCGACCCCGGAAACTGGATTTGACATCGATTTCAACCGTTTTTGACCGTTTTCATGCGGGGACCCCCGCATACCCCCACCCCCAGTGGTGCTAGGGGGGACCGAACCCCGCAGTGTTTGTCGCCAGGCCGCTAGGCTTCCGCATGCCGAGTTTGGTGCCAATCGGTCCAGGCGTCACAGTGGGGCATGGTGGACGTTTTGTTACGCACACCTTCTCGCCCCCCACATCGAAGGGGGGCTGAACCCGGACTCCAACGGTGTCGGGGACATTGCCACTCATCTCCGCGACCCCAGAAACTGTGGATTTGATGCCGATTTTGGCCGTTTTTGACCGTTTTCACACGGGGACCCCTGCGTACCCCCACCCCCGGGGGCACTAGGGGGGCCTGACCCCCACAGTGTTTGTTGCCAGGCCGCAAGGTGTATGTGTTCCAGGTTTCGTGCCGATCGCTCCAGGCGTTGCGGAGCCTATGCGAAACATACATACATACATACATACATACATACATACATACATACATACA
>JAJKFI010000029.1:209039-283264 GCA_029204185.1 Lerista edwardsae | reverse complement strand
TTGGCAGAGGAAAGGCGGGGTAGAAATTTCTTAAATAAATAAATAAAATAAATAGTATACAAAGTAGCATTCTCCCAGTGGTCTTCAAGGTGCCACCCACCAAAACAAAATATTGTTCACAAGAGGTGGCATAAATTCTAAAGAACTCACACATGCTCCATGAGCTGTAGTAGGCTCTGTACACCTGCCTCTATTCCCTTGGAGTGAACAGCTACCTGTTTCCTTGGTTAAGATGAAGGAATAATTACAAATACAAATATGTATTTGTATAAATAAGAATGTATACCATTTATACACACAGTAAGGTTTGTTAAAATACATCATGATATAGCACATTCCACTTGCATTTTTTTTTTCTGTGAACATTTTTCATTTATTAGTCACATAATGAATGGATACAATACCAGTTAAATAGGGCAGACCCAAAGTTTTAATTAACGTCTTTCAGGCAATTATCCTTAAGAGGTATAATCTACGCATGAGATGGGTGCGTTTTCTCCCTATCGCTACCATGGTCCTAGCCATGGTACCCCACCCACACACACACAACTGCTATTTGCCACATTTTAGAAGTTCCCACTGGTGCCAATGGGGGCTGTTTTCCTTCACAAAAAGCAGGTGTAAGGAGTGGGGAAAATCTGGATTATGATGGCAGCTAGAAGTAGAATTCAAGCCATGGGGAACATGGATCCCTATGTTTAATATAAAATGACCATAAAATCTATGATAATAATGCATGTGCTGAAAATGAAGGCACAATCCTGAACAGTGCTGGATTAGCAAGGCCGGCCGGCCAGAGCCAAATCCAACGCTGTTCAGGACGGGCAGGAGCCTCCCTGCGGCAAGGGAGCGTTTGCTCTCTTACCGTAGGGGAGGCTCCAGCCTCCCCTATGTGCTCCTTGGATCTGCACCCGCTAAAGAGCGGGCGCAGATCCGAGCAGAATGCGCAGCCCGAATCAGGGCCTCACTGCCTCACTGACGGGCTTAGGAAGTGGCCGTACGGCCACCTCCCAAGCCTGCCGAGGTCCCGTCTCTCACCTTCCCCCTCCCACCAATCCCCGTCCCAAAATGGGATGGAGAATCCTTTGCACCGACTGTCTAGGTGTAGGAACAAAAGCTAATGTAAGACGAAGAACTGCCACTCCAACAGTCTCCCTGGAAACGCTGCTGTTACCAATCACAATTTCACTTGTGATGACACCCCCACATTACTCATGCACCAATTGATGCACAGTGACAGAGGATAAACCACAAAGAAATCACCCTTCCCAAGACATGCACACACCCCTTGCACAGCCATGAGTAAACAACAATGCCTCTCCTTTGAGAGGTTGCCCATAGCTCAGCGGTCAAGAAGTTTACATGTAGAACACAAAGGTGTCTCAGAAGAAAGGTTTGAGCGAGGTTACCAATAAATTCCACATAGGCAATGCTTGTGACAATAAATTCCACATAGGCAATGCTTTTCACAAGGAAGAAGGCTATACCATGGTGGGACAGAACAGGTTTACTATACCAGGTGTCCTTGGTTTGATCCCTGACACTGGACTCCCATGAGAAAATGTAGGAGAAAATACACCTTCCCTCACTATTCAGCACATTAAGGGCCCGATCCGATCCAATTTTCCAGCCAGGATGTAGCAGTCCCAGTGGGGGTGGGTGGGTTGCTGCTGGTGGAGGGGGAGTCAGGGTGTCCTCCTCAAGGTAAGGGAATGTTTGTTTGCTTTCCTTGGGGCTGCGTTGCAGCTGTATCGGCACTAGAAACTTGGATAGGATTGTGCCTAAGGCTGCAATACTATACACACTTTCCTGGGAGTAAATCCCATTGCACATAGTTGGAACAGGAAGGCCGACTCCGACCAGTTCTTCCACATTGGGAAGCCTGGTAGACCTGGGCTCTGGGGACATTTTGGCCATTTTCACCCTACCCTTGCTCTGTTTTGCTTCCTTCCCTCTGCACTGGGTGACACCAACCCTGTGACGCCACTGATTCTTGGGAACATTCTTCTCTCTCCTTCTATTACTTTTATGCTTCTGGGGTAGAGTCCCATGTTTAAAGTGTTGAGAATTATTCTTGTTGGAGCGTGGATAAAATAATTCTAGAGCAATATGCAATTTGGCTATCTGGAAGAATGACATTCTACATAAGGAGTCTCCAGACTACAGCCAGTGATGTCATGCAGGGGGAATGCAGGGGAACTCAGTTCCACTAGTTAAAATTAGGGCTGACTCCGCCCACTTCACTCTGCCCCCTCCCCCCTCCCAATTCCTCTGCAAAAAGCTTTTCTTCTTGGTTGGCCGGCACTCAGAGGGTTAAAGGGAGCGACTCTGGATTCCTAGGGGGCGAAGACAGTGATGTCATTCAGGGGGAACGGACCAGAACAGGCGTTCCGGATGCTAACGGGCTCTGTGGCTGGTTCCGGGTTCCCGACAATGCCAATCAAAAGTGAGTTTCTGTTCCTAAATCATTTGAATGACACCACTGACTACAGCCCAGGAGCCACATCTTGACTGCCACAAGATTTTATCTGGCATGCAGCAACTTAAAATATTTGACATTTTATTCCTTATATATCATTTCTCAGTTTAAGCGTGGCATTGTTTCTTTGTCCCATTGCTCTTGTGTCTTGAATCAGATCATGCTGATTACAAAAAAGTTCCAAGTAAATCTTATTCATTTATTTAAATTTCATTCATTTATGTATAATTTTTTTCATCCTGCAAAAATCTGTAAAATATATAATGTAGCCCTCGTAGAGAAAAGTCTGGAGACTCCCCTGTTCTAAAGTAATGGAATGAAGGAAATCCTTCACGTAGGCATAGATGCTTTTTCCCCTGGCTTGAAAAGCAGCTTACAATAAAAGCATAAAAGTACAGGTGCCTGGTACACAGCTGGTAACTGTAGAGCAGTGGCACCCTCTGTAGCTCAAGGCTTACAGACTGCAGCCCTGGGGCTAAGACAGCAGCTCTGAAGCGATCAGCAGGTAGCCAAAACTCTTCCTGAAAAACAGTGATGGAAATCGTTGTGCCCAATGCTTGTACTTCGCATTGTTTTTTGTGTGTGTTTGGACTGCATTGTTCTTTTTGGATGATTGCACAATTAGTCCTCTGTTAGGTTTGGCATCAACACCACCGCACTGTACAATCTGGCGCCTGAAGAACGTATTGCTAGAAAGCAGACTACAGTACTGCTCTCATGCCTAAATCTTCATTTTCCCCTCCTGCTGTCCCCAGCTTAAGAAAAATGACTTGGCTGTTGCTTTCTGGAAGAATTCCTCTTTACAGTGCAGAACCAGTCTCTGGAGATTTTTCCTACACATGCAGCAATATATACAGCAGAAAAGTTAAAGGCACAATCCTAATCTGGAGTTAGGCCAGCGCAAGTCACTTGCGTCAGCCCAGGAGTGTGGCAAAGGCACCATAAAGTGTGTTTGGACTACTCTCAGGATGCAGTCCTAACCTGGCGTTAGACCAGCACAATTAGGCCAGCAAAGTTTGGCTGGCACACCATAAACGTATGTTTGGACCATTCTCCAAGTCAGAGAGGCCAGCACACAGACGTGGTCCAAATGTGCTTTACAGTGGCCCTTGCACCAGCCAAACTTTGCTGGCCTAACTCCAGGTTATGATTGCGCCGTCAGAGTCAGGGAGGCCACTGCGTGTCGGTGCGCTGGCCACTCTGACTCTGAGAGTGGCGCGAACATGCTTTACGGCCCAATACTCCTGGGCCAGCACAAGTGACTTGTGTCGGTTTAACTCTAAGTCAGGATTGCGCCCTAAGTTGGTATGGTGTGGTGTGGTGTGCATGTGCACGTGCATGTGCGCGTGCGTGCGTGCGTGCGTGCGTGCGTGCGTGTGTGTGTGTGTGTGTGTGTGTGTGTGAGAGAGAGAGAGAGAGAGAGAGAAACTGTTCCAAGTTTATATTGTCAATCAGACCACGACTGTGATTCAAAAATTCCAGGGAAACATGTTCATACGGGAAACTTTTTCCTTTTGTACCTAGCAGACAATACACCTTAGAAATGCCATCATAAATATGCTTATTGAACCAAGTCATTGATATCCGGAACTCTTAAGACTGGTTCATATAGGCATGTTCACCACTCGGCTCAATGCTCCTTCTTATGTCCATATGATAGCCTAGCCAGCGTCTTATGACCACTTGATAGCCATATGATATCCAAGGATAGCTCCAATGGCTCTGCAAATTATTAAGAACCAATTACGCTATTCACTGTTCATAAAGCCATCTGATCTCTGTATATATTACTGTTCTTGGTTATGGATTGACATTTTCTATTCTATCCAGCGTCTTCAACGGTACCTCAATAGCAATGCAGTGAAAGCACATATTTAGTATAGTTTTAATTATGATTTTTAAATATGTTGTCAGCCACCTTGCTTACTCTGGCAATTCAAAATGAGGGTTATAAAACCTTTAAGGAAATATCCAGTAGCCCATGCGCGCGCGCACACACACACACACACACACACGCGCACACACAAACACCATTCATAATCCCTGTGTGTCATTGGGCACTGTAATTTCCCTCTAAGCAAACTTTCAAGGCACCAGCATATGAAGAATATGTGCTTGTCATTCACTTCTGTCAATATGTGACAGACATGGAATACCCAGACGGCTCTTTAAGAAAAGGCTGGTGTGTAATACAGATGGAGTCTGATTTGCAAAGTCATTGCTCAACTCTTATTCAGACACGGTTCTCATTGACTTTCATAGACGTCCTTTCTTGCGTAAACCTGACGAAAGTTTTCCAAGATATGACACAATAACAATAATGTTATTGGATTGAGCTTCATGTCTGATGATTGCTCGTGACTTGTCGATGTGAGACAGGCGCTTTGCTTTGCTGAGTCATGATATTGTCATAGGTGAACCTTCCTCGTACAGCTCAACTGTAATTACATGGCATGGAATCCAGTTTAAATAATTCTCTTAAATATGGAAATTCAGCAGGCTGGAGTACAAAGGCTACTGAATGATGAGCTGAGACTTGGAAGGGGTGCAGAGAAATCTCTGCTCAGCCATGAATTCAGTGGACCGCCTCAGGCAAATCTCCACCTCTCCGTTTCAGTTCTTCATCAGCAAAATGGGAACATCAGGGGTGTATCACAGGGTTATTGGAAGGGTGTTAGAAGTCAGGGTGTTGATAGTAAGCACTTTGTACAATGGGAATGCAACAGAGAGCAGCTCTTGGGTGGCCTGGATGTTGTCCTCATCATTTTTTGCATCATAATTCTCATCTTTGCTGTCTCCCTTGGGATTTCTGTAGGAGCTTGGTCTTGCAAGAGTATAACATTTTTGTACCCTCTTCCCTTTCTTACTATAGAAAGTAACTTGCAACTAAAGGTGACTTTTGATATGCCTCTACAGATCTTTCCAAATGCCAGTGTCAAAAGTGCCACCCCAAATAATGCTTCAGTGGCATCTACACAAGCTGCCTGAGATGTGGCTATGACAATGTCCTTGGTTTTGTGTGATCTGGGAGAGGAAAGTAACAAAAAAATTAAAACCTTCCTGGTCCCCAACAGACCTATTGAGATCTAATCTAGCTCTTTGGATGGCATTTGGCAAATGGAGTATCAGGTCTGGAATGGAAAGCAAAGTTTGGACTGCACAAGGGACACCATAAAGTTCATTTGGACCACTCTCAGAGTCAGGGGGGATGGTGCACATCTGGGTGCTGGCCTCTCTGACTCCGAGAGTGGTCCAAACAGACTTTACGATGTTCCTTGTGCTGGCCAAAGTTTGCTGGCCTTACTGTGCCAGCTTAATTCCCAGTTAGGATTTGTTGTTGTTCAGTCGCTAAGTCGTGTCCCACTCTTCGTGACCCCATGGACCACAGCACGCCAGGCCTCCCTGTCCTCCACTAGCTTCTGGAGTTCGCCCAATTTCATGTTCATCGCTTCAGTGACACTGTCTAACCATCTCATCCTCTGCCGCCCCCTTCTCCTTTTGCCTACAATTTTTCCCAGCATGAGGGTCTTTTCTAAGGACTCCTCTCTTCTCATGAGGTGGCCAAAGTATTTGAGCTTCAGCTTCAGGATTTCTCCTTCCAGGGAGCAATCAGACTTGACTTCCTGGAAGATTGACCAATTGGATCTCCTTGCAGTCCAGGGGACTCTCAAGAGTCTTCTCCAACACCATAATTCGAAAGCATCTATTCTTTGGCGCTCTGCCTTTCTTATGGTCCAGCTCTCACATCCATACATTGCTACTGGGAAAACCATAGCTTTGACTATGCGAACCTTTGTTGGCAGGGTGATTTCTCGGCTTTTTATTAAGTTGTCTAGGTTTGCCATAGCTTTCTTCCCAAGAAGTAAACTTTTTAATTTCATGGCTGCAGTCACCATCTGTGGTGATCTTGGAGCCCAGGAAAATAAAGTCTCTCACTGCTTCCATTTCTTCCCCTTCTATTTGCCAGGAAGTGATGGGAGTGGTTGCCATGACCTTAGTTTTTTTAATGTTGAGCTTCAAGCCAATTTTGGCACTTTCCTCTTTCACCCTCATCAGAAGGTTCTTTAGGTCTTCCTCACTTTCTGCCATTAGAGTGGTATCATCTGCATATCTGAGGTTGTTGATATTTTTCCCAGCAATCTTGATTCCAGCTTGTGAGTCGTCCAGCCCAGCCATCTTCATGATGTACTCTGCATATAAGTTAAATAAGCAGGGTGACAGTATACAGCCTTGTCGTACTACTTTTCCAATTTGAAACCAATTGGTTGTTCCATGTCCAGTTCTAACTGTTGCTTCCTGGCCTGCATACAGGTTTCTCAGAAGACAGATAAGGATTGCACTCTCAGTAATCATGATGTGGACTGGATTGTAAGGACACAAGTCTTTTGATCAAGTCAAGTCCCCATTGTCTGAAGTTGACTTCAGTATATCTTAAACTGAGGATAGCCATGACAAAATTTTATTCAATAGCCACAATCAACATCTTTGCCTATAGAATCTGAGAGACTATCAAACTCAGAGTGAAGAAACTATGCGAAAGGATAACAGACCCTCGGTTTCATTTTTTCTCTAGCTTTAGCAAGGGCAAGAATTGACTCAGCTTCCCCATTCAGCCCACATATTCCTGCCTCTGTACTAAATGCCCCACAAGTCACTGGATTCATAGCATGTTACACAGAGGCATTTGATTGTACTTTCACCTTGTGGATGATGAACAAAAGAACTCCTGATTTTGTGTCCGTCCACCTGTAGCCTCAGCCAGCAGAGTGCTAAAGCTTAAAGAACTTGGCCAGCTTTACAATCTCTGTTGAGGAAGTTGTTTCCCCCTGAAAACATCTGTCTATCACTACCTTGGGAAACTAAGGTCCCTTTCAACAAGCCCAAATAGACATGATGTGGAATATCAATGACAATATTGGGTCTCCTGACTTTTCCCTTCCATTTAAAGGTAGTGTCAGGGTGAGGGTTCCATTTTGCATGGAGCAGGAGCTGGGGTACTGTGATAGGAAAAGTTTCCTTTCCCCAAATCATCTTCCAGATCTAAATTCTGCTCAAATTATGATCCCCTTGTAGGCATGATACACATCAATGGTAGCACTGTGGGTCCGTGGCCCACCAGTGGGTCACAGCCCAATTTTTGGTGGGTTGCAAAACTGACAGGGTACATCAGGTTATGTGAATCAAGGTTTAAACAATCTGCAACTTGGGGTGGGGTGGAAGCACTGCTGCCCCATCACCATTATAGCCACAGAAGCTTGAGCGGCTGGTAAAGTGAAACTTTTTAGGTGGGTCCCGATTCTTTAAAGTTTGAGAACCACTGATAGCATAATTATCTTCTGCTGTGGAGTGGGCTAAAAACACTTTCAAAGGGCAATTCAGATAAGGAAAAAGGCATGGAGGAAAGAGTATGAGATTTCCTCTCCCCCCCCCCCCGCCTGCCATAGTTCTGATTAGGATTGGAATTTTTTGTTTTAAGAAGTCAGATTGTGCCAGTTTCCAGCCATATTGTCCCCTAGTTACATTGTAGGTAGCTAACTAGGTTAACATCCCAATCCTGTCCCCCACCACTCCCAAGCATGCAGCTGCATGAACCATATTCATTGTATGTATGCTACAGTTCACGGGGGGGGGGGGAGTATGACCAGAAGGCAAACAAATGGTAAGTAAAATACAGGCATGCCCCAGTATCCACTTATTTCATTTATCCATGGTTAACAGATATACTAGGACACCTATTAAAAAGATAAGGGGACATTTAGACAAATCTTTTTTTTTTACTTTGTTGCAGCAAAATCACTGATGTTCTCCTATCTTTAAAAAGACGTCCCCAGTATCCATGGTTTCAGATATCCATGGTGGCGTCTGGAATGGAACCCCAGCAGATACTGAGGCTTGCCTGCACTTTTTACTTACCTCTCAATAGGCCTTCTGGTTGCCTATGGGCCTCCTTGGACCAAAGTCAGCTATATAGTTGGCGGCGTGAGTCTGAGGAGAGGAAGAGGGTGGGCCTGGCCTGGGAAAAGGGGATAGGATCTGGTGCGTGTGGCTGCTGCCAAGATCCACCCCTGAACTGCCCCAATCATTCTCCAAACTGCTTAGGGCCTACCCTCGCTGCCCCTTACCCACTCTGGTATGCCTGGGTGGGCTGTTGGTACCCCCCATTTCTGCTGGTGGCTCCTTTGTTCTCAACAGTGGCACATCTTTACAGTGGCGCCACACTGATGTCAATGGCAGAGTGCAATTTCCACCATTGTAAACAGCAGACAGGATTGGGCTGTAAAGCAAGTAAGCAGTAAGTATATAAAGCATGAGTAACCGCTGATATGGAATTTTTTTAAAAGAAAAAACAAATAAAAGGAGAATAACAGAGTGCTTAAAAAACTGAAGTGGTTCCTCAAGCATTTGTCATTGTGGTTGACGCTAGAAAAGAGAGCAGGCCACACAAATCAATAGAAAAGTGAAGGATCACAAACACCAGAGCATATTTAGGATCAACAAATAAACCCTGAGTTCTGTTGCATGTTGTGGGAGTCAAGATTCCCCAAGGCTTTGATAGGTTTCCTTCACTGCTGTTGCTGTTATGTTCCCAGTCTGTAATTCAACTACCAACAGAGCTGTTTGCTTGCATTTTAGAATAACAAAAACGTCTCCAATCATATTTGCATGGCGATTCCAGGCTCTTGTTGGGAAATTTTAGTCTCCGAAAAGCTGCTTATTAGTGGAAAAGCAGTTATTAAAAAGGTATATATGGAAGAGGTTCAGTGTCTCATCACTCCACCCAACTTGGCATCTGATATATTTCTTAAGAATGCATTAGGGCATGATGAACATTAATATAACACCAAGCATTACAAAACCACAGTTACATCACTTCGTACTCATTGAAAATTCACTATATCAGACACCTTAGCCTCTTTGATCAAAGGGCTGCAGAAGAGTGGAGATAAACTGCTACTTGTTGCCATCTCAATGTCTGTTGTTAAGGAGATGGAGAGATACGATAAAGTTTTAAATGATACACCAAGATTAAAAAGTTACAAGGTTGTGATCTAATTAGATATGATTTCACCTTGGTTGGCTGAAGCTTAACTCACTAGTGGTACAATGCACAAATGCTTAGTGGGCTTTTTTAATCTTTGGGAAGCAGTAGTAGCTTTGTGGTGTAAAGGGAAAAGTGCTTCATCTGCTCATTGCTTTACCTGTCTGGTGCTGTCACCTACCACCAAACCCTTCCCATTCACACTAACTTCCATGCGTCTAAGTTAGGTTTGAAGACCTCTGATCAGGGGCTGTTGCAATAGTGGCCAACATGCAGATGGCATATTAAAAATGACAATGGTTGCAGTAGTAAAGTCCCCCTAAAATGTTTTCATGCTCCCATACAGGTACTTACACTAGAACTGGTTAAATCCAGGTAACCAAGCCATATTTAACTCAGTGCATATCTTTGAATTATAATGAATTGGTACCATACACAATATACATTTGACAATTGCATATACTTCTTGACATGAACCTAGTGAAAAATCATGTCCGTTCCCTACAATGAATGCTAGAGTACTTTCATTCTTACCTACACCTTACCGACAGTTCATCTGGAAGAAGGGAGTTAAATGTAATCTGAACTATGAATATGGATTTACTATAAATGATTTCATATCAATAACCTCTTTGTTTATAACATGCTTAATGTCTGTTGTGTGTCTTGGATTAGTGTAGCTCACGCAATTACACATTTAGCAAGGGGCATTCACATACAGAGCAAGCCTATGCATGTCTACGCAGAAGTAAGTTCTATTGTATTCAATGGGGCTTACTCCCAGGGAGATTTCTATAGGAACAAAGCTTCATGCATCTTTCAAAGGCAAGTCATAAACTTGATTTGTCTTTGCCACTCCACCAACCTTTGTTTATATATCACCGGAGATTTTGAAATCTCAAATCACAGAGTTAAAGAGGACAGCCAGCATCATAGCATCAGAGGCAGCATAGTACAACAACAACAACAACAACAACAACAACAACAACAACAACGGTTTGTCACTTAGACTGCAGATTGGGCATATCTATATAAATATGTATCAGACTGAGCATAATGCAAACATAAACCTGTGTTTTGTAGCACTTTGTGATGTTTGGTTCAAAATAATTCTAGATATTCTTGATCAGCTGCTCCTGGTAGATATCCAATATCTAGCTAGCCTTCTCAAATGCCTACATAAGAACATAAGAACATAAGAACATAAGAAGAGCCCTGCTGGATCAGGCCAAAGGCCCATCTAGTCCAGCTTCCTGTATCTCACAGCGGCCCACCAGGTGCCCCAGGGAGGCATGAAACAACAAGATGCTTGCATCCTGTTGCCACTCCCTTGCGCCCGGTACCAGTAGCCCACCACCTTTGTAAGGAGGTTGCACAATCCATCATTGCCTATAGCCCACGATGGACCTTTCCTCCAGAAATCTGTCCAATCCCCTCTTAAAGGCATCAAGACCAGATGCCATCACCACCTCCTGTGGCAAAGAGTTCCACAGATTAACCACCCGCTGGGTAAAAAAGTACTTCCTTTTATCTGTTTTGACTCTCCCAACCCTCAGCTTTAGTGGATGCCCCCTGGTTCTGGTGTTTTGAGAGAGGGAAAAGAACATCCCTCTATCGACTCTATCCCTTCCATGCATAATTTTGTATGTCAATTCCTAGGGAATTACAATTCCTAGGGAATTACAGGAAGAAGGAATTACTGTTAAACCAATGTAGGTTTGTACTATGAGATGTTCCACTGCTGTGCCAGGTTGACAGTAATGAGGACACAAAGAAATCTCTAGCAAAAACTTTGTTTCTCAGTCCAGGAACCTGTGAGTAGCTACAAGCATATTTGTTCCATTTTCTCAAATCCCTCACAGTTGCCCCTGTTTAGGTGTCCTATCAAATACGAGCCATGGTTTCATGAACAATTTTAGTGAGTCCTCATTTGGTTTTGGGTTTATTTAAATGAATGATTAATCCAGCGTTGGTTTGCTGTACTTCTTCTTCCTCCTTCCTCCTCTCTAGAACTCCAGGTTGCCACACATGACAAGAAGGGTATTTCCACACTGGTGCACCTTGATTAAGAGCGCAATCCTAACCTGGAGTTAGACCGGCACAGGTTAGGCCAGCAGAGTTTGACCAGCACAAGGGACACTGTTAAATATGATTGGATCACTCGCAGAGTCAGACAGGCCAGCACACAGATGTGCGCCATCCTCCCTGACTCCAAGAGTGGTCCAAATGCGTTTTATGGAGGTCCCTGGTGCTGGCCAAACTTTGCTGGCCTTACTGTGCCAGCCTAATTCCAGGTTAGGATTGCATTTTAAGATCCATAAGGTGATGTCTCTTCCTAAATAGTTCCTTGCCCCGTAGAAAATTTTCACTATTATGTAATGTGTCTAACCTGCAGGACCTCTTCTCCTGCAATAATGGGTTAGCACTTTCCAAGGACAACCTTTTAAGAGTGGGCAGGATACCTTGAAAAACAAATCAATCACAGGATGCACATTGAATTGTGTATATTCACAGCCACTACTTCCTTGGCTGCTTTGTGCAGAATCTGAAAAAAATGTGGGGAGGACACCAGCTTATTTAAAACGAAATGAAAAATAGGCAGGTGTGTTATGCATAGGACAGAAAAGGGGGGGGGAAATGTGAGGTCTACTTGGGGACCCAGAAACAAGCATTGCGAAGAACTGGGTGCCATTTCAGAGGGGATGGGAGCAAACTTCCCCACAAGGTTTCAAGGTCTCACCTTCGATATACATACAGAAGGCATAGAGAAATTAGAGCACAATCCTAACCTGGAGTTAGGTGCTCACAGGTTAGGCCAGCAAAGTTTGGCTGGCAGAAAGGCTACCCTAAAGTCCATTTGGACCACTCTCGGAGTCAGGGAGGGTGGTGCACGTCTGTGTGCTGGCCTCTCTGACTCCGAGAATGGTCCAAACATACTTTACAGTGTCACTTGTGCTGACCAAACTTTGCTGGCCTAACTTGTGCCAGCCCAACTCCAGGTTAGGATTGTGCTCCCAGCGTGACAAGACAGTTAGTGTTCAAGATCACAGTGTTAATAAGAGCATTTGATGTGGTTATTTTTTAACCTCACAATGGGTTGTAGCCAATCCTGCTCAACCCATTGTATAGGATTTCACTCTAAAAGATGCATTGAAAACTCACCATTCTTTTTAGCTAGTATCTTCATATTTTAGCTAGTATCTTCATAAACTACCGTACCATGGGAGTTTCTGTGGTTAAAATATTGCATATAATCACCGCTTCATCTACTTATCCAGCAGGTCAAACCCATAGTTTCCTTGACATCTAGAAAACCTTCTTTAGACCATAGTGGTCTTCCCCTTCCTGTACATTTTGCTGCCAGTTAACCCTTCTATAGGTCATCCTACAGAAGAGCTTCTAAACTCTTCTCTTGTTAAGCAGTGACTTCTGTGCTGTATACAATAGTCTGCATTCAGTTGGTACAAAAGCTAGTTCGATACTAGTAGTGATTATTAAAACAGGCCAATAGATACTGGGTGTATTAGAACTGCCCTACCATCCCACAGGAATGCTTTCATACCACAGCATTTTCAGAAGTGATATGGCTGTCCAAACCTGAATGGCTCCAAGAAAAAAAAATCTATATATGTTTTTCGGATCCCTCCCCCAAAACCATATTGTCCATGGGTGAAACTAGATGAGACTCTAAACACATCTGTAGCTCTGTGTTTTATTCTTTTAAATTAAATTGCACTGGGGAAGTGACACACTGATCAATAAGTGTGGTGGTAATACATAGGGGATTAGTCCTTCCCCACCCGTGATTTTGACCGGGGGGGGGGAAGAGAAGCTTCCACTGGTGGATGTTTTTTTAATTAAAAATAGTATGCATGGGGGGCAGGTAGGGCTCAGAATCGGAACCATTCTGATCCAGAATTGGAAGCACTAAAGTTCTGATCCAGAACTTGGTGACAAGAGCCAAGTACTAAAGTTCCATTGATGGAAACATTTTTCAATGAAAAATAGCATGTGCAGGGAGGGCTTGATCCAAATTGGAGCTACAGCAGGGGCAAAGTATCAAAGGCTGCCTGCCCATCCACCATGGTTTCAGCCCAGCTCATCACCTCCTATGTGATTAAGGGTGCAATTCTAACCTGGAGTTAGGCCAGCAAAGTTAGGCCAGCAAAGTTTGGCCAGCACAAGGGACACAGTAAAGTATGTTTGGACCACTCTCTAAGTCAGTGAGGCCAGCACACAGAGGTGCGCCATTCTCCCTGACTCCCAGATTGGTCCAAACGTGCTTTACGGTGTCACTTGTGCGGGCCAAACTTTGCTGGCCTAATTGTGCCGGCCTAACTCCAGGTTAGGATTGTGCTCTTAATTTAACAGAACAAAAGATGACTGATACCTTTACAGCTTGACCGAAGAGGTCCACCTTAATCCCAATTCCCAACTGTGACCAAGTTAACTTTATTAAAATGTTTCTATCCCACCTTTCCTTTAGGGGCCTTCATGGTAGAACAACTTGTGAAAACAACTCGTTGAAAATATTAATGTAACCATTTGTATAAAATATATATCCTTGTCTCTTCCTCCCTTCCTCTCATTGGCTTCTATGTTGTCAATTTCAGGTTTTAAGTGCTATACCCCAGAAGCAGAGACAATACATTTCTTGCTTATGAAAGTCCATCCAAGCTCAATGCACAGTGATGTGCTATATAAAAATTATTATTACTATTATTATACTGACCTAGAACATACAGTCAGATCCCATTCAGCTGTGCTGTTGCCAGTAGCGTAGCTATGGGAAGCGACGAGGTGATGTAAGCGGATCCTCCCACTCACTGTTGGAGCCATTCCGAGCAGTGACAGCAATGCAGTTGCCATCGCTGTCCAGGAATGGCTTTGATGGGGAGTGGGAGGGGCCACTAAAATGGTGTGTTGTGGCACCTGCAATATTTACCACCCTGCCCCTCTGTAGCTATGCTACTGGTTGTAGCACTCTTCAGGGCACAGGGACCTAGCACATATAGTACTGATGCTTCCTTCTACAGTCCTTCTACACTTGGAATACTACACTTGGAATGCTTCCTTCTACACTTGGAATACTCAGGAAAATATGCAACAAACATACATAACAGCAGTTCCTGCTCAGGCAGCTGTCTATATCCAGGATGTCCACATTTTTATTTGCTGAACAGTCAGTTGAACAATATCGCTTCAATTTGGCCATCAGCCCACATCCACCTACATAGGTGTTCTTAATAGCCAAGAAGGTAATTAAGTGCCTTTGCATCACAGGAGACTTTCTTTTAGTTGGTTTCTGATTTTTGCTTTAACAAAACAAGAGATGAGCCGAGATACTGATGAGCTGAATTAGGATTTTCTGAGAGGTTATGATAAGACCGAGAGGGAGTGGAGGAGACAGACTGTCTTCCAACAGAGTTTGCATCATACTTAAAAACAGGCATACATTTGAAGCATGCAAGATTTTTTCATGGCAAATAAAAGAAGAGTTGCATTTCTGTTCAGGTATATTTAAACATGGACTTTAAATAATGACATGAAGTCACTGATGGGATACCTTCATTTCAAATAGGGGGGGGGGAAGATGCAAGCTCAGCTGTGGAGGCCACATCAGATGTGTTTATTGAATTGTATTATTAAACATTGTTAGAAAACATTTTCACCGGCAAAGTTCCTTACCACTTTTTTGTTATTCAGTCTCTCAAACATTTTTCAGGATACGATTGTAGTCTTTCCTTCTTACAAATGGGATACTGAGGCAGTAAGGTAGATACAGTGGCGTTTCTACAGGGAGGGCAAAGCTCTAAGTGTTGCAAGAAGCCTTACCCTGCCATGTAAATCCCTCCTCTCCCTTGCTGCTGCAGCCAGTAAGCAACACCAAGATGTTGCTTTTCCCCGTGAGGCAGTGATGTCATGCAGGGGGAACGTGGGGGAACTCAGTTCCACTAGTTTAAATTAGGGCTGACTCCGCCCACTTCACTCTCCCTCCTCCCCCCTCCCAATTCCTCTGCAAAGAGCTTTTCTTCTTGGTTGGCCAGCACTCAGAGGGTTAAAAGGAGCGACTCTGGATTACTAGGGGGGCGAAGGCAGTGATGTCATTCCGGATCCTAACGGGCTCTGTGGCTGGTTCCGGGTTCCTGACAAGTGCCAATCAAAAGTGAGTTCCTGTTCCTAAATCATTTGAATGACACCACTGCCGTGAGGATTGGCTAAAACGATGCAGGAGAGGAGTGATTTCCACTGTAAGGTAAGGCTTCTTGCAAAACTTAGAGCTTTGCCCTCCTTGTAGAAACGCCTCTGGGTAGATATCTGCCCAAAGCTACATACAAGGTCAAACAGAAAGTTGAATTTGAACTGAAGAGCATTACACTTATGAGGCGTAGGGCGTCCTCCAACCCCCACCATGGGGGTTATGTTCATTTATATAAACCAAAAATACAGTCCAATTATGTGTGGTGCTATGTATTATATAAAGAAACATCAAATAATTACAAAAATGAGTAAAACAAATTCCGTTTTTGTCAGGTATTGGTGAATGGTGGTGGGTCACCCCCAATGTTGAGGTGTTTCAACGTTGACAGGTGTGTCATAGGTTCGCCATCACTGCCCTAGAAAGATGTCCGCTTTTAAAAAATAAAAATGTACTGCATGCAGCAGCCATTCTGCAGTAGCAGGTTTTTTTTTCCAGCCATGGGAGAGTTAGAATGGATAAAAAGAAATACTTTTTTACCCAGTGGGTAATTATTCTGTGGAACTCCTTGCCATAGGAGGTGGTGACGATGTCTGGCCTAGGTGCTTTTAAAAGGACAAATTTCTGTAGGAAAACTCTATTGCAGGCTACAGGCCAACCTCCTTACTTTAGAAGTAGGCTACCTCAGAATGCCAGATGCAGGGGAGTGGCAATGGGTTGCAGGCATCCTGTTGTCTTTCATCACCAAGGCATCTGGTGGGCCACTGTGAGATACAGGAAGCTGGACTAGATGGGCCTTTGGCCTGATCTAGCAGGGATCTTCTTATGTTCTTATGTCAATCATGGGTAACATTGCCGACTGTTCCCATGACCTGCAGAGGGTCATAAACAGAGGTTTAACACTGTTTTTCCATGTGAAGTAAGGAGAGCTGCTCAGACATAGAAAAATAAGTATTCTGTGGACAGATTCTGACTTAAATGATTTCCCAGTTCTGCAGAAAGGCAACACCCACCCCATGCAACACAAAGACCCACTGTAAAATAATGCTCCACTTTTTGTTTATAAAAACTTGATGTCCTTGTGACAAGATGTTTTGTTACAGTACTTCTGTCCCTCCAGGGCTGGAGAGGAATACTTACAGGTAAAAAAGCCAGGGAAGGAGCCACCGTCTCACATTTTCGACTTTAATCCAATTACACTTGATGCAGCATTATATTTGAGAATAGATCCACATTTGTAACTTTATCTTTGGATGAACTACAGGTGAGGCCTGAGAAATACAATACAACGTGGACGGCATCCAACAAATTGCGTAACCAGTTCTGTCCATGCAGATCAGAGAGCTTTGTTCCTTGAACAGCAATCCCCTGAGTCACATGGCAAACAAGCTTGGGAAGGAGGGGTTCAAAACCAATTTGTGATATAAAAAAATTAATAAAGACAAAATCATAAGTAGATCTCAGCCTTAACTTTTGTCATTTTTTACATTCAGTGTAATTGACCTCATTGCAATGGTTTACCAAAACTTGAGTAGACCAGTGGTTCTTGAACGTTTTAGACTAGAACCCACTTTTTAGAATGCACTTGTGTTGGGACCCACTAGAAGTGATGTCATTAACCTGGGAGTGATGTCATAGCCGGAAGTGACATCATCAAGCAGGAAATGCCATCATTGTGACATAATAAAATGACACTCCTGGAATGCAAACTGTAATTCTTCAACTGCAGCAGTTGCACAGCCATGAAACATCCCTAACAGAAAAATTAGGACAAAGCTTAGGACAAAATATTATGTAAATATACTGAACTAAAAACAATTTTTTAAAAAAAACTTCACTTGGAAATGCAAAATATTAACACTTACAAAAGCAAGACTAAGGTCTGCAGCTTCCAAGATTGCTGCTCTCAGCTTTCCATGATCCACCTGACATCAGGTCATGATCCACTAAGTGGGTCACAACCCACAGTTTGAGAAACACTGGAGTAGACCATGTTTCCTAACATGTACATGCACATGTGCTTAGCATATGCTAAGCCCAAGCCAGTCTTGTACTTTTTTCTTTTGCTTGCTTCTTGCTTTTTCTTGGGTTGATGGCAAGAGAGCATCAGGTGCCACAGACCCTTCGGTGAAAGAATAAACTTTGCTTCATTGGAGCAACCCCCCCCAACTTCCACTGACTTGCACGAAATCTTTGGAAAAGTCCACACACAGCCACACCTTGCTGTATCATGCTGTTTAAACATATAGACGATGCCATTTCATGGGAGCTTCCTGGCCTCATGATAAACAGGGCCATTTGTGGTCACAAAAAACAGGCCACTGTTGTCCTGGCTTCCCCTAACAAACCTCATTGGCAATTCAAACAAGAGCCTTATGCTAATCAGGACTCAGGACTCCTGTGCAATTAAGGAGCACCCAGTCACACCCTTCCAAGAATACAACACCATAGGAAATGGCCATCTCTACCAGGAAAGCCATCAAGAGCCATCTCATCCCAGAAAAGACTCTATGTTAGACATCTCTATATGCACTCTGGCTTAGCCCCCCCCCCCAGCACATTCTCCTTGCTCGTGACATCTGAGCCTTACCTGCTGGTGCTATGTCAAGCACTTCCATTCCCTTCAACAACCCAGAAGTTAAGCCATCAGGCGCCCAGGACAGGTAATCAGCCTCTTGCCTTTTCTGTTCAGCTTCCTTTCCACCCTTTTGCATGTCTTTTCCCCTGTAAATAACAGACAAGGGTGGGTAATCAGGACAATAGTGGGAGTTAGAGGACTTTAACCCTACCCTACCCTAACCGTAGACCTGTTGCAGATTGCATCCCCCAAGCTATTTCCAGGGAATAAAAGGAAGCACATCACAGCCAATAATACGTTTGCTGTCATGTCTACTTTTGTCCATGGGTAGTGTATGGACAGTTCCTTTATACAGCTCCCCATCTCAAGGCGCAAACCTAACCTGGAGTTAGGCCGGCATGGTTAGGCCAGCAATGTTTTGTTGGCATACGGGACACTGTAAAGTATGTTTGGACCATTTTCGGAGTCAGAGAGGCCAGCACACAGACAGGCACCATCCTCCCTGACTCCGAGAGTGGTCCAAACATGCTTTATGGTGGCCCTTGTGCCAGCCAAACTTTGCTGGCCTGACTGTGAGGGCCTAACTCCAAGTTAGGATTGCACACTTACTTGAGTGCAAATGTCACTAATTGAGTGGCATTTACTTCTGAGCAAACATGAATAGGATTGGGCTGCATGCTACTGCTAACTTTAACTGAATCAACTGCCTTTCATATTATTGCTAACTCTCTTGCATAATCTGCTGAGTGCTCAGTTTGTTTTTTTTAATTCAGAATTAACAATTCCAAAAAAAGAATATAGACTAAGAACAAGTCCGTCAGCTACAGCTTGACACTCACCATAATCACATGCACATTAGAATAACAAATTTCATGGTGCTAAAATATGAAAACGCACCACCTGAGTTTCATCACTCCAGTGATGAAAAATTCACGTGAACACTTTTGAAATAGAGCATGGAACCCCTTCTTTCCAACAGATTGAAACCAGATTGCTATTATTTGTTGATTTTGTTTCATGAACAGTTTTGTGGGGGTATTCATTTTCAATCCAAGTCTTAGTAAATACCATTTCGTGTTAAGTTTGAAAATGATAATGCATATGGTTATTGAGTGTGTGGGTGTATAAATAAAGGCCATTAATGCAATATGATTAATACCATAATGAGCATATCTACTGAATCATCAAGATAATGGGAGAGGAGGATCTGTGTCTGTACAGCCTCCTATCCCTCAGGGAGAGGATCCTAGTTGGAGATCTGTATTGCGTACTTCTGTTGTCCTCCGTCATTCACCTAACTAGAAGGACTTCAGAAAAGTTGCTGAGTATGGATACAGTCATACCTTCCACAATGATGCTTACTTTAGTGATGGTTATTTACAGTGCTCTTTGTCCCAGTATGGTTGACAGCGTTTCTAACCAATGAGAGCAGTGCATTCTGAGCCAACCTGCATCCATTTGGTGCCTAACAGATGGACAACGTTGCTGTTTTATGCAGTGCTTGTCTTTCAGAGGAAATATCTCCTATGTGCTATTCAGGGTATTGCTCTGTGTGTGATGTGTGTGCAGGCGCACACCCGTATGTTTGGTGGGATGGATCTGTTTAGCATCTGAAGGGTTGCAATGCTTCATGGAGACAAGGGTCAGCACCCTCAGCAAGATTATCTTGGTGGACTTCTCCTAGGGTGGCATCAGAGGTTGCCCAGGTCAGGCACTGGTTGAGAGCCCACATCCACCAGAGGGCTCATTTGGGTGGGTAGGCCCATTCATGAGGCCAACTGAATCAGTTGCCTCAGGCATCAGATAAGTGGAGGGAACCCCTACATGCCTCCACTGCTGCTCCTCCTTTTTCCACTCTCTGGATTTTTAAAAGAAGAGGGGGACAGATAGGAAGAGGAAATGTTGAGGGGAGGGGCATGCAGAGGCGGATCTACAGGGAGGGCAAAGCTCTAAGTGTTGCAAGAAGCCTTACCCTGTCATGTAAATCCCTCCTCTCCCTTGCTGCTGTAGCCAGTAAGCAACACCAAGATGTTGCTTGTCCCTGTGAGGATTGGCTAAAACGGTGCAGGAGAGGAGTGATTTCCACTGCAAGGTAAGGCTTCTTGCAAAACTTAGAGCTTTGCCCTCCCTTAGATCTGCCTCTGGGGGTGTGCTGAACTAGAACATTGGAAAGAGGGAGGAGCAGGGGATGGCACATCATCACATCAAGGGGAGTCAGCGTTTAGCATGCTGCCTCAGCCAGCATTACCTGAACTTAGCATCAGTGGTAGAAACCAATGCCAGGTTGCAAAGGTAGAAAGCAAAGCAGGTTGTTAGGGGGTTCCCTATAGCGGGTCCTCATGACACCCTGTGTCATGGGGACCCGCTATAGGGAACCCCCTAACAACCTGGCTTTGTCATGCCTGTTCCTACAGGGATGAACCTTTGGGCCCAATCCTATCCAACTTTCCAGTGCTGGTGCAACTGCAATGCAGCCCTGAGGAAAGGGAACAAATGTTCCTTTACCTGGAGGAGGCCTCCCTGACTCCCCCCCCCCCGCCACTTCAGGATGCAGCGCACACTCCATTAGTCCAGCTGCACCAGGGCTGGAAAGTTGGATAGGATTTGGCCCTTTCTCCCCTTGCTTTCATTCTTCTGTTCAAAGGATTCTTTCATTCTTGGTTGTTTGACAGCAGCAATGACACTGCTCTAGCCAGTGGCCGCTGCCTACCGTGTTCCCTTTCCCCACCACCACCACAACACAACTTTGCTGACACTACATAGGGCACTATGGAAGCAAAAACACAACAGTCACTACTAGAAGACTGTTGCTGTGCCAACACCAGCCCAACATGAAAGGAAAAACCTATGCCTGCTCCCTCAGCCATCTGGTGGGCCACTGTCAGATACAGGAAGCTGGACTAAATGGGTCCTTGGCCTGATTCAGTAAGGCCTTTCTTATGTTTTTACACTGAAGCCCACCTAGGGAGGAGGGGTCTCACCAAATATCACCTTGTTAAGATATTGATATTCACTTTGTTCAAAAATTCAGAGCTGGTCTTGAACCATTTGTTGCTTCCTATTCCTGAATCAGTTAAACAGAGTATTTTGGAGCGTTACTTTGGTGAGTAATACATATTAGAGGGAATATACAGAAAGGAAGAAAGGAATATGCAGTGGCTGGACGCAGGACATTCCTTGTGAGGCCATTTTGCTACACCCTCAAGCACTTAACTAGACACAGGAAAGAAAGCTAGGATTGGGGCTCCCCCTAACTCCCCCTAACACACTACAAAGATACACTCTCCTCAACCTCCATATCCCTATTACCTCAACTGCACCCATTCCACTCACACAATGGCAGACACACTTGGCAGGCACCCCCCTGCTTGCCCTGTCCTCTATCCTCTCACAACTAATATAAGAAAAAAACTAGCACATATGTTGATAGTTCCCCAAAAAGATCTGGAGCCCCCGCTATAGACACAGAAGGTTACATTGAAAATGCTCTTGACTGATTTTTCTGAATAGCATTGATCTGACCAGGCTTAAATTAAAGCTACTCCCTGAATTCTCATGCAAATAGGCTTCCCAGGAAGTCTGTTTATCTTTTGTCCTCCCTGTTGGGAGTATTTCCAGGCACAAGGGGTATGCAAGTGTCTGATCTGCAGGTGTCAATTCCTGATGGAGACAGTGCCAATCCCCACATTGATTGTTGACATCAAGCTGGCCTAACTGCTAGGCTTAATAGAGATTACTTAAGCCATTGCACAAAACAAACATTGGCTGCACCACCACCCAGGCTAGATGGCATTTCACAGGTCATTTTTCTTCCCCTACACTTAGTGTTCAGTGCTATCCGAACTGGGCAGCACAATCCTATTAGGATCAGTACAGATCCAAATCTGGTACAGATCCAAGTAGACCCATAGGAGTGGTTAGGGCTTTACCTGGTGTAGGTAAATGTTATGTCCCCTTACTCCGAGTTGCACCACAGCCGCCTCCTAACCAGAGCTGGATATGACACAGGCCACTCAGCCAGCCTATTCTAGCCCTGGTTAGGATTGAGCGGTTAGAGATTTAAAGGCGATAACCAACACATGGGCTTAGAACTGGGGCTAGAAATATATTCAGCATAATTGATGACATTCTGGGGTCATGTGGTCCAAAGATCAGTCGTGCAGCAGCATTCTGCAATTTCCTGATGCCAATTTCCTGGCAGTGTAGATGCATGTCAGCATTCACATCCACTCTGCACCAGCATGGAAGGTTGCCATGTGTGCTGATCTCTTTTGCAAGACTGGGATGAATCCGTTCAGGAGGAAGGTCAAAAGAGGCATCTCTAGGGGAAAAAAAGTATCAAGGGCACCTCTTTTAAGCAAATGCCTTATAGCAGCACCTGCATTGTGGTTAACCTGGCTCACCATTGCAGAGGCAGAAGCAGTTCCTCCCTTCAGGAACACACAAAGCAGAGGGCGATATAAAGAGGTGGAAGAAAAGGACAACATTTCTGGTTGTGCAAGAGATCAGCGCACACTGAGCACATTGCATGCCCTGGCCTGTACTGCTTCAGAAAGCGAGTTGAGGAATTCAGCTGTACTGTACAGTGCTCAAATTGATCAAGAGCACAGCACACCCACAGAGAGTCAAAGTCTAGGCTCTGGGCAGGAAGTCTGGCTATCACCGAATGTCCCAATTACTTCCTTGCCGTTTCTTGCCACCTTCTACCTGCTTTGCATGGGAGAGTGGCATTTTTAAAGGGCAACAGCCATGGGCCATGTGAAGGAGCCATTGTTCCTTGGCACATGCACAGGTGCATGTGAAGGCTTGCCTTGTGTGCCGGCCTGGGAGGGGAGACAGTCTGTCAATGCCACTCCTTATGCCAAGGCTTGCCTCAAACACCCAGCACGTGGCATCACCATGAAGCTGCGCCCATTGCTCCCTGCAGCTGGTTTGCAGGGAACTGCAGGTGATCATAAGCTGTGGATGAAGTTAAGTAATTCCAGATAGGCATTGCTGAGTTTGCTGAGTTGGACCATCTCCCAGAAGCACTGGAGACCCTTTTAAAATGTTTGTTTGGATTAGCTTTTGGCACCATGGACTGCTATATGAATTGAATGTTAATGTGTGAGGGATGTTGTTTTCATTTGACACATGTGCCCCAATCCAGGGATGATATAAGTGCAGAAGAAACTTCCATGTATGGATTGCCTTCCTGGACAGGAAGCCATATCTACCAACTAGATTGGCATATGCAGTGTTGAACATGAAGCAGTCAATGCATCTCTGTTTGCCAATGATGGGAACTTGAGTCAGGTGACTTGAGTCTGAATTGCAAAAAATGTGTGGTTTTCTCTGTGTGTGTTTATTAGAATCACCCGAGTCATCGAATAGTGACTTGAGACTTAGGCCACTGACTCAGAAATGAGTCAGCAATCTCGGGAACTCAAGTCAGTGAGTCTAGGCGCAATTCATTACTTTGTTGCACCACTTCTGTGTCATGTGATAGACTTCATGCAGCTATCTGGAAGGTGCCACAAAGTTGTTGCGAGCAATAGTAGGTTCCCCTTCCAGCCAGAACGCCATGGCTGAGGAGAGGAGGAGCGATCCTCCTCAGCCCTGCCCGCCTGCTTGCTTGCCTGCCTATGTGTACCTGCCTCTGTCCCTACGGCCCATAATACTTGTTCTTTGTCCCAACAGTGGGGCATGCCCAGTACATCATAAGGTACAGTATGCAGTCCTCTTCCAATCCTGATCCTCCTCTAGTTAGTTACTTGGGAGGGAGGGAGGGAGGGGAAAAAAGTCTTACTGAATGGATGACTTGCTGCAGCCGCGCTTGTTCAAGTAACAGCAGCAGGTCAGCACTGTGTTTTGTTTACATACATGAAATGACGGTCAAAGAAGAGAAGGACTTTCAGCAGCACATCACTGGCCCACTGGAACATTAGGGGAGTGTAAAACAACAACTCTGACAACATCCCCTCAGCACCTTTCATTTTTTGGTGCATGGATGGAACAGAAAGACTTGACTCGAGTCAAAGTGACTCATGAATTTCCGTCAGCTGAGTCGCCCCAGGCATGCAGTAGGACTCATGCACAAGTCGAATCGCGGGTGGTGGAGACTCACGACGCAACTTGGACTCAAGATCAGTGACTCATTCCCAACTCTGGGTGGCTCTGTTTTGCTTTCAAAGCAACCATATGCAATCTCTGTTAGTGTATATAGGTGGCTTTTAGAAATGATGTTACTTAACTCTTAGAGCAAAGTATAAAAACTGGAGCAAGCTAGTCAATCACGAGCAGTCAATAGGCTTGGAGTCTTCCTCTGAGGATTCCATCGGAGAACTTAAAAGAAGGTTCCCGTGCAGGGAGGTGCATGTGGAAGCTTGCAATGGCATGCCAATATTAGAATTGTACCCAGAACAAAGGGTGAAGCAATGATACTTTTGTAACACGCTCCAAGTGCCAGCCCAGACACATGATTTACAGCAGGAGTCTGCCTCGTGATACTGATCTGCACCGACTCTTGCCTCCAGTGAAGGTCAAGAAAAAGTCGCAGCAAGGAGAAGTAGGGACTGCGTAAAGAAGAAAACTGAACTGGGACTCTACACGCTTATCCACATGATCCTGTGCATCCTAAAATCATTTTTTCTTTATTGAAGTACAGTATTTTGTACCTCATTTGCCAAAACAGGGATCTAATGCAACCAACCAGAGCTTGCAAAACAAAATTTCCCCGCAGCAACAAGAAAAGCACCACAGCAGAAAATCACAACACCAGCCCTGCAGGAAATTTACATTTGCACTTCCCCTCCCAGTCTTCTGGAAAAGCCATGTAGTCACCCTGTAATGGAAGGCAAATAGGGATGGAGCCAGGCAGATGTCCCTAGGGGTGGCATTACACAACGGAGGTGCCACAACCAAAAAGGTTGTCTCTTACCCACCCACCTGCCCAACTTTAGACAGCAGGGGAATAGAACAAAGAACCCTGAGTTTCATTTGGCAATGTGGGCAAGACAGGAGGTGCTCCTGAAGGTTTCCTGACCTCTGGCCATATAGGCTTTAAAGGAGGAAAAAACAGCTCTTGAACTGGGCCTTGGAATGAACCAATGAAGATGTAACTGCTGTATATGGTAGGGTGGCCAGCTGAGCCAGATGCAGCTCATTGACCTACAGTGTAATGTGTGGCTCTTGGAAATATGTTGGCTGAGCTCCTTTTTGCAGCACAATTAATATAATAGGTGGTGGTATAATATAATAGGGACGTGGTGGCGCAGCGAGTTAATCCGCTGTTGCTGGGCTTTCGACCGCAAGGTTGGGAGTTCGAGACTGCGTGACGGAGTGAGCTCCTGTTGCTTGTCCCAGCTCCTGCCAACCTAGCAGTTCGAAAGCACCTAAAATGCAAGTAGATAAATAGGGACCACTTTGGTGGGAAGGCAACGGCGTTCCTAGAGTCATGCCGGCCACATGACCACGGAAGCTTGTCCTCGGACAAAAACGCCGGCTCTCCAGGCTTTGAAACGGAGATGAGCACCGCCCCCTACAGTCGGTCACGACTAGACCTTTCGGTCGTGGGGAAACCTTTACCTTTAATATAATAGGTAAAGAAATTTTCAAACTTTATAACTATTTACCAGGTATAAACTGTACTGAGAGTCTACTGGATTAAAATGTAAGTTTAAATGTTCATGGTGAGTAAATATATGTAAGAATTTAAATGCTCTTAAATATCATGGCTCTCAGACATCTGACGTTTATTGTATGTGGCTCTAAAGGGAACATAGAGAATCAACCACAAGACATTATATGGGAATCTTGTGACCAGTTGAGTCTGGTCAAGAATCTGTCAAGAACCTAAGAATAGGAGAAGAATACAATGCTGAATCAGGCCAAGCACCCATCTAGTCCACTTTCCTATATCTCAGGCAGCGCAAGGGAGTAGAGGGAGATTGTGCCTCCTCAACCCAGCATCAGATTTGGCACTGACCTGTCATCCTTGCCAGTCCAATGCTGGGTTGGATTGTGCCTTAAGTGGCCCACCAGATACCTCTGAGCACACAGAAGTCAACAAGATACCTGTATCCTCTTTCCACTCCCTTGCACCTGGAGCTCAGACCTGCTAAAACCTGGCAATTGCTTATAGTCATTGTGTAATTTGGACACAAAGTCCCTATGGGCTTTTCGTCCATAAATCTGTCCAATGTGCTTTTAAATGCATCTAGGGCTAGTGCCATCACAACATCCTGTGGCAAAGAGTTCCACAGATTAATTGTGTGTGGTTGTTTGGTTTGATCTGTCTACTATCATTCAATTTTAATGGAAGCCCCCTGGTACTGGTGTGGCATGACAGGGAAAATAATTTCCCTGTGTCCTTGCGATACATCCCAAACATAATTTGCTATGTCTCAATTATACCCCGCCCCATCACGTGCTTTCTTTCTGGACTGAAGAGCTCCAAATGCAATAGCCTTTTTCATAAGGGAGATGCCCCAGCCCAGTAATCCTTTTGATTGCTTTCTTCTGCTTTTTCTTTTTTCTTTTTCTAGCTCCACTATATGCTTTTTGAGATGTGGCCTTCCCATTGATTTTTGGCCATTTATAATATTGGCCATTTTATTCTCAATCCCTTGTTTAAGGATCCCACGCATGGAATCAGCCTTCTTCACCGCTGCCACACACTGGGCTCCCTTGTCCACCACTGCCCCAACATCTGGACTTACCCAGGCAGAGGTGTCGCTTGGGAGGGGCAGGGAGACTGTTGCTCTGGGTGCAAAGTTCTTAGGGGTGCAAAATGTTGCAAAATGTTGCACCCCTAAGAAAAAGGGAGTCCCCAGTTTGGGAAGGCAGAAGGGCACGGGCCACTGCCTCAGCTCCTGTCACTGCCGGTGGGGCGAAATCCCAGCTTGGGAAGGCAAGAAGGCGCCTGTTGGGCCTCAGGAGCCGAAGCAACAGCACATGCCTTTCTGCCTTCCCAAGCTCCGCTGCTTGGGAAGCAAACGGGATTGCTTGGAGCCTGGCACTCTCGCTGATGCGGCCCAGAAGTTTTCATCCTGTCTGCACCAGTGATTGCACAAGGCGCCAGGTGCCCACAACTGCTTCCCAGCTTGGCCCAACTGGGCACATTTGCTGCCTCTGCCCAGGTGATTTCAAAAAACCCCGGGCCACAGCAGCAAAGTTCCAGGCGCCCGTGTTCACTTCCCAACTTGGGAAGCGAACAGGGGCGCCTGGTGCTGGTCTGGGCGAGTACGCTATCGCGGCCCGAGTGATTTTGAAATCACCTGGGCCTCAGCAAAGTCCCACGCATGACATCATGACACAAGGCGTCACGGTGTGGGGGCACAACCCCTGGTCCCAGGG
Source organism: Lerista edwardsae (assembly GCA_029204185.1). Lineage (NCBI taxonomy): Eukaryota > Metazoa > Chordata > Lepidosauria > Squamata > Scincidae > Lerista > Lerista edwardsae. The sequence continues at coordinate 255,633 of JAJKFI010000029.1, read as the reverse complement.
TGTCTCAGAGCCAGTTGCATTTTGGACCAGCTGAAATTTCTCTGTGTTTTTCATTAGCACAAAGCACATTTCAGCCAGCCCTATGCGCAACTCTCCCTCGCCAACCTGTTTCCCACAGGATGAGGTGGAGATAAAAGGGAATGCCTTCCTGTGGACTTTCCTTCCTTTCCAAAGCAAACCTGACAAGACTTGCTTCACATACCAGGGGAAAGTGTGCTGCAGCGGAGGGAGCGCACCGTTTTCCAGAACAATCTTCTTCATGAAGACTTCTGAGGAATGGCAGTGGCATTGATGTGGATTGTGTGTGTGGGGGGGGGGAGGCTGGGGCAGGGGGTGGGAGGAGAATGAATGTTCAACTTTCGTTTCCCACCACTTTTACGTTTCTTTGAATGCTTGGCGTTTGGTCAAACCAAACTTCTTACTTAGGAGTAAGTCCTCCTTGTGAACAAGAGGGCTTGCGTCTAGTAAGGTTGTTCAGGATTGCAGCTTTCACAGCATTACAGAGATGCAAAGGTGCTTTCACAGCCAACTGCCTATGTCATCAGATGCCTGAAATGTTGGCAGGTTTGGGTTCTGGAGCTGGTGAGATGCAAATCAAGCAATGTAATATATTTTATGAGCAAACATTTTTTGTTTTTGATGTAGAGTTGTGTAAGCCTTTAAGTTACCCTTGCCAAAGCGTTCTGCGCTGCTCAAAAGCTTGCACATTTCAATACCCCTCAAGAGCTAGGTGGGCCAAGAACGTTAATGTTTTAATTTTCATTGTGGGAACTATTTGTGGTTTGACTCTGGCAATTGTAGCATTGCAAAAACTCTTTTTCTCCTGCGCTAAAAGTGGGTGTTGTCTTCTGTAGGCACCCCAAGGTTGTGTGTCCCCCATTTCCTATTCTCTTGCTAACATGTCAGCAGGCTACTTAATTGCACACGGACTATTGCCTGAGCATTGCCGTGTTTCCTCATTTAAGAAAACAGCAGATGGCAACCCAAAACGGAGGCATTAAAAAACCCCAACCTCCCAGGGCAAGTCGAAATGCCACAAGGACAGAAGAAACCCCAAAGCGCTGAGCAGGCACTTTTGAAAAAAGGGAGGATTGTTGTCTGTTACTCAGAGTCACGGCAGTACATGACTAGCGTTAGCCTGCCGCCCAAGTCAAAGCATTTGCAAGAGGCGAGATGAAAAGTGAGTCATCACATTTCATGTATGGGGGGAGGAAGAGTGGCTTTGTGGCAAAGGCTGGGGATCCAGTGGGGCTCAGAGCCACAGCAACTTTCCCTGGGTGTCGTCTTGGGCATGCTGCTTCCAGTGCAACCACAGCTGTATGCGGTTCTGAGGTTGGCTCAGAATACTGACAAAGAATACAAGCGCCATTGTTTCATGTTTTCGTGTGGAGGATTAATGGGAATGTTAGATAATGATAAGAACGTAGGAATTATCTCGCTGTGTCATGCCCAGTCAGAGATGCTCTCAGGAAGCTCACAGCTGGTGATGAAAAAGGTAAATGTGGGAGCCTCCATGTGCTACCATTGTTCTGAACATCCCAGAATGCGAAAAACAGTTTTCCATTAAGATCAACATTCTGGCTGAAAACATTTTAACTATTGGGACTTGAGACGCTCTTAAATAGATATTTTTAAACTTGTGAAACAGGCCTAACATGACATGTTCAGAGAATAACAGGATGGCTTTGGCTTCCAAAGGTTCCATTTGTTTAAGATATACGTAGCTACGCTTATTTTCTTTCTCTGTGTGGAATAAGAGTGTGGAGTCACAGGAATTGGATGTACAGTAGTCCGCAGTGCTGGCAGCTGTGCCACAAGGTAAACATGCCTGCAGAGTGCCTACACCTTTCAGCCATTGTTCATTTCAATTACAAACACAACCTGCCCTTTCTTCCCTTCGGCAACCATTAACAATAATGCGTGATCATGTTTAGGGCACATTTTACAAAGGCCTGCTACGCTTCTCCATTTGTGGCTCCTGCTAAAAGTGATCAGGGAGACACAGGCAGACCTGCCAAAGCACACAGCTGCTTCTGGACTGCTCTGTGGGGTTCACATAAACAGGTTCACCTTGCCCTGCCAAGCAGCTATCAGTCCAAGGCTGTGAACATGTACAGTTGCCTTAAACCAAGTCAGACCACAACCTAAGTCAGGATTGGCTATCTGGGCTGGCAGTGGCTCTCCAGAATTTCGGACAGGATCTTTCCTGCCCTATCTGGAGAGGCTAGGTTGAAGCTGGGACCTGGAATATGAAAAATAGGTTCTCTACTGTGGCGCTATCATTCAGCAATGGGTGTTTTTTGTCCAGCAGCTCCTTGGTTGGGTTGACCTTGGTTGGGTCAACAGTTTGAAGGCCATAACTTAAGAGACACTCACTTGTATATACACGAATAAGCCTCACTAAAATCTGTAAACATTCCCAAGGTTGGGCTGAGCAACAATTGTTGCTTGTGGTCTACACAGCGCATGAAAGCCATTAAGGTTGGATTCTCATCATTTGACTTAAATTGTATCGTTTAGCTCCGAGTTAGGCAGCAACAGGAAACTGGATTGCCTACAGTGGGCACATGAGGCTGTTTACAGGGCTGTGTCCCTATCCACGTTCCCCGTCTATGCAAAAGAAGCTTTCCATTGTGGCCTCCTGAGCCAACGTCGCTTGCAAGTGAGTGTGCGGTGTTGGAGGGATCAGCCCGAGCATGCAGCGACAGGACTGAAGCTCCAAAGCGGAAGAAACACCACCCCAACCCAGCAATGATACAATTCAAGAGCTTTGTCCTTGAATGCCGAGAGAATGCCAGGCCATTTGTACTGCTGGGTGTGGCTCCACTGGTAGAACCCCAAATTAATTCCCTCCCGTTGAAGAAACCTCTTGGGTTGGTGCACGTTGGCTGCTCCTGGACGGTGCAGGTGGCACATTATAATTTAGGGTTTGGCAAGAGTGCAGTACAGCCCAGTACATGGAGAGGTGATGCCCAGAATTTCTGTGGCCTGCCTGCCTGCTTTTAAAATGACTACCAAAGTTTGGGGAGAGTCTGGGTTCACAGTGACAGAAAAAAAAACCTTACACAAAGCCTGCGCAATGCCCCCATTTTATATACTACTGCTGTTGTGCAAGACACAGAACCACCATCCATTTATGCTAGATGGACAAAACGGGCAGAGGGGCAAGTTCCAGCGGTGACAAGCACGGGCAGAAGTGCCAGACGGTAGGGCTATGTCGGGGCTAGGTAGGATCAGAAAAAGCATCCCTAGAAGGGAAGCATCAGGAAAGGAGACCCTCGTTGTGAGGTGCCTTTTCAAGAGGACACCCCAGAACACCTCCAGATGAAAAGGGTGGTGAAGGCCAGGGAAAACCTTGATTTGCAGCAGAATCCTGCATGAGGGGTTGGACCTGCACAATCTCCTCAGAGGCTTGAACACTTAAGGCCCATTGAGTTAGAAACTAGAGACAGATCTCAGATAAGTTGTGCTCAAGGTTCCCCCCTTTCCTTAATGTAAGTGTTATGCAGGGGCTTTTCCAGTGTGCTTGCAAAGCAAGTCTGAGTGATTTGTCCCTCTTTCTAGTAGGTGTTGCTGGTGGTCTGCCTTTTTTTTTTTTTAGATTGTGAGCCCTTTGGGACAGGGAGCCATTTAACTTTATTATTATCATCACTGTTTGCCTGTAATCCGCTTTGTAAACTTTGTGTTGAAAAGCTGTATATAAGTACCTGTTGATTGATGGATTCAAAGAGGGCTGCAGTCCCATATTCAGTAAAGGACAAGGGGGCAGTTTGGGGTGTAGTGTGCCAAAGAGCCACTCCCAATGCAGGGAACAGCACAGCAGAAAGCACAAGCAGTGAAATGGGAGAGAAGAAAAGGGAACTCTAGCCCAATTGGGAAAGCTTTAAGGACTAGGAGTTTCTATACTTGTGCCATCATTAGAGCATTCAACATGAATGTGGAAAATCCAGTTCCAAGTCCATACTTAGCTACTGGGCTGCCCACTGGCCAGAAAAGCACAGCCTAACCTGTGGCTGTGCTTTCAACAGCATCTGGAGGTGCAGAAAGCAGCAGGTCAAACTTGCCACAGCACGGGGGAAAAAAACATTTACTAACATTTGCATATCAAGCCACAGTTAAGGCTAGTTGAGAAGTGAGTAATATAAGCCCTACGCAGGGCAAAGTGACATGTGATGTTAAATGCATCATTGTGTAATTGAGGATTGCTTTTATTCTCAAGTAGCAGCTACGCCAGGCAGCAATTTGGATGGGGGCCATGGCCCAAAGATGCGGAGGGGTGGGGGGGTATTTTAATGCTTTAAATCTGGCACCACTAAAAGCTCAATTCAGTAAATCTGTACAAATTATACCAGTGCGTGCACGTATTTAGCAATTTGACATATTTCCTGCTTCAGATGGGAGCGGGAGGAAAAAGGAGTGCAGTGTTGGGAAACCTTCTCCCCTTCAAAGACATCATGAACACCCAAGTACTGTGGTGCGATCTACACTGCCTTAAGGAATAGACAAAAAAAATGAACACACAGGACATAGAATTCTGTATCCGGTACCAGATTTCATGCTTCAGCAATGTATTCATGGCACGGAAACACAGGTTTTTCTCCACCTGCCTTTATTCTACCCAGCAACATGCCTGTTATTTTAAGTCTAAGCTTCACTTCATCAGATGCAACAAATTATACCACATAGTTGAATTGCTGCCATGGGATAGCAAGTTAGGATCTGTTTTGTTTTCCATGATCTGCCCAAGCAGCTTTCTCTGTTATTGTAGGCTTGTTATATTAAGAGGTGTGCTACTCACCTCCCCCCGCCCCACCTTTACATGGAAGCTTATGTCTCCAAGCTTAGTTGATGATTGAACGAGGCTTTTGTTATACCCAAAGAAACGCCCACCGTTTGCATTGGTTGTTACATTATGACAGATGAAGCCCCAAACTAGGGATACAAAATTTGCTACCCTCATGTATACCATTGATACAGGGTATGAATCAAACTGAAATAGGGCTACATCTGCTTCATACGTTCTTTTGTTCTCTGCACCACCTTAACTCTAACTACGCAGAAAACTAAAATCGGGGTCTTTAATTGCCAAACCATTTGTACAATGGTCATTGGATGATATCCCAATTAAACAAACAGACCTGACAATCCTTCTCCCCCCAGCCCCACCCGCCCAATTTCACAGCAGAGTTGGAAATGTCAAACTGAGCATTAGTTAATGCTACAATAAATGTTTGTCTTTAAAGTGCCACAAGGCTCTTTGTTGTTTTCAGTATTAGAACATTCCAATAGAACAATAGGGCCAACATGTTGCTGCCTGCCATGAAAGGTTTTTCTTAGCACCAAACTTTAGATGTATTCGTTTTTCAGCTTCCAGTGTTTGAAGCTCTAGAGAGCCGTTTTACTCCCCTTCTAGCACACTAGGGTCACATGTGGTTTTCACCTTGTAGAACGCTTGCCCTGCTAGCAATCTTTCCTACGAGCATTGTTCTAGAAAACATTACTTCCTCCATTCTCATGATTCTGTATGGGGGACAGGATAGTGCAGTTGTAGCAACTGAATCTCTTTTGCAGAACCCGACATACTTGTGAATTGGGCGCCATTTTCTGTGCAGTTTTTGAGTCAGGCTTCTAGCATGAACACAAACAAAGCCTTGATGTGATGCAGAAGATCTGCAAATAGGACCTCCCATGGCTTTTTTTTTTTTGTAAAAAAAAAAATAGCTACTAAACTTTAGTATCTGGGTTACCCATCATGAACAGAACATCTCTTGTTCCTTTCTCTTAAGTTACCTGCTTAGCAGAGACTACATTTACTCCAGAATCCTAGCATACACACAGATTTGAAAGGTGTTACTTGCATTAGTATCACAAAATAGGGGCACTGATGTGCTCACCAACATGTAAACAGCCATGTGTACAGAACAGGTTGACTCCCTTGTACCCGCACACCCTCTGCAGTTGACACATTCATCTTCAAAAGGGTCTTTGGTGGACCATCAGCCTTTGTAATGCTGTTCTCAAGTGGCAGTTTTATTAAAATGCTGCGTTAATGGACAGCTATTAAACTTTGTTCCTACAGGCCCAGGATGAGCAATCAGGCCCATCGTTTGAACATGCTCAGGTTCTTCTGTGGCAACAGTAAGGAATGTTGATTTATTGCTAACCTCCCTGCAGGCAAATCTAAACCCTTTCATTCATAACCCTTCTGATGCACACCCTTGACTCTGCAGGACAGGTTTACCAGAAAAACAAGATGCTCACAAGCTTTTCAAAAAGAACTGGGATACCCATGCAGAGTGGTCTGTGGATACAAGAGACGTCCAAGGCCAAGTCTTGCCTCATATTCCGAGAGGGGATCTAAAACCAGTGGCAAGTGACTAGCAGGCAAAGCATGTTGTAGATCTCCAGGCATTAATGGTTCCAAGGCTCTCCTAACAAGAAAAGTATTTTCTTCTTGCTGATCACTCCAGTGGACAATATCCCCGCTTGTTTGTGTCTATGGAACTTTACAAAAATTAGGAACACACCCATTCATTAACGGTCTCCCAAACATTCTTTCACTGCACATATAAGATACATCTTATCCTCATAAGTGCATTGGATTTAGCTCTATATAGGCCAAAGTTTTCTAGTTATCCTTGCTAACTTACATTGCATTTGTAACTTTCCATTACAATTCTAAGCTGTTTGCATTGCCTATCAGTTTAATACCTTTCAATCTGCCGAGGACACACCATTCTTGAAAAAATGCTAACAGCTGGGGGTTCCACATGGATTCCTCCCTTCCCACTTTGTCTTGCTCTATTAATAATTTCAGCGTTAGCCAATCTGTTTGCTGGCCAAGTGAATGGCAACACCCTCAAATACCTGTTCAGGCAGTTGGTGACACAGCATCAGGCAGGTGAATAGGACAGAATGTTTAGGGATATCACCTGCTTGGGATTCCATAGAAGAGCTGCTTATATTGACTAGTTTGTTTCCTACAATAGCCAGCAGTTCTCAGAAAATTATTTAAAAAGACACTTGCTGACATTACAAGATTATTGTATTAAGTGCTTAGTTATGCAGGCACATACCAGTTATTGTGAAAGACTACCTAGAAAGAAATTTAATCATCTAGGATTGGCAGCTTCTCTCAATTTAAATTTTAAAGCAAACAATAGCTACAGCAGGCAAAGATGAAGGCAAAACATTTTATTTTGCAAATTACAACTCTGCATTTTAGAGTGTCTTGTAAGTCACAATTTATGATGATTAGCGTCAGCATAGTATCTTGCTTTCCTCCCAATATTCTTGAGGGCACAATCTTAACTTGAAGTTAGGCTGGCACAGTTAGGCCAGCAAAGCTTGGGTGGCACAAGGGCCACCGTAAAGCATGTTTGGACCACTCTGAGTCAGGAAGGATGGCGTATGTTTGTGTGCTGGCATCTCTGACTCGGAGTGTTGTCTAAACACACTTTAGTACCAGCCAAACTTTGCTGTGCCAGCCTAACTCCAGATTAGGATTGTGCCCTGATTTGTCAGGAAAACACACCAATTTTTGCCATCTACTTGTCTGACTTGACATCTTATTTTGAAACCACTACCAAAAAAGTCAGATTAAACTCTGCAAAGAAATACTTCTTTAAAAAAATGAGCACTAATGCAATTGAGTCAATGTGGTTGGACTGGAGGTCCAAATGTGTTTCTGGAGAAGTCGTCTGGGTAGCCTTGGCTCACACCTATAAATTGGGAGCTGGACAGGTAAGGTGTGGGTGTTTGAACACAAGAGGAAGACTGCAAAATGCAGCTGTTCCTTGAGCACAGACAGAAATCGTTTTCAAAAAGAAAAGCCACCTTACAAGTAGAACAGAACTATTTTATTGATAAAACAGATCACACTTGAACTTTGAAAATAACAAACATTAAAAAAGGTGTATTAAAACATACCCAGACCTAAAGAGTCTTGATTTTCTGAAGTAGAAAAAAAAGAGATGTACAATGAACTGAAATGCTATATACACAGTATATCTTTATATTCAGTCTGTCAACAGAGTCAGTTCATTCAGAAGACACTGCAGTACTATACACGTGGTTCGGTAATCTACACCATTTTAAACCAATATTCAGTCACTTCTGCACTGTTACACTTTTATCTTGTGTTTTTATAAATGAGCTTTCTGGCTTCAGCACATACACACACATGCACACACATACACACAGAACCTTCTTTGTGCTTTGTTCCATTCATTCGCACACTGACAGTTACCAGCAGCAGCAGTAGCATGCACATACACAAGCTGGAATGACTTATTGTAAATGAATTTCTGTGCAACACTCCCTTTGATTAACATTCAGACACTTGCAGTTTTTATGGCAAGTGCTGGCTCAGGATGATCATGGGAAACTGACCATCTGAGGACACAGAAATGTGTGGCTTTGAAATTGGGATTTCTGCATTTTCCAAGGATCTCTTGTGCATTACGAAACCAATGTTGACAGCTATCCACCTGGCTTAAGGACAACTAGCTCTCGAGTACTTTTCTTTCAGCAATACTCATTTTCATATTGACTTCTACAGCACAGAAGTACGCAAGGAAAAAAAAAATCAGTTTCGAAAATATTTGAGCACGGCGTTCTAAGAAACCTCTCCCAACGTTTGCCTGAATGCAAAAACAATTGAAATATTTGATAACGGACTATTCTGAAAGAGACAAGCAGCTGCTTAGTTCTACCTAAACAAAGTTACTCATCACATTGCCTCCCAAGTGAGTGACATCCCCCTGCACTAAAGTCCCAGGGGAAGAGCACAATGCCTTTACATATGGCTTGCTCAACACCACCTCATAGGAAAGTGTCAGATTGTGCTCAGGCTTTTCTGGCTCCTGCTCCCACGCGCACCCCGATCATTAGACTGCATTGCTACATCAACAAGTAGCTGGGGTGGAAAAACAGACGTGCCTGTACATTTAGGCAGAGACACATGCCACAGCAGCAGTCAGAGCAAAAACCCTTGGTTTGATTCCCACAGCCTTCGTGGAGAGACGAAAGACAAGCAAGCAGTATCTGTTCACGCATGTCTTAGAGGAAAACAGCACAGTTCGGATCCCGCTGCAGTGAGACCGGCAGTGGAGGGCCCTGCACATCCGCACAGGCACCGTGCCTCAACAGAATCTCCACTGTGCGTATGTGTCCACCTTTGGCCGCCAGCTGGAGAGCTGTCAACCCTTCTGCATCAGAACCATTTACATTGTCTGTGTTTACCAGCTCTTCTACGACCTCATAATGTCCATTTTCTGCGGCAAGGTGGAGCGCCGTCCTGTTTGCAGGCCCCCTGGCCAGGACGTCAGCATGCTCTTCAAGAAACAGATTGGTTGTGGACAAGTGGCCGCTGCGGGCTGCTAGGTGGAGTGCAGTGCAGCCGTCCGCCGCCACCGCTTCTAAAACCGCGCCATGGTTGAGAAGCAGCCTTGCGGTACTGGTGTGGCCGGTTTCAGCCGCTATATGGAGAGGGGTGTGAAGAAACACATTTCTTATATTGATGTCTGCCTGCAGTTCCACAAGTATACGCGCAACTCTGTAATGCCCTCTCTGGGCTGCCAGGTGCAGAGGGGTTCTTCCATCCATTGTCTGTGCGTTCACATTCACACCTGGCTGCTTAGCCAAAAGCTTCACAATGGACAGGTGACCTTGCCAGGCAGCATAATGCAAAGGCACCCAGTCGTCCTTCCCTTTGATATCTACATTAACCCCTCTTCGCAGGAAGACGCGCACTATGTTCTCTTGGCCGTGCTGGCAGGCGATGTGGATGGGAGCTCTTCCTTCAAAGTCTACTTCATTCAGGAAGGCAGCCTTCTCAAGCAGCATCCTGGTGCTCAACTCATCCCCATTCTGGGCAGCAAAATGAAGAGCCGTCCACTGGTCCTCATCTTTAGCATTCACATTAATCTTCCTTGCCAGAAGCAGCTCGACAATGGCTTTGTTCTTTTTCTCAACTGCCACATGCAGGGGTGTGGAGCCTCTCTTGTTAGTCAGATTGGGGTTGGCGTTGTACAGAAGGAGCCACTTGACACACTCTTCTTGGTTCGATTCAACAGCCAAATGTAAGAGACTAGAGTTCCCATCTAAAACAAGGTCCACATCCTGAGGCTGAAGGATCTTCATCAGTTTGCCAGTATCTCCAGATGTGATGGCCTCAGCCAGCTTTCGTTTCTGGATATCTGTTGTACCAATATCTGTAGACACAAAAAGCAATAGCAAAATCCCATTATAATCCGACTTTCCTATGTTGAACTGCTGCCTCGCTAAAGAAAAACCATGTGGGAACTCCCTTCCCATGCCCTCAATCTGGCAATTCGTGATAAAGCCAGAGATATGAGCTTGCCACCTCACCGCCTTTGTTTGTTTGTTTTCACCTGGACAGGTTTCTGCATATCTTTATCTATTTGGATTGCACTAGGAATGCTATTGGTCATCGGCTTTTGTTAGGCATAGCCCTCATATGGCTTCTAAGATCACATGCACTCAATTAACGTATGAACATGTGCCTGCACACACAGATAAATAAGTAAGCTTTTAATGACAGTACTTTGAGCATTTCATTAAAATCTTAATAGCATTTCAAAAGGAATTTCAAAACAAGTATATGTCTATGTCAAAGACTCTTAAATCCTTGAGCGCAAGTAAGTACTCTAGTTCATCTCCCTGGTTACTTTCTGTTTCAGATACTTTCTACAAACATTAGTTATAATATGCATTAGTAGTTATAATATGCTCCTAACACTTGAACACATTCATGTAGTACATTTCAGTTATTCTTGTGACCTGGAAAAAGAAAATGCATTGCTCTGATAATGCAGCCTCCGGTACCCTCTGCATGCTCTGATAATCACCCTCCAATCTTATCTGTAGATGAACCAGGTCACGCAATGAGTCTTTACACTAGTGCATTCCATCACAGAAGCCTCTGACTATATGAAACCTTCATCAGGCAGCTGAATTTTAAAGCCTAAGCAGAATCCCTGTTATTAGATGATTTACTATCAATCAGATGGGCAATGAACAGGATGGAACACCATACTGAGGTGAAAGTGGACTTTGCCAGACACGTGTTAAGATCTTGGCTCACCACCTCTTACAAAACCAATGAGTTGACCAAGGAAGATGGGGAAAGAGCTAAAATGCAATTGCAAAATGCCTAAAACATTTCACCCAGCCAGTCATAACGTCCTCTAAAGGATACTTCTGGATCACCAATTGATCAGCACAAAATAGCTGCCGCACAGCAAAGTAAGCTTGCCACCACTTATTCCTTCTTTGCACCAGCCCCAATACACACCCGAATCTGTCTGTCAAGGATTGTTCCACACAACCACAAAACCCTTACCTGTTCCAGAATTCTCCCTCTCAAATGACAAAGACAGGGAGCCTCGTGAAGAAAAGGCAGAGTCCACAGAGGACACTCCTGAAAGCCGCTTGTCACTGGAGGCAAGCTGAGATTCAGAAGCACTACGACTTCGCTCTTCAGGCTGCTCCGTCTGGGAAATCCCAGAATCCAGCTGAGACAACAACTCTGAGAGGCTATAATCTTTCATAGATACAGGGTGGTCATCTTGCTTTAGCTGGGATAACACGGGTATCTCCTGGAAGGATGGGAGGAGGGAGAGGGAGAACAGACAATGTTCATATTAGAAAAAGTATCATTCAAAAGAAAAATATAGCAGAAAAATCAAGCTCCGCTTATTTTTAATATGCTTCTCAAGCATCTTATTACCTTGGGATAAGTCTTTTGCGTATTCTTGATATCTTCCTGAACTGTTTCCTTTTGCTCATTTTCTGGTTCTGGTTTTCCACAAAGGTCTTCTGTTTCAGAGGTAATTTCTTGAAAAAAACAAAAACAAAATAAAATTTCATTTCTAATGAAAAACATATGGTTAAACAATGCTTATGACATATATTTGTTGTATATACTTTGTAATGGTTAGTTGATATTTCACGTTTGCAAAAACAACAACAACAAAAAAGAGGCAGAGAATTAATTTCTTCCCATTAGGAAGTTTGGTCAACCAGCCTTCTTGCATAAGACTATGCAGATTTGAAAATGTGAAGTTTATTCCACAGCCCTTGGAATAGACAACTGAGAACAGGAAATGTTCTCTCTCTCTCTCTCTTCCGGGCCATATCCTTCCCCAATATTCTTTACTTCCTCTGTGCAACTAATTATATATGTGGAGAAGTTTTGCATTATGAATACCATATTATGTAACCATAAACTTATTCAACTCAAAAAATGCCAATTGTACAGCATAGCCAGGATATGGAGCAGTTCTCAGATTGTAGCATCAAGAACTAGAAAGAGGGAAAATCAGTAGTTGCACCAAGCAAAACATCTGTATTTCCCCTACCAACCCACCCTAAACACTGAACATTCCTTCTAAAATTCCACACCACCAAGTATTTTCTATTATAGCTGAAGTTTTTTTCCTAAGCTCTTATTTGCAAAAAGCAAGGACTAAGTACCAAGGATAAACGAAACCTAAGTAAAGGAAGTTCTTAGGGGTCCGGAACAGTCCCAGATGTGGCATTAAAAGTGTATTCTATATCCCATTTTTACTAAGCTGATTCTTTGACCCTTTGATATCTAGGTCAGCATTTTAAGACCTACTAAAGAAGACTCATTTATATTCTTATGACCAGTGAGAGCTATTTCATGTCACTGAAGATGCATCAAGAATCTAATGCTATTGTCTTATAATAAATCTATCATAGCTACACTACAATTCAGACTGCAATTTGAAGCGTTAGCTAGATCAGTACACATCTGACATCAACATCTAACCATGATCAGACATGTTCGCTTATAATCCCTCCTTTGTATTAAAGTCACCATATTGTTGCTTACACAGGAACACTCTGATGTGTATACTTTGCATTCACCTTTTTATAAGGTTTTGCAAACCTAGTGAGTCACTTCAGTGTTTTGGTGGAGTTCCATAAAGGATTAGTTAATAGAGTCCTGAACACGGAAGTGAGTTTGCAAAGGTTTAGAAGGAACTTTACCTTGAAATGTTGGCCTCTTGCTAGGGTCATCTTGCCAGCATTTCTGCATCAGTTTGATCAAGTTATTACACGCATGAGGCCTAGACTTCGAAACAGCAGGTAGTTCTGGGCGATGGCCATTAACTACTTTCACCATAATATGTAGAATATTATTTTCTTCTGTAAAGCAAAAAACAAACACAAGATTGTAGCACCAAAGGTGAAGAACACTCACTCCACACAGAACTCGAATTTATTATCTCTAGATGTCTCTTTTTTTTTAAAGCCTTAAATTCAGAATATGATCAACTTGTATTGAAAGCTGAAAATCCACTTTTCTCAGCTTGTTTGCAAAAATCAACTGCAATAGACTGAGTATTCCAGAGATATATTGGAAGAATGAAGTTATTTAGGTTAAAGATTACTTTGGACGGTTTAAGCACCAGTGAACACCAAACAATATAATAATCAGATAGTATAATCATGATTATTCATAATAATGTGAATTAGAGGCATTTAATTCTGGGCTAGAGGGAAAGCACTGCGATTTTCCTAAAATCTCTCCCCGCCCCCCAAGATGTGATCATTTTGGCCCTGGAACATGGAGACAATTCTAATCATGTTGACCAGGGCTAACTATGAACGGGTTATCATGCTCAGGGTCAGTGATGTCATTCAGGGGGAACGGACCAGAACGGGCGTTCCGGATCCTAACGGGCTCCATGGCTGGTTCCGGGTTCCCGACAAGTGCCAATCAAAAGAGAGTTCCTGTTCCTAAATCATTTGAATGACACCACTGCTCAGGGTCCAATAGAATGGGTTATCATGCTCAGGCTAAAATCCTCAGAAGCCATTGGTGATGGCAAGAGGCACATGCTTCTTTACTAGAGCTCACCCAATACTTTGGGCAAGCAATTTTCAATATTCAACTCTTCTTTGCTTGCCATGCACTGTGATTTGAATTGCTCTATTGGTCATGGGGAGACTGGTGGGTGCACACATGGACCAACCTGTCAGTCGGGAGTTAGACTTGGTGGACTTTTAGCCTCTCCCACATTTCACATTCTGAGGACTCCAGAGTCTGAATTATGCATTTCAATGCAAAAAAAAAGGAGAGCTGAAACTTCAAAGGCATCCTCAAAAGGTGTGGACACTATTTTAAGCATCTAGGATAGATGCATGTCAGCAATTACGAAGGCTGGGCATACTGAAGACAAGCCAAGTCATGACGGGAGAGTCGAGACAGACATGCATTTAAGGAGGGGCTTTGTTTGATAAGGCTCATCCAAGATATGAACCGTGTATCCAAATCTTGGTTTGCTTACCTGAAAAAGGCTTCTTCTGTGTGAGAATTCCCCAGATAACAATGGAAAAACTGTAAAAGAGAAGTTTCTAAACGTTACAATAACGTTTAACACACAAATACATTATTTCTTTATAGTTAGACTACATAGTGCTCATCAGGCCAGATCACTCAACGCATCATTAGAAAAAACGTTAGAATAGGAATAGGTCTTAGCCTGAAAATTGCTCTGCTAAACTCAACAAGCTCTATCCCAGTGGTCTTCAACCTTTTTTGTGCCGCGACCCCAATAAATAAATTTTAAATAGATAAAGTAGTATGAGGCTGGAGATCCTGCCCGCATCTCGGGACCTGATCTGCCCCCATTGCCACCCACCTCCTGCTCCCACCTGCCCCATTTTCTCCTACCAAATGTATCTTTGCAACAGCCATCTGAGGTAGGAGCCTGAGCAGGAGCTGCAGGGCAAGACAGCAAAAAAAAGGCTGTGCAGGGTTATCAATAACTCAGTTTTGAGAAGGTAGTACCATGATTGGATTAGATCCAAGCCTTCTCTTGCACAGGCTTGGAAAGGTTGCAGCAACTCCCAAAATTAGGCTTCGCAGCTCCACTGGGGTCTTGACCCACAGGTGGAAGTACACTGCTCTATCCAATCCATCATTAAGTCAGCAGCAGCAGCCAGCCAGAAGCTTCTGGAGCCTCAGGCCCAAGGCACTGAATGTGACACTTGGCCCCAGGACCCACTAATCGTGATACAACATCTCTGAACCTGGAGGTTCCATTTGGTTCGCACAGCTAATAGCATGATGCAACTATCCCTTTGCAAAAGCCATTTAAGCTAGGAGGCCATCTCCACATCTTATGGACTGAATTCCATAGGCTAATTAGGCACTCTGTTCAGAATATTACTTGCCCTAATCTATAACTAATCAGATTCATTGATAGGCAACAAGATATTATGGTTCACATCCAAGTGTATTGCGCAATCTTCTATACTGCTTGCAACATACCAATAAGGCTTTATTGGTCACAGTTCTAGTCTTACCATATGAGAGTCGCTACTCTAAAATATCTTAACCTGAATACATTGAAAATACCCTCAGTCCTCAGCATCTGCATCTGTTGGGGTTCATTCTGGGACTCAGAATGCCTTTTATAGGCATAGAAATGCCACTTACGGTGTTATGGTAGAACCAGAAGTGGCTTTTTTGCTTGTAACCCAGGCTGCTGGTGGGCCCCAAAACCACGGACTTCAACATCCACAATTTTTCTTATCTGTGGGGGTTCCTGGAAGGGAACCCCATAGGTAACATGAGCCTGCCTGTATGCTACATTGCCACAATCTGAATGCAGCCTATGAATATTGTCTTTTGACTACCCTGAACGAACCATGACAAATAGCGCTATGACACAGTGCTTGAACCTGCTCCGAATAACTCTCTAGTTAACCTATTCAGCTATAACCTAGAACAATTTGACCCAGATGGCAAAGAAAACTAGAAGTGTCTGAATCAAGAAGGTTTTAACACTGCTTCCAAAGAATATATAAAGAGATTACCTTGGAATGCAAATACAAGGAAGAACATAAATACATATGCCGGCTAGGTGAATGAATCAGCACGAGAATTACGCACTAAAGCAGCATACTGAGTTTTACACAACTGGCCTAGTGCATTGTACTAATCACATTCAATTTAATAGAGTCGTCTAGAAGACAAAGTAATCAATCAAGCTATGGAATCTCCAGGAAATGTAATGAGTTGGGTACTGAAAATGAGAAAGGTGGTAAGGAATAGGCACGTACCTGTAGACGTCATGCTTGGTGTCAAAGTATCTGTTCTTCTCTTTAATGCGTTCTGGAGGCAGGTATGCAATAGTGCCACAGAGTCCATCCATGCTGAGATCATGAGAATGAGACAAGCCATTGCACTTAGCTAATCCAAAGTCTGAAATCTGGTAAAAAAATAAATAAACACACATGCTGCAATTATCTGGGAGACTACTTCACAGGAACCCTTATTTTGAAATGCTCCGTTTTACTACATTCTTCTATTATAGTTAACAACCATCATTTGGGGAAGTGTGAAGCTAATGAAAAAAAGACCGGAGGCTCTAGAATACAGCAAGTTTTTTATAAAAATATAAGCTAATAAAAAAAGGCTCACAGCCAAACAGACTTCGAAAAAGTCAAATCCATCTGTAAGAACAATGCCGCTAAAACAAGTAACATTTTGCAGAAGCTTTTTAGCTTAGCTAATAAAAATGGCATCTATATTTGGCTTTCCTTTTGCAACATCACACACTCCCCTTCTGCCATTGCCGAAGATGGATATGCAGTTCCTTCAGTGCACGTAATTCCTAGCTCAAGGTTACAGCCTTGGGACACAATCTAGCCAAACTGAGAATTTTTATGCCCCACAGCTTTTAGATAATTAAGCATGTGTTGGTATCAACTGGGCTTAAATGCTTAACCTCTGCTGTATTCCCCCCTAGGTTTTGTTCCTCAAGCAACATGCATTTCAAACATATTGAACAGATGTTAACTGGTTAATTTGAGCAAATGGTTTGATGAATAAATTTAAGCATCAAGCAGGATGAAGTTTGGCTATATCAGCTTAGCTGTATTTGCAGATCAAGCAAATAAAGTCCAGTGGCTCCACTGAGGCTTACTTCTGAGTAGACCTGCATTGCAAAGGTCTTCACTAAAAGTTCATAGATTGTAATTATAGTGTTATTAAGAAGGGGCCTGCAATGAAAATGCCACAGCAGTTTGTTTTTATTAACTAGAAATATAAGACAAAGCTAATATGCTCTATTGTTCTGTCTATGTTCTTTTTATCCTTCATTTCCCCCTTTCTTCGATATATTCCTTGTTCCTTTCTTATGTCTTGTTCTTCCCCAATATTTCCTCTCTTTTTCCAGTTTCTTTCAATCTGAACCAGGTAAACATGTCCTTCAAAAGAAACAGGCTGCAGGAAGCTTGTTTGAACGTCTTCTCTCTGGCCTGCTCTCCCTCTTCTACAGTTTTTGCCCAAATCTTCCTAGGAATAAACCTCACTACACTCTCTGGCACTTTCTTTAGAGTAATCATGCCCTGATCACATGGCAAGGCTGAAGCGTTCACCCAATGCATGTCCAAGGACTTAAAAGCTAACTCCTTCTCTTGTCTACCTTTCTCCCAAGGAGATGAACTCTGTATGTTTGGATTCTGTAGGAACCTCCCCCCCCCCCCCCCGTCTCATTAATCCCTTCCGGCAGATTGTTGTTTTTAAATCCATTAAATTTGGATTTAATTAAATTGATTTCTGGCTTTTTTGAAATTCTGCATGATCTACATTTGTGGTCTCCTTGTTTATGAGTGATCCCATTTTGACTATATTGACACCAAATCTACAGCTGAGCACCATAGGAATAGATATGCAGATAGCTTACTTTTGCTACAGTAGTACAAAAATGCGTTTTTACCCCTTGAACCCAATTGCAGAAGTCATGCATGTTTTCAACATGAAAGGGGCCCTGGGAAACTCAAAAGCTACCAACTTCTATTTTAAACTGGGAGTTTCCAACATATCAAAATTCTCCAACAACTGAAGCATCTACTGAGTACTTTCAAAAGATTACAACACCTTAGCAGAAGAGGAACATTCTGAGAGGAATTTTGTGGGTATAAAATTAGATGCTTTGAAGTAAGTTCTAACACTGGATAAGGCTTAGTCATACTCCCTCCCCCATTAATGTCATTGGAAACCATGAAGCACACCCAAGAATACAGCCATTAAACAAAGCTTTTTAATTAGCTTCCATGAAGGGACAGTAGAGGACTTGCCAGATGGACAGACTTGGTCCTGGGGAATTTTCCCTGTACTGTGTTATATCACTAGAGAAATCCCGAGACCTCTGCGGCTAGATATTCCAGCAGAATGGGCCAGGAATCTTCACAGAGCTGAAGCCCCCTCTCTGACCTTTAAATTGGTCTGACAATGGAAAACTGACATTTTATTCACCCACTAAAATGCACACCCACCATCAAAGCATGCAACGAAGTTCCAGGTGCTACTGTGATGCTATTGTTCGCAAATACACATTGTGCCAACTATCAAAAACTGCCAGATAAAACACAGAATAGATATTGATTCCCATCAATTACAATAGTGAGTCAGTGGTATGTGTAAAGAAGTTTAAAATGAGTGGTTCACCTTTATATCTTAATTATAATATATTTCTCTGAAAAGTTTGCTACAGACCAGTATTTCTCCAAGTGTGTTCTGGGGAGCCCCGGGACTCCCCGAGAGTCTTTTAGGGGCGCTACGAGCACACCATAAGTGGCCGCCATCTGCTCTGCACTGTGCTTGCCCCAGGTTAAATGGAAGAGGCACTTCCTGCCTGCCTAAAAAGAACTTATGCCATGCTATCACAGCAATCCTTTTCCACTTAGGTCAACAAACAGAAGTACCAATTCTTACTCCCCCACATTATGTTTTTAACAGGCCTACATAACACAAGACTCGGAGGGGCAGACTGTGGCTTTCTCCCTGTTTGCAGGAAATTAATGCTGAAATTCATATTGTGTGCAGCTTCTCCACACCTCTTTAAAACAAGCTCAAAAGTCCCTTCTTACATCAGGCTGGCAACTAAGGAATTGGTACAGTATGGCTTTCTCCAACAGTACTTGGTATAGTAACACAAGTTGCCCTGTACTGCGGCAGATGAAAGGGAGCCACACTGTGCTCCCTGACCACACTCAAGTGGGCAGTTTCTGGAAAGGGCAATGCTGGCATGGTAAGGCGCCTCAGAATGGGCGGCTCCTCCTCCACGGCCCAAAGCTGATCATGTTACCTCAGCACTACAGGCAAGAGCTGTGATTGAGTTACTGATGCAGTTTGGGTTACATTGAGCTGAACCCTCTGCACCGCACAGCAAGCCTCTCCTGGGCTCTGTCTGTTTACTGCCAGTCTCTGTTCCCAGCTTCAAACACCTCGACTGTGTGAGGATACTTAAGGAGTCTCAGCTGCCCTTATGCCACCAGTCTCAATGTTGGGTTCAAACACAGTTACCCTCCAAAGCGTTATCACCCACGGAAAGAGCACAAAGTTAAATCTTTCAGTAGAAAGATTTTTATTTAGAATAAGGCACAGTGTTAAGAGGAAAGCCACTCCCACTGAAAGCCAGGGAAGCTATTCAAAGGACCTTCCAAGTTTTCAGTACACACAGCACAAAAATAACAAAGCCTATCCTAGATGCTACTAAAGAACAATCTCGCCATCCTTCAGGAATTCATGTGGCAAAGGCTCCCGCGGCCTTCGCCTTGCATCAAACAGCCGATGTGCAGCTCCATGGCCCTGATGGAATAGGACCCCGAACAAAGGAAAATCTCCCTCAATTATAGGACTTTTGTGAGACCCCACGAGGGATGCTGGCCAATAAGCTTGATGTGAATTTATGAATTTGAAAGGGCTAGCCAATCCTATTTTGTCTCACGTAGGCAGGAGGTTACCGGTTCTGACCCAGGTGTGGGTAATTTCAAGTCTCCTTGATATCTCCTGTCCAAGGATGTTACAGCCAACAGGTCTCTTTAATTAATTTATGCCGCAGCTACTGACTCTGCACTTCAAGCCCTTTCCCTGCATAGTTTCTTTTTCTAAGTGTGAATAACAGAGCCTTTTCAGGGCCTAACTTCGTTCTCATGGTCGCTTTGATCTTAGCTCTTCCTGCCCCAAGGGTGTAGAAATAAAAATTTATTCCCCAAAACCTCTAACTAACCATTTCTGCCGTGACAAGAGTGGCAGTGAGTGGTTCCCACCGTGCCAGCATAACATAAGAGGACTTGCAGCCTCTCAGAAGGATAATCAGAAACAGGGCATTGCACTGGTTCTCCTCTCCCTGGACTCAGAGATGCAGGTGGAGTCCAGTTCTCTGACCTCTAGCAGCTAGTTAAACTGCACTGTCCACCCAACCCCCGCATCTAAGAGCTAAAACCTTGTATGCCATTGCCACCAAACTTGGTGAAGAGTAGAAATGCACAGAAAATAACTTCCTTCCAGGAACAGGAAGTGAGCAGAAAGAGCAAAACCAAGAAGAGGGAACGGAGAGTTGGAGTTAATAGGCAATTACATTTTTGCTTATTAATGTGGAAAAAAATGTCATTGTCCCCGTATTTTTTTTAAAAAAGAAAATACAATTACTAATATGGAGACTGTTATTGTTCTTAGCCAGTTTTGAACACTTTTAAAGCAATAACAATAAGATTACGTATTGTGCTTTTGACTCCGTTTCAAACGGGCTTTGAGGATCAGCACTTGCTTTATTATGCCAGCCTTTAATCATATCGCAGAGCTGAAGGCAACAACTGGGACCCAAATGAACTTTAGGTCTTTGACATACCTTGACATGGTAATGGGCGTCAAGCAATATGTTGGCTGGCTTCAGGTCCAGATGAAGAAGTGGTGGAGACATGCAATGGAGGAAGTTCATGCCCACTGCAGTCTCATGGACAATTCGGAAGCGCAATTCCCAGGGTAGGGGCTCCGAAGCCAGGAGCTTTTCCAGGGATCCCGTCTCCATGTATTCCATGACCAAGCCCACAGGCTCTTTACAGATGCCATACACTGGAAGGATGTAGCGAAATTTTGCCATTTCCATTTTCTTGGCTTCTTCCAACAGCTCCATACGCTCCCTAGATAAAAACAGAACACATAGGTCTAGCTCATTTCTACATAGTGTTTTAATTGTTCTACACCACAAGCTCCTCCATTTAACTGAAATATGGTGCAAATTTCCATATGCATTCAAATTCCTATACCATCAAAAAATTAAAGGAAAATGAGTTGTTCAGTGATAAATCAAAGCTAGGTCTCTACAAATTCACTGTCCTCTATTCAGCCCAACATGCAATTTGCTCTCCAATTTTTTTCTATCACAAGCAGAAGACCAGGGGGAAGGGATAAACCCCAAAATTAAACCCATCTCATAAGCCAAGCCAAGACACGCAAACCCCCTTGGCTGCAGACTGGCAACTTAAAATTTGTGGAAGAACCGACTAAGCAACACACACTATGATTAACATATCCAGTACAGTGTAAAATAGATAGACTGGTAATAATGTATGTGTTAATACGCAAGTGAATACCCTATTATTTCATTACTATTTCAATATTTCATCAAGTATTTCATTACTGCAAAAAGTGCAGAAAGAACAGAACTTTGAGTATTGACACTGAATGGATTGAAATTATCCAGCACCAATGACAATGTTTGCAAAGATGATCACATAAGAAGGAATACATGGAGCGCCATCTTGTAAACCCCATTGAAAACAATGGGACTTACTTCTGAGTAAACATGCATAAATTGTACTGTTGTGCATTATGACAGAGCCATTTCAAACTGTAACTGTACAATCCATGCATCTCTACTCAGAAGTAAGTCCCATTGTTTTCAATGGGGTTTACAAGATGGCGCTCCAAGTATTCCTTCTTATGTGATCCTCTTTGCAAATGCAGATGGTGCTGGATCACTGGTGCTGGATAAGCCTAGTTTGCAAATTAAATGGGGACCACATTTAACCTAGCAGCACCTGTGTGCAATTTGCAGGACATCTCCATCACGTCAAGTAGAATATGCTCATTTCTTGGATGTTCCATGTTTCTCCACTGCCAAGCCAGAGATATGGCTAGGAGAATCATGACTTCAAGACACCAGCCAATTCTACTACACATTACCAAGGGGGTAACTAATCCTGTGTCTGACATTTTGGTGGCAGCCTCACATTTCAATGTAATACCTAGTTGGCGTGCCCTGAAGGGAGGAAAGAACACAGCATGCCCAGGAGAGACGGATCCTATAACACCAGCTCCCATGGAGCCTAGCACTGGCCTGAGAGTTTTATTGTGTTGCTGCTGTACTCTTGTGACCGTTTTGTACGTTGCCTTGGGCACTTGCTTTGGCAAGGAAAAGGCAGGGTATACATTCTTTAAATTAAAAAAGTCTAGTTTATTACTTACTAAGCTTTTACCGAAAATCATAGGCACCAATGCAAACCAGCAAGGTAACATGGTTACACCACAACTAGCTACAACAACAAAATTGGTAGCTGAATCATACAAATAGCCCCATTTTTGCAAGACTCATGAAAGAGAAGTATACTCGCGACTTCCCAAGGTCAGAGCTTCCTCTGTACACAGTCCTGGGGTTTAACTACTTATAACAAGAATGGCAACGTTGTGTACAGTTCATCTAATCAAAACTATTCATTAAATAAGCTTCACATAAAGCTACAGGAGAAAAATCAGAGGATCATTTTACAGTTAATCTCATTTAAATAATTTATCCTGGAACTAAAATACAAATTGCAATTTTGACTGAAATAATAATCCTACCCTCCAGATAGTGCACAGGCATAAAGGTTAGGCATATTCAGTATCATAAAACTCTTATTACAACCCTTGCAGAGAACATGAAATATGCAGTGCGGTATTGAATTTTATCTGCAATATAATGAAAAGGGTAGGTTATCATTCTCAAATGAACTACTATACTTACAACATTTTCACAGGTCTATAAAAGATTTAAAAATTATCCCATAGGTATACAGTACTGCCTTTCTTCCATGGAGCTCAGAGTGATCTTTATGAAGGTTATCCTATTTTATCCTCACAACAACACTATATAGTAAATTAGAGACATACATGTGCCCGTTAAGATCATTTAGTAGGTTTCATGATCTTACATTTGTCAATGTCATCCAGGCCATTTCAAATGTCCACCACCCTAGCTAAAAACTTGAGGTCTGTAAAATTGGTAGTCACAACAGCAGAGGAAGAGGAAGACAAAATGTTCAGTCAAGCCAAGTTAGTATGCACTCTCGTAGATCAACATTTCTTAACTAGTGGTACTGGTACCACCAGTGGTACTTGAGGTGGTTTCTGGTGTGATATGCCGGACCCCCCAGACCACCACTGCCTGGCAATGAGACCAGCAATGCCACGGCACAAGCAGCAGGAGGAGGCTTCGCTCAGCGGACAGAGGTCCAGTTTGTGCATTTCATATGCTCAGAAAAGCCCTCCCAAGTCTCAGGGCAGACTTATGTCTGGCCTACCAATCCAGAAGTAACTGGCAATTGCATCATTGCAAATGACTTCTGGTGGTACTTCCAATAGGTGGACCAGGCAAAGTGGTACAGCGGGGGGGGGGGGATGTTGACAAACACTGTCCTAGGCTGTAGGAGCACTGTCAAAAGAGGATTATGCAGACTTCATTGGACAAGCTAGGGCAACACAAACTGGTGCAACTTACATATGGCTGCAGAAAGCACAATGTGAAACCAGTTGCTCAGAAGACTCCTAATATCTTCTAAAAGTTACAATATTTAATGCTCAAGATTATATACAGACACCAATACTGGAGAACAGATAGGCTGTCTTTACTTAAGCAAACAGAACTAAGAGCCTTGTAGCATCTTAAAGATTAAGGGTCTTTTAGTATGACAGTGCAAAACACAATTTATGAAGGGTCAGGCTGCCTGCTGCACCGGAGAATTCTTGGAGCATTTGCTCAGCACACAACAAATACTGTGGTTGACAAAGTACAGTACAGTTGAAAGAAGATCCAGCATGTACAAACCCAGTCCACAGTAATGAGAACAGGTAGTGTACCTACCTAAGATTGGAACAACTGGAGGGGATGATTTTACTAATGCACTAGAAAAGAGCCCTCAGAGTTTGGTGGGAAATAAGTGAAATCAGTGCCTATCATTCAAATTAGAAACACAGTCATTAACTAGTAAGCCCACAGGTAGGAGCCAATGTTGGCTGCCAGTGCTGATGAGTCACACCAAGAAAGAAGGTAGGAGGTCCTTTAAAAAAAAGTTAGAAAAATTTGTTCATTTTGAGTGTGGGAACAGATTGGGGGCTCTTTCTAGTATCCACAGCAATTGCTACTACTGCCCTCAAGCAAATATTCTTTAAGATAATTACCTTTGAAAAGAAACACCAAGGTGCTTTTGACAGAAAGAAAGGGAGTGTCTGTAAATGAACAGAACCACCAGTTTTTGCCCCAAGCAAACATCTCATCAAGCTTCAGCTAGTTTGGGATGCACAAAGGTTGACTTCTCTGGTGGAATTACTGAAGGTGGTCAGCTGCTGTTTTAGCATGCAAAATAGAAACCACCAAGCCAGAACCCAGTTTATAAACAGATGGTTCTTCGAAAGGGCATATTGCTAATACCACATGCCTACATCCATCCACCAGCTTGCTAAGATTAGACATGCGCAGGAATGAAAATTCTGAGTTAACTTTTCAAGATACAGGTGTGCCCTGGTATCCACCGATCCTGTATCCATGTTTTCAGCTATCCACAGATACTGAGACACCTATTAAAAAGATAGGGGAAGCTAAACAAATCTCTTTTTTTTACTTTGTTGCAGCAAAACCACTATGTCCCCCTATCTTTAAAAAGGCGTCCCCAGGATCCACGGTTTCAGGTATCCACGGTGGGGTCCGGAACGGTAGACACCTGTACATGCCTGTATTCACATTAAGAGAACAAAACATTTCAATGAAAACTTAAGGATTAAAAAAAAGCTACAATTCTCAGTTCTTAGTTCATCAGAACAAGATGATTGGCCTTGGAAACTACATGGTTATGAATCCTAGGAGCAGAGATTTATAAAATGGTTAATTATGTTACAATTTCTGTTGGTAAAAGAATTTAGCTGCCTTTTTAGGAACACTCAGTGAACAGGAATATCTTCTTCCCTGTTTTACATCTTGTTTACCAAGGCAACAGAACACAATATTAAGAACTGGCTTCCTCAATGCACATAACTGAACAATGTTAAGATATCTTCATTCATTCAGCTGAAAGAGGCTCAAAGCAGAAGGCATATTCCATCAACAGCTTTTAATGGCAAAGCCCCGTTCCATCTTGCTGATTAAATGTTCTGAACAGAATGACAGCACAATCTATACATATCTGCTCAGAAGGAAGTTCTACTGACTTCAACAGGACTTATTCCTAGGTAACTATGCATTCCATTGCAGCCAGACACATTTAAAATACAGTACACAAAGTCTCCTACATATGTGCAGGCTGGGATCCAGAAAACTGAATGCAAGTTGAAATGTACACAAGTCAAAACATCCAGCTCTTGCCAGCCCAATGCTATTGCACCTGCATAAAAGCACCATGGAAAGGACCTACTGTGCTCATGCAAAAATGTTGGCCCAGCTGTCCATAACTTAGGGAGACAGTTATCATAGATAACTACACTACACATCATAGTGCCTATGGTGGACAGCCACTACTGCTGATATTCTCCTGAATTAATACTAAATTCTGCATGGACTTGTATTTGGGAAGCAAGCCAATAGGACTTGACAAAACATACACAAAAGTGATTTGTGGTGGTAGATCAGGTATACAATACATCAACATGTGTAATAGCAGTAGAACTCAAAAGCCCTTCAGAAAAACCTGAAGGGATGCAGCAACATCCCTCTTATACGTTTGATTGTTCCCTTTGTATTGTTCAAGGGGATTTTGTCTCCTATTCATGCCTATCTACCTTTATTATAGTGCTCAAAAGATTGTACTCTCCAAATTACAATGATAAAAACTGGCTAAGCAAGCAGTACTACTTTAAAAGCGTATGTTTCTAGCATCTGCTTCCTGAGAGAAGCCAGTTAAATGCTTCATTATTATGCCAAAGAGAGATAATGATCTGGCAGGAGACAGTGAAAAAATTAAATTTGCTTTTTTAATCTCTGAACAAGCTACAAGAGGAGGACTTCAAAGAACAAGGTCTGGATCTTTCTAGACAGAATTCCTCCCATTTGGTTTTCCAGTAGTAACAATTAAGAGTTGCTTTCCAGAACTCAGTTGTGCTTATAAATACCTTTCACACCACAATAGGACTCTGCTCTATCTCAGAAAAATATGCATCAACTTTTTCTTGGAAAGAAGAAATTTTTGAAGTTTCAGGCAATAGATTACTACCAAGTATTGTCAGGGTTACTACCATTTGCTCTTTACACTAGTACATAGCCCCACACATTCAACAGGTAAAGTTGTATGTCGATGCATCTTCAAGCCAGAAAACTCATTGGAAAAAAAAACCAGAACTGTTAAGAGGGAGGGAGAAAAGTCACCTTAAAAATCAAGCTCACTATTACTAGCAGTATACTCTGAAACTTCCATTACAAACGTTATGGCAATTTATACACTACAAGTGGCAGGCCATAAATGAGGGGCAGTATAGAACCCCAGATTTAACTCAAGCAGTTATTAGCCCATTTTTTTGAGAGCTACATGATTCATAGCTCATCTGCAAACCCAAGTCCTGTTGGCCACATTTAACACACTGAAAACTCACACTGACCAGTTTGTACCTTTCAGATTCTGAAGAGGTCTGTTCTTCAATTAGAGTTAAAACTAACTTCAATTATTACCAATATGTATAATGTATTCTAATTATTACCCATTAGCAATACCTCCACCTTACTACAAGGAACAGCAATAAATGTGCACTGCCCAAAGCAGTTCGGAGGAATGGACAGGAGATAGCAAATAAAAATAAAAGGGATTGATCCACAGTACTGTAAGTCTTATTCTCTCCCCTCTGGCCATTCTCAACATAGGGCAGTGTCATCTTAATGCTTCAACACGGTCCTGTTCAGTTCACTTTTGAAAGGCATTGGGAATTACAAATCTCTTATGAGAGAATTCTGAAGACTGTATCTTTTCCCACCTGGGAATCATGGATTTCACCTTATAAATATGGAAATGTTTCACAGTACTTCAAGCCAGCTTTACCTTTTCTGAAGGTAAAGCTTTTCTGAAAGGTTAACTCTCCCTCCTTCCCCCCAAAAATGAAAGTGTGAGCCAGAGAGACAAGGCAGATTCTACAGAAATCTTATGCTAATGAGATAATAATAAATCTTTAACTAATGGAAAGTATTAGTTAAACAGGAAAACAGAAGAAACAGAGGCGGGACAAAAATGGAGTATTTCTAACAACTGCCAAAAAATGGGAAGAATAGCAGGAGGGACCCATTTTCTAAAAAAAGATTCTAAAAACTGTCATGAAGTTTCCCTATTTCCTCCTTCAACTGAGGAATAGTTTCCAAGTCTAGTTCTGTGTTTTGTACGCATATCCACCCCCTCAAGAATATATTAGTTGTTGTCTTCTGTTCGGAATAAGTGAGAAGTGATCATGTTTGCCATTCACTGAAGTCACGTTCGAACAGGTCCCACTGCTGTAGAAACATGACACCCAACCTCACCTTCTGGGGGGTTCAGATGTTA
This sequence comes from Lerista edwardsae, assembly GCA_029204185.1. Lineage (NCBI taxonomy): Eukaryota > Metazoa > Chordata > Lepidosauria > Squamata > Scincidae > Lerista > Lerista edwardsae. The sequence continues at coordinate 228,015 of JAJKFI010000029.1, read as the reverse complement.
AGTTTCCTTGCCACTGCCTTTCAGATCTTGGCCACCTCAACAGGTATAGTTCAGAAAATGCGAACGTTTCTGTAGTTGTGACACATCCACACCTGGCTCACTCATTACTGTGCCAGAACCAGTTTAGTACTATTGACAGGAGATAGCAAACTAGAAGGCAAACATTTTTGCCTTTTGTAAAGACAGATCAAGTCGTCTGAAAGATTACATTTCTAAAGAGTGGATGGAATCCCACATCTGTACAATCTCAGAGATGAAAGGAAAGTACTCTTGGCTGTACATCCTGTCTTCTTTTACACAGTTCAGAGAGCTTACATTTCATGTGTCTACAGAAATGCAAAGATACAGGCATGCCCAAGTATCTGCTGGGCTCCAGTTGGATACAGTAGATACCTGAAACCGTGGATACTGAGATCAATAAGGTGGCATGCCAGTAAACAATTTACCTTTAACATACATGTTTAGGGCATTGACCAAATTTCTCTAGGTTACGAAAGGTGATCTGCAAATAAGTGAGTGATATTTTGAGACTCCATCATCACAGCACGAAGAAAAGTGAAAGACTTTTGATCACACTTTGCCGAACTGTCCTAGTTATAGTGGCTTTCCCATAAACACTGATAAGCAGTGAGGACCCAAGTATAAAACTCAACCGTCTGTAGTAGGCACTGCATACCTGCAGTGTTACTCAAAGCACTCATGGCTTAAAGGCAAGCATATCAAATAATGGGGTGGGGGCAAGTATATAACTTACTTTAAGACTGCCTGATGGAAAGACCAGAATGAGTTATTGAACTCAGCGTTGACAATGCTTCAATGCAGTGGGATGCTTCTTCCAAGCTGCACTGCCGAATGTAGCATCCCATTTGCCAGCTCAATCAATCAACAGTATTTATATACCGCTTTTCAACACAAAGCAGTTTACAGGCTAATAATAATAATTTCAGCTCAATAATTTCAGCTCAACACACCAGTGAGTGTTCTAACTTATATAGCAGCTTATAACTCTCTAGAAAGGCCAGTTGGCTTGGGGAGCAGCATCTCAGTTGTTAAACAAATCACTAAGCTGGGAAGTACTATACATTGTGAAAAGTAAATCTCTATGTAAAAGTCTTGCATTTAATAATGCAATGGAAATGTGCCAGTCTAGTTACTTGCATTTAAAATATAAAGCCGTGAGGATCTCATACTGCAAAGGTTTACAGGTAACCACACAACTTCCTGTGACGTTTTGAAGTGTCATGGCTCTCAGTGCTAAATTTTTTATGATGGAGGCCAGCCATTCACTTTGTACAGATTTTTTATTACACATGACCTATTATAATTAGAATGTTCAGCTACTACTAAAAGGTAGTAGCAAACCATGTGCTGGACACCATTCAGGACACTATGGAAAGGGGGAACACCACTCAAGTGACAAAAAATAATAATCACACAATACCCAATGCTGTATTCACACTAGTCTGGGCTCTTTTCATATAATAATGGAGGTTAGTAGTAGGCTACTTCAGAATGCCAGGTGCAAGGGAGTGGCAACACGATGCAAGCATGTTGTTGTGTCGGGTGCTCCAAGGCACCTGGTGAGCTATTCTGTGATACAGAAAGCTGGACTAGATGGGCCTTTGGCCTGATTCAGCAGGGCTCTTCTTATGTTCAGAATTCTGAAGAACGTGACCAGTTTTTGAAAAGACTGCTCCTTAATCCAGAATACTTCCACCCAGAAAGAATGGAAATTGGTTCTCCTTTTTATTTTCTCCCAGATTGTAGTGCACAGCAAACCAGTCGATAAGGCACAATGAAGATATCCTATGGACCTACATGGTGTAGGCAAGCAGGAAGCCAAACAGTCCCAGCATAAAGCTCTCCAAACAAGCAACCCGACTACAAGATAGTTCACCAAAAGAACAAAAAAGCCAAGTCTTGTCACAGTTTCAGAGTCTTATTTATACATTTCCTACCTTAACTGAAACACACCCAAGATAGTACAGTTTAAGACAGAACCACTGGGGTTTAAGTACACAAACCAATGTTTACAGAATATTAAATGCTATCCAGTGGCAAGTACTGTATATTCAGATACAGTATATTACTTGGTAGACTTGTTCTTATTTTAAAAAAGCCAAAGCTAATTTTCTATTGCTTCCCTTGCTGACTCAATATAATCACAGCATTTCTTCAAACATACACACACGCAATTACCTTTGACATTTAAAAGTGACAGTCAAACCATTGTGTTAGCAGTTTTAAGTTTTCACACTTGAACTCTTACCAGAATTGCCAAGTCCTCTAAACATCCTCAGTACATATACCTGAGGATGCATGACAAAAATAGATCCTAAAGTAGTTTCTGTATGTAAACAAGCCAATAAATGCTTCCCTGTCCCCAAATGGTTCACAAAAAAAGAACACTGGAAGGATGCCATGCTAGGGTAAGATTTTTATTTTAGAAAAATGAAAGGCTACAATTCTCTAGAGGGCTACAATTCTCTAAATGGCTTTGTAGCAATTATTTTACAGAACGCTCAGCATACATGGCACATTAAGGTAGCATTAAAAACAAACAAGAAGCTCCTTCCCCAAGAAACTTACAGAGGCCAACGGGGCATGCACTGCATCCTGCAGTGGGGATATAGTCATGGAGGACTCCTCAAGGTAAGGGAGCGTTTATTCCCTTTCCTTGAGGCTGCATTGTGGATGCATGGGTGTTTGAAAGTTGGATAGGATTGGGCCCTTAAACACAAAGTTTTGAGCGAGGGTTGCAGGCACAGAAGGCACTAAGGCACTATGGACTGTCCACTGTAAAATGCCGCCTTGGGCATTTGCTGAGCAGAGGAAAGGCAGGGTATAAATCTTTTAAATAAATGGATGGATGGAATAAAGTAGCAGATAACCTTTGAAAGTTCAGAGTGGTATAGCTGAAGGACATGCAAAAAGATAATACAATGCACTAGCTTTCTCCACCATCCCAAAGCTCTTTCTTTTGTTCAATGTGAAATGTTTACTGTGAACAAATGGCTTGGGGTAATACAAGTGCTTTTGCTGGAGGAAAGAGGTACAGTCCTCGGCAATCATCTCCTGCTTGGAGTGCTCATCAATGTCATTACTCACTTCCAGGACCAAAAAGAATAAAATAAAAATCCAATTTGGCCAACAAACTGAATACAGCCCAGAGCTAGATAACTGGCTCTCATTCTTATGAGAAGTTCCAACTCAAATCACAAGGTCTAGACAACACTTACTGGTATTAATAAGACTACTTGGGAGAACAGATGACAAAAACTTGAAGTGCCTTGACAATTTTAGTGCCTTCTTAGTATGCCATGAGATTTAAAAGATTGAAAAGGGTAGACCCTTGAAAGCCCACACCATGCACAGAAATCAAACCGTATTAACTGGCACTCCCAGATGTGAACGTATAGCGGTTGGGTGTTTCTACGTCAACCGTCCCAGAAGTCTCACTTGGATAGGACCAAACAGCTGTACAAATTAATCCAGTTACAACATAGTTACTCCTTGGTAGAAATATTCTGACACACAGGTAAGCCATGTAGTAAATATCCCTCCACTGTACCCACAGCTGAAGCCCTCTTACCCTACCCCCCACCAGCACAGTATTTATTTGTTTTTTATTGTTACAATGGCCCCAAGGAGAAGATCCTGCTTACATGGTATTCACTTGTTTGCACTTCAGATAAAAAGCACCTAAAGCACTTCCTGCTGCTGCACTGCCTATTTTGACCTCTGGAGCTGCAAGGGACATGATTTATTAGAACAAGCCAACACATGCCTGATTAAGGTAGGGCCTAGTGTGGTGGGAACTGCTCCCAGCCAAGATGGCAGAAGTTGTCAATTCTACTAAGCCAGCATGAAGCTCCTACCAGCAGCCTGTCTGACATGACTGGATCCCACCGCCGCAGCCCCAGGCCCACCCAGTACACTACAGACAATGTGCAATACAGAGGCTACTGAAGTTATCTTAGCATATTTGTGCTTAGGTATGGCAAGGGTCATGCAACAGGTTTAACAGCTACGTATTTCATCACCAGTATACGCACACAGTTATGAATAAGCCAAAATGATAATTCAGCTCAGTGTGTGATCAGAGACCAACCCCATGATGGCCCTGCCTTTCGCCTCCATCTCTAGCGGCACATGCACAATCCATTTTCATGTAGCCTGTTTCTCTGCCCAGCTAAAAATAGAAGCCCAGGGCCTTCGAATCTCCCACTTACCTGCAAAGTTTTTAGCATTACAGTTTATTCATCCATGAATCACATATTGTTCTTTCAAAATCTGAGATTAGCTTACTTCCTGCAGCAAGGCATTTTTGGAAACAAAAATGTTCATTGTACCTCTAAGCTGTACCAAGAAGCAAGGCCAAACACCACTGTAACCATGGTCAGGTCTCAAAGAGTAAGCCTTCACTCTGTTATCTGGTGCTTGAACAATGAAGGCTAATCAGTTTGAAAACCAAGACCCCCATCTAAGTTACAGTAAAAGAAGAACATAATGCAATTATCTCATGCAGGCTATCTACATGCAATGAGTATCATGATCCTGGTATCCCTCTGCTACCAGTCTTCACCCCGTTGAACGAACACACACACACACACACACACACACACACACACACACACAGAGAGAGAGAGAGAGAGAGAGAGAGACAAACCAGAGGTCTACATTCCCAGAGAAAGACCACCAAGTCCAGATGCACAATTCAGAAATACTAGAGATGCTCATTAAGCTAAAGGAACACTGGTGAAGGGATGCATGCACCCTGACAGCTTTGCAAACTCTTCCTATAACCCAGATGTCCCACTTCTGCGACTGTCCAGAGAACAGTTTTCCCCCTTTTACTACATTTAAAGTTAAGAAATTAACTACCTAAATTTCATAAGAACTCTTATACACAGCTTTTTAAGAACCAGTGAATCATGCCAAACGCTTATCCAAAAAGAGGTTCAAACTTCTCCAAGAGCCAGAATTGAACCCCAGATCTCTTGATTCTGAACCAGGCCCATCTTTTAATGCAGAAAGTGGCAACCATGTCAAGTTCAGTGGTTCAATATTCAGCTTTTAAGTGTATGATTTTCTTTCTTTTTTTTGCGTTTTGTTTGTAAAAACCTGTTAAAAATTCCAATTACTGTTAAAAAGGAAGTAACTTATCAAGTTATGGTTGCACTGCAAGTAAAAACAAAAAATGAGTTTGGCATTATTCTACATGAAATGTGCCCAAATTAGGTCTATACTGGTTCAGAGGGTCAGACCAGGTTAACCTAATTACTTTTAATAGTATCTGAAACAGAGTTTAGAAAACTAATGAACGTGAATAGAATTCAATTTTTTTAATGGCTCAATTCCCTGTTTACAAGTACTGGTGCAAGCTACCACCAAAAGTACTTACATGCCCAAGCTCGATTAGAGCAGTTTATTAACAATTGTGGTGAAGGCTAGGTTTGTAGAGTAACTAAAAGGTGCACACCATTTATGGGTTAACGTCACAGGCTGCTTTTTTATCAAAAGCACAACATTCTGCTTTACATCTCACTTAGTTGTTGGAACAATGAACCCACTGGTTTACCTGATAATAGCACCCCCTGGCATTAGCATACATGAGCCACATGAGTTGCAGCTTAACAAGTTCAGGAAAGAGTTCTGCCCTTCTCCTTTTCCACCCCCCACAGGAATTTGATCCCGCCTCCCTTTTCTGTGGGTTATTAGTCAGGCTATTGGGCATGAAGCACTGTGTCCAATATAGTGGGCGAAGTTCTGGCTTTCATGGAGACCTTCCCACATTCAACCATCTGCCGTGGGAGCCTGGCAAATTGCAGGGAATCTGGAATGTGTTTGTGAATATGCTCTCGAGTTCAGATGGGCGATAGCCAAGACCTGTGTTGCTCATCATGTGCAACCTGAGAACACACCCAAACACTCTCCTGAAGCTATGTACTGCAGAGAAAGTTTAATGGCAGACCAGCTGTATTTTGGGCAGCTTGTCTGCCATTTATTATGCCCAACTAACTGGGCAAAAGAGGCACCTTACTAAGCATGGGTCTCATATGTAATTCAGCACGAGCAACTATCCCTATTCATCCACATAGCATATTTGCCAACGATTGTTTGCTGGTGTCTGTCTCAAACTGTGTGACTCTGGGAGAGGAACTCCATCTTATTGCTTTTGCTCTGTAAACATTGTTGTTGAAAAGCAGATAGATTATCCCTTATCTGGACATCCAATATCCAGAGTATTTCGAAATCTAGACATCTTTGTCCAAAACTTAAAAAAAAAACTTTCTATAGAAAGAAGGTGTTGTGCTCATTCCCACGTACGGCTGTAAGTTTTATTCCGTGATGTGTGACATATACAGATGATGCTGAAAAATGTCAAAGAGCCCAGCAGACACCCAAATGGGTAACAGTAAAAAGAGCAAGAGGAAACATTTCTCGTATTTATGAATTCTGAAATCCAGAAAAATAAAAAATCCAGACACCTTCCCATCCCAATCCGGATAAGAGATAATCAACCTGTATTGACTTTATTATCCAAACCAAGATTCTGAGCAGCTACCCATCTCTTAAGGGATGGTTTTTGCACACATTTAGAATGACTAAAATGCACAGTGATCCCACTGCTTTTGGGATCAGAGACAAGTATTTCCTCAAGATCAGACTAGCTAGTGAAAAGAAGGCCACCTGCCCCTGTAACATTGCAGTTCCACTACTGAAACTATCGTCTCTGCTCTTATCTTGGCTACCATGGCCTGGGCCTAACACCAGGCAAAGGGTTGGCAACCTTGCATGGCAACCCTTTTAACTGCATCATATATTTACAAAAAGCAACCAACCAACCAATCCCAAAATGTATCCCAAGAGCACCATTCCTTTAGTTCCAGTGCTACTGGATTGCATACTTTGGTCATTTCAATAACCAAATAAAGGTTGCTTAAAATCAAAAGACCAAGTTCTGAGGAATCTTTTGCACTGGTACCAATATCCCAGTAAAGCTCTTTTGTGTTGGCTCTGAGTTAACATACTGATTAGTACATTTTATCTCTGCTATTTCTTCACTGTTATCTCCCTATATTTAAAGCCATTGTACTCAAGAGTAGTTGGTGATTTAAGATCCGTGACTGCAGACAAGGTGGTCTGACAAGTTACTATTTAAGTTTTACTGTGTCTGTCTGCAGAATTAAGAAGAATCTTGGGCAAAACACCCAAAGTCTGAAAATTAAAAACCTTTAACAGAGGTGGCATAATATAGTCTTACCTACAGCACTTATCATATTCATTCATCTGCTGTGGAACCTACCCAAATTGCAAAGAATCTGAGATGTGCTTTTAGGGCACACTCTAAGTTCAGGCAGGGTAATGGCATTCATGTATCACATGCCCATCATGTGAAAACTGAATTTTATGGGTTGCTAAAGCTGAACTTGAGTACCAAAAGATGGCAATCAGTTCCATCTTGTTGATATCTACCAAGTTGCCCCAAGAGAATTTGTTAGCCTAGGAGGTGGAATTTCAAATTAAAAAAGACTTTATAGGCCTCAGATCAGAAGCCAAATAGTTGCAACCCAGTGCCAAAAGCAGTTCCAAGGTGTCACCCCAGTCCCATTTTCTTAAAAAAAAAAAAAAAAAGAACAGTGGCAGTTCTGTCATGTCAGTCAAATGAGGACTCAATCTGCAGAACTGTCTACATACCAGCCATTCATTTCCAAACACCAGATCCAGTCCCTAGAAACCTTATGATGGGCAAGAAAATTTAGGGCTACAAGGTTCAACTCAACACATGGCTCTGGTGGTGGCCAAACAGAATGCCAGGTACAAGGGTGTTGCAACAGGTTGCAAGCATCTTGTTGTCTACTGGGCTCCCTGAGGGACCTGGTGGGCCACTGTGAGATACAGGAAGCTGGACTAGACGGGCTCTTGGCCTGATCCAGCAGGGCTTTTCTTATGTTCTTATCAGAGGAGAGAAAACGCCACCCTATGTTCTTATCAGAGGAGAGAAAACGCCACCCAACTCGCAGCCCAAGCCTATGCATGTCTACTGAGAAGAAAACCCCATTATAGTCAATGGGGTTTACTCCCAGGTAAGCGTGCACAGGATTGGAGCCTCGGTTTCTCTTCTTCGGAAGACGTTCAGAATTGGAGCGCGCGTGACGTCTTGCACCCAGGTTTGACGTCAGAATTCAGTGAGCCATAGCAGGAACACTGCGTAAGCGCTCGACGTGGCTCTTTCAAGAGCCGTCTTCCAAATAAAACCAGGTAATAATTAAAAGCAAAAATGAAAGCATTCCCAACCTCTGCAAGCGAGGAAGCCTCTCATTTTTCCCGAGCAGTCCCTTTACAGGACACCACCTATCCCTTTGCAGCACAACCGGTCCTTTCCACGTAACTCTGAAGCACAACCCTGAGGAGACCGCGAGGCAAAGGCAGTGCACTGCACGCAGCGACAAGCCGAGCGCTTCCAGCGTCCCTCCTTGCTGTTGGGCAAAAGCGCCTGGTTTAGAAACGCCGCCGCTCTTTTATTAAACGAGCGCATTACAAAGGGGCCATTACCGCAAATCTGCAGGCAAATTTGCCTCGCTTTGCAAAAGCTCCTGTGTAAGTATATGTACGAGGCACCGTATAATGAAAATAATCACTTTGCGCATGAGGAGGAGGAGGAACCTCCAGAGGCAGCACAACTGCACCAGGCATAATAGCTGAAGTGGAGCTACCAATCCTGGGACCGTGGGAAGTGCCTGCCGGGATCCTGATGCTGCCTGCCGCTTTCAAAGCACTTCTCTTCGGCGTTTAATATACAGGCGAGCTGCTCCCCAGGAGATCATCAAGCGGAATTATGGCATTTAATTACAGCCATGCAAGAGCGTCGTCCGAGGGGCTTCCCGCCTGCCTTCATACAGGCGCTCGGTGAAGAAAAAACTTAACCCTTCACTCCTCTGCAAAGTGTTCAAGGCAAACTGGAGAAAATGGTTTTTTCGCCCAATGATCCTCAGTGGTACAGAGCTCAGTAGTAGGAATAGTGCAGATTTAATCTAGGCACAAGTTCTTAAGAAGTCGATTGGCGAATTTTTATTTTTTTTAAACCCACACACGCGCGCGCGCGGCTAGCAGAAGAAACCTGCGCTCTGCAAACGGGAGGCTGCATCCGACCCCGAGCGACGCGAAGCCGAAGACTCACACTGCTATTTGACCCAAAAGAGGCCTTAAAGTCAAAGCCACTGGCAGGTTTCTTCTGCCCACTCCTAAACGGGGAATCCACTTCTGAGCTCACACTTGCAGCCTTGCTCTGCGCAGCTGAGCGAGTCTGCATCGGAAGCGGCTTGGCTTGGTGCTTGCAGTTTAAATGCATGCCGGGTTTGCTTGCAGCGTTAGCCAGCAGCCTTGCGAGAAGTTGCACGCCTAGCTTTGAAGCACCTTGCGGCGGAGCGGACCCTGGAAAACCAGAGAGCGCCGCTCCAAAGGTTAAACGGCGCTTGGAGAACAGTCGGTGTCCTCCGCCCCCTTCGATGACCGCGGCGCCGCTTTCGTTGCACTGGCGAAAGTTTACAGAAAGCAGCCCGTCTTTTGAGCAACCAGAGATGACAACCCTCCCTCGTGCGCGCGTCCCCCCCCCCAACCGAGCCCGGTTCACTCCCGGTGCCAAGGCACGGGAGTACCACTTTGCGAACCCCCAGCTCTTTGCACCATCTGAGGCGCACCGTGACAAGCAGCGAAAACTTCAGTCTTTGGCTGGAAACTGGGCCGCCCAGCCCACTCTGCACGCCCGCTACTAACGAGCGCGGAACCCGGCTTGAAGCCTCCAGCACCACGCCTTGGCCCCGACACCAGCCACTTACTTCTCATCCACATGGAGGCTGGGCGAGCACTTGATGGCGAGCCATGTTTTCCAGTGGACGTGGCGGACTTTGTAAACCTGCCCGAAGCCCCCGGAGCCGATCTTCTCCCAGTTCGCGAACTCGCTGGAGTCAAAGGTCTTCAGCAACCCCATGGGCCACGGGGAGCTCCCCTCCTTCTCCATGGAGCCCCTCTCTTCGTCCTCCCCAGTGTGACAGGCTCCCTCTCGCCGGCGACACTGAACTGACTGACCGCCTCTCCCTCCTCGTCTGCCTTTCCCAAGTGACTCAAGGTGTACTCATTAACCAGGCCATTACATCACTTCCTGGCTTCATTTCAGGGAGCTGGGGAGCGTAATCCGAGCCGTCCCAGGCAGAAAGGGAAGAATTGCAAAGCAGGGTGGTGTTATAACAGGACGGCGCTTGCAACACACACTCCGGGCTGGGAGGGGAGAAAAGGAGGCTCCCCCAGTCGGCATCGTGAGCGGTTCGTGGCGTTCCTTGAGAAACCTGCTGAATTCTCGTTCTTTGAAGGCCCCCGGGGGCACCACACAGTCAGTTGGCGATCTACCACCTAACAGATTTTTAACAAGGAAGTATGTTGCATTGCCTGTCTCAGGATTGCAACAGGTTTCTTTATGCCACTGAAGGGTCTCTGCCTCCCGTGAGAGCCAGGGCCTCCCTGAGGAGGAATTGAATTTTATCAGGAGGTACGGCATTTCCTTTTGGGGCACACAGAGTTTCACTCCTTCTCCACTGGATCATAATTGCATACGATCAGTGGATCATAGTTTCTACACATTACAAGAAATAAAAGTATGTCAACTTACACAGAATGTGAATGCTGGTCTTCGCACCACATGTGCAAATTCTCTTGAGATCCCAGGCAATTTCCAGTCCCCCTCCTTTGGCTCCTGGGCCTCCTTTTTGACCCCAGGCCCACATACATTGTATCCCCTGCATGCCACCTCATGGGCCCTGGTAAAACAGGAAAATAAAAGATCCACAGAAATTCTGGGGCCCTGTCTTTAGCTCCTGGGCCCCCCTTTTGACCCTGGTCCTTGGTACAATTTACCCCCTGCACCCTCTTCTCATGGTTCCTGGTTGTAGCCCTGTGGCCAGAAGCTGATCTACAGGATTTATGTGTTAGCTTTAACAATATTTGCAAAGAGAAAACAGCCATACTTCTCTGGCCCTGTAGCCTTAGGTATGGTCTGACATCTTTTTACATCAAGCTTGGTCTGCAGGTAGGATAGCAATGTCCTACTCAAGAGACGTACACCAGTGTAGCAGAGGCTGCAATCCTATATTGCAATTCACACTTTCCTGGGAAGTCCCATAGAACACAGCGGGACATATTTCTAAATAGGCACACATAGAATTAGACCTTAATGATAAATTATAATTCGCAGGCCGGAATCTCATCTCTGCCATGAGCTCACTAGGTTGCCTGAGGCAAACCACTCAGCCTCATCCCCCCAACTGTAATATGGGAATAATAATACCTTACAGGTTTGTTGTATGGATTGCACATGTGTAAAGTGCTTCGAACACTCAGTGCTATACAAATACTTATTTAATAATCACGTTCCACTGTACCCTATGGTGCATACACCCTCCTAAGGTTCCAATCCTATCCAACTTTCGGGTGCCAATGCAATTGCAATGCAGCCCCCAGGTAAGGGAACAAACCTTCCTTTACCTTGAGGAGGCCTCCATGGCTTCCCCTCCACTGCAGGATGTTGGCATGGCTGCATTGGTGCTGCAAAATTGGATAGGATATGGCCCTAAATGTGATTAGAATTAAAACTTGACAGCACAATCATCCTATGTGTGTCCCTTCAGAAGTAAACCTAAGTTCAATATGACTTACTCCTAGGTACGTGTGTTCAGGATTACATCCTAAGGCTGAAATCCGATATACACTTACCTGCCAGTAAGTCCCATTGGACTCAATGGGGCTTACTGCTGAACAGACAGGCTTGTGATCATTGTGGTGTAAATCTAACCAGTACTTCATTCCATATCCTAAAAACTAAGTGGATGCTCCGGTATTCGCCGGGGTTACTTCCGGACACCACCACCACCACCACGTGGGTACCTGAAACCATGGGTATTGGGATACTGTGGATATACCTTTTTAAAGATAGGGAGCATCAGTGGTTTTGCTGCAACAAGGTTAAAAAAGTTTTGTTTAATGTTCTATCTTTTTAATAGGCATCCCAGTAGCCATGGTATCCGTGGATAACAAACTATGGATACCGAATCAGTGGATGTCTGTATTACAAATGAAAGCCTTGGTCTCTTTCCATGCCAAGACCGTCTGTTTCCCCAGTTCCAGGGAACCCTCAGCAGTAGCATGGTATGCAGCATAGTGGGGGGGGGTATATAGGGAATGGGAAAATTAAAGGGAAATGACTTTAGTATTCACTGACCCTGATGCTTCCCATGTCATTGCTGGGAGTTCCCCAGACTTTAGCAGCAGTGTTGGGTGGGGAGTTCCAGGAACTCTGGCAGGAAAGAATGGGTTGGGAAAGTGCAATACACTGACACTCACTGTGCCAGCACTATTCAAGATGCCACCTGCTCTTTATCTTCCCTTATCAATTCAGTATCAGTTGGAGTAGATCATGCCAACTCTGATTGGATCTTTTACTTTTTTGAATTAATCTTTTTTATCTGTATTGTGCATAATAATTGGGATGTCACAACTGCTTTTTGCACTGCATTTTTTATAAATAAAAAACTGCCAGTTGAAGGTAACACTTTGAATGAAAGCTGATGCCACAATATGTTTGTTCATCTTTAAGATGCCTGCCACCAGGCTTAGTTTCTGCTGCAACAAATTTAACATTACTATTCAAGCCAAATTATGTTACTGACTACCTATTGCGTTTGCATTTTTTGAATGGACTGCCATTGCTACCTGCAAAACTCAGCTAATATTTCTGTTAATTTCTGCATGTTGACAATTACTCACCCTTAACAGAAAGACATAATATATTTTGCTGATGCTTGGCAATAGTTATTTTCAGATTGGCTGAAATGTTGCATACTGTCCTGAGATTAGGATGTTTTAAATGACCATGGCAGGATGGCCGGGCCCTGAGGCTATGCTGAGTCAGTTACCTGGAATGGACAAAAGGGAGTTAACAAATGTTAATGGCCCAAGAATGGCCTTGAATGGGAGCCTCCTGCAGAGGCCCTTCACATACATAGGAGAGGAAGGTGTAAGGTGATTCCTTCCTCCTCCCTCTGTGAAAAAGACAAGATTCTGCAAGAGGCAGAGAGAGAGTTAGAATGTAATCAGGCAGTGCCTGGAATAGAAGTCAAGAAGAAGAGCTGACTGCAGGATGGTGTAGTGGTTCAGGAGCTGAACTTGGAAGATCCAGATTCAAATCCTTGCTTAGCCATGATGTTTTCTGGGTGACTTTGGACTATCTCTCACCTACCTCACAGGGTTACCTCACAGAGGACGAAAGGAGGGAAGGAACCACATACACTGCCCTGAGCTCCTTGGAGGAAGGGTGGCATAAAAATGTGAAGACTACATAAATGAGAGTGGCACAGTTGGGCCAGCAAAGTTTGGCTGGCACAAGGGGTACCGTAATGTATGTTTGAACCACTTTTGGAGTCAGAGAGGCCGGCACACAGTCATGCGCCATCCACCCTGACTCCAAAGTGTTGTCAAATTGATTTTTATGGTGGCCCTTGTTCCAGCTACACTTTGCTAGCCTAACTTGTGCCGGCCTAACTCCAGGTTAGGATTGGACTCTGAAATGCTTAAATACCCATGTGGTTGATGTGGCTTGCAGGAGGTGCTGCTACCTAACTGCACCCAGTGTTCAAACCTCTATATTTGCACATAAAGCAAATATTACAAAGATATCACTCTAGTGATTTTATCGTCCAATGGAAACCAAGCATGCTGCTTGACAGTAGTTCTTTTCAGATATGCTGAAATGTTGCATATTAATGTAAAAGGGGCCAGAAGCATAGCAAGCCTTCCTACACAGAAGATTTCACATTTCTAGGCAGTGAGTCAAAGAAATGCATGGAAAAGTCAGTGGATTTCCTGGTAACTAACTGGAGCTTATATAATGCTATTGCCAAACCCAAGTGTCTATGTGTCTTTTGGCGTGTTGATTTGGTATGCTGAATTCAGAAACTTAACCTACTTATAGCGAAGATTTTCCTTCCATAAATATCTTGTATAAAAAGCAGTCTGTGAGTGTGGGTGTGGATGTGGTCTTTGGGTCCAGCTCCTGCACTGCAACAAAGCAGTTCCAAATAAAAATGGCTCCTCAAAGGTGCTATTTGCACCACCAGGTAAGCATATAAAATACCTGCCAGGTGTACATCTCCATCTGAAATTTCTAGGCCAAATGAAGGCATACCCCTTTACTGGGGAAAACGTAAGGGAATGTGTTCTTACACTCACATTTTATTTTCACATATGTAACATTGCACTTCCATAAAGCAAATATGTGTACATCTCATATACATTTTATAATGTGTAATAAGTGCACATGCATTTTTCACCACATGTACAGGCAGTAGAAATCAGATAATGGCTGCAGCTCCCCAATCCATCTGTATTACATGTGTATGAGTTGACAGGCATGTGCACATGTCCCATGTAAATGTATATACAGTATAATGATGTGCATACATTTTCCTGCCAGAAGTTAGAAAACTGTATTTAAAGAATGGCAAAATAGCCATAAAAATGCAAAATAGCCATACAAATTCTTGGTTATACATTTAAAAAATGACATTATACCCTCTGAAAAACTGGTTTGTCATATGCAGGCATACCCCGGTATCTACTGGGGTTCTATTCCTCTGTGGATACCTGAAACTGTGGATACTGAGGATACCTTTTTAAAGATAGGGGAACATCAGTGGTTTTGCTGCAACAAGGTAAAAAAAGAGCTTTGTTTAATGTTCCCCTATCTTTTTAATAGGTATTCCAGTACCCATGGTATCCATGGATAATGGAAACTGTGGATACTGAATCAGTGGATACTGGGGCACGCCTGTATCATTGAAACCCCAACTAGATTGAAGAATTTTTGCTTTGTGTTCAGACATTTTTAAGAAAGGAGCAATTAAGAAAGGAGCAATTTTAAGAAAGGAGCAAAAAACAACAACCAAACTCAATTATCTGTTCCTATGAGAAAAACGGCAGAGGAATAAATCCGCAGAGGCAGATTCATGTGAGACAAGTTAATCCATAATTCTTGAACATCATTCTGCATGACTGTGTTGTTTTGCATTAAGAAGGTGCAATTATGGTTTGTGTCCAAATTTCCAAACCACAAGGGATGTCTATTGCTTTTTCTTTTTTTACTACTACCCATCGTTTTACTACTACCCATCGTTTCATCAAACTCAGAAGACAGTCTTCAGTTCAGAATATAAGCGTTTCTTTGGTTGCACCATACTGTCAAATTTGTGATAAAGATTTGTAGAATGAGATGATGATGATCCATCCTTTATTTCATTTCTGTCTGGACTTAAAGAAGTCATCTCTGGTAATGTTTGGTTCTCAAAGCCAGATATAACGCCATTACATGTTATTCTGTTCAAATATCCTTCATCAACTTCTGCTTGGTTTAGAAATGATGTAGGAGGACCTCCCCCCCCCCCTTACTGGTGATTCTCTCAGAAACCACCAAGCTTCTCTCACCTGATTGCGGGCACACAGCCCAGCCACACTATAACCGCCGTGCTTCCTCTACCTGGCTGTGAGCACCCAGCCCAGCCAAGACACCCCAAGCTCCCGCTAACCACTTTCAACTCTCCAGCAAACAATAGAGGTTCTGGCAACAGTCGAAGCAGCAACTCTTGGTAGAAAAACACTTCTTGGCTAAAGTCCAACTGTTCAGAGCCTCCTTAACGTGGCTCTGTACCCCATTGTGGTTATTGGCCTACAGGTAACACTGGTGATTGCTATGCTCATAATGGTCAGATGGAGGTCTAACCAGATGCACATAATACAAGACCTGTAAAGGTGAAGGGGTAAGACCAGGATGTGATGGGAACAGGTATGGACCACATCGAGGGGAAGGCAGTGCTGAGAACACCCTCTCCTTCCTTTAAACGTGTACAGGTCTAACTCCATTTTAGATTTCATCCTGGAAGTTCTAAGCTGCTACCCTGCCAAAAGGTCACAGAGGTGATCCTCGGGAGAAAGCACAAGATAATGCAGACCATTAAGAATTGGTGCCAAGGGACATTCAAATGTCTCCCTCCCTCAGAGTCTTGTAAAGCAAATCTGATATCTGTCAAAAAGAGCATTGTGAGGACCATTTCTGCCTAAATCTAGCCTAATCTGCCCAGGAGCTAAAATAACCTGGAAAAGTCTTCTTTGGACTGAGCCAAAAAGTTTCCCCACCAAAGTTTAAAACAGCAACAGAAAGGACTAATGTCAATCTTATCACCACTATCGTACTATTCAAATGCAACTCCCTTCCAGGCACTCCACAGTAGCATTTTATCCAGGTAATTGGATCAAGGTGTGGAGGGGAAAATTCTAACTCTAAAAGTTTGCACCTTCCTGTGTAAGTACTTACCACATTGATATCAAGCAATCAGATGTGTCAAGGACTTGTGGCTAAATCTGTCTGGTCTAAATGTCTCCTTTCCGCTTTTGTGTTTGAATGTGCCAACCCTATTGTAATCTCGTCTTAATCTAAATGTACCTATGTTTGCATCTTATTATGCTTTGTCATCACTCCTCCCTGACCCTTAGTTGAGGTCACACAGGAAGGGAGGGGGAGCAGCAGCAAAAGGACCACCAATCAAATGTCTCACATAACCAAAATCAGCAATTGGCCAATGTTTTTATTTGTTGCTGTCATTTCCACATTTGCATGTTCAACTGTATAACTGATCAAGCTAAAATGTACAAATTGCACAAGTTCTGTGGTCTCCTTGGAGATGTATTGCATTTGTGTCCGTTTTACTGATGTCCTACACGTGAGTAAAATGTATTTCTCTTTCTGCAACATCAAAGTCCAGCTGGCATTTCTTTCCGTCAATGCTGCTCTGGTAAGCCACAGAGAAGGGATCCCAGGCCGGCTGGGATCAGGGGAGTTGGGCTCGGAACAACTTTTCCTTCGGGGCAACATCAGAACGGGAACGCACGCCGGGGAAATGAAACCTCAAATTGACGGCCCCTGAGCTTAAAGGGACAAGGGCCTGGAGAAATGGCCTTATTGGCTTGATTTCCTCCTACATCAGATATAAAGAAGTTGATGAAGGATATTTGAAGTTGAACAGAATAGGAGCCATTCAAATACTGTTAAGTCTCTATCACTCTTTACCCACATAGCCAGACTGTGACCTTGATGTGGAGTAACTTTAAAAGCTATTTTGGGAAACCAAGAAGCCAAGGCTAACACACCTAGAAGAAAGAAGTACACCCTCAGTCTATGGGAAAAGAGATTTCATCACAGGGAAGTACAAATACAAAATGTTGTATAGATCAACTGTTAAATTTAGGGCACAATCCTAACCTGGAGTTAGGCTGGCACAGTTAGGCCAGCAAAATTTGGCTGGCACAAGGGACACCGTAAAGTATGTTTGGACCACCCTTGGAGTCAGAGAGGCCAGCACGCAGACGTGTGCTTCGAGACGTGTCCTCCGTGACTTCGAGAGTGGTCCAAAAGCACTTTACGGTGTCCCTTGTGCCAGCCAAACCTGGCTGGCCTAACTGTGCCAGCCTAACTCCAGGTTAGGATTGCACTCTTAATTGTTTAATAATAGTGGTTAAATTACAAATCAACATTCACCATATGGTAGGTAGATGCAAAAGAATTAACAACATAGGTTTATACATATTTTTTGCAGTAGTTCATTCTTTTTACTGGTTCCTGAATATTTTGTGTTTTTGTAGCCAGTTTAATAGTTTTTGTTCAGGCATGATGGCCACAGCTATTTATGGCTCTGGTGGCGAGTGGGAGGGACCACTTACATGACACATTACCGCAACTTAGAGCGCAATCCTAAACCAGAGTTAGGCCGACTTAAGCTAAGCCAGCAAAGTTTGGCTAGAACAAGGACCACCGTGAAGCGTATTTGGACCACTCGGAGTCAGGGAGGATGGCTCACGTCTGCTGGTGTTTCTGACTCCAAGAGTGGTCCAAACATACTTTACAGTGTCCCTTGTGCTGGCCAAACTTTGCTGGCTTAGTTTATGCTGGCCTAACTCAGTTTAGGATTGTGCCCTCAGTTTAGGATTGTTCCCTTAAATATTTAGTGTTTTGACCCTTCTCTAGCTACGCTACTTGTTTGAACTTTTCCAAGGTAGGGCCAGTTAAGGCAATGGTGCAATCCAGTCGATATGAAACACTTTTAAGGGCAAACAGTGGTTTACCATGTATTTCAATTTCCAACATGTGCTTGATGAGGTAAAGCAAATGTGGGGTGGGAAGGGGGAGATTTGAAGGAGAAAAAACTGATAAGAAATGCACATGTAATCCTTCCCATGCCTACTAATTCTTCCAAGGAAATTCCCCTCCCTGGCATTAATATTATGAGACAAACACAGAGTTGGAAACCCTGTGTATGACTCATAAGGCTGCAATCCTAGGCAAACCTAGCTGGGAGTAAGTCCCATTTAGCTCAGTGGGGCTTCCGACTAATTAGACAGGCATACAATAGTTCTGAAAGTGTAGCTCAATCTTAAATCTAATTGAATAACAGAAAGTTAAGCATTTATTTATTTATTTATTTATTTAATTTTTATCCCGCCTTTCTGCCCAAGGGCACCCAAGGCGGCTTACAACATAAAAAGCAACACAATAAGCCACAATATATACAAATTAAAACAATGTTAAGAACAATATTAAAAACGGTTAAAATTTTAAAAAACAGCAAGCCCCGTGGATCCCACTATTTAAAATGTAAGGATAGAATGTAAAAAATGCCAGCCTGCCTGTCAACAGTTAAAGGCTTGTTTGAATAAAAACGTCTTCAG
This sequence comes from Lerista edwardsae, assembly GCA_029204185.1. Lineage (NCBI taxonomy): Eukaryota > Metazoa > Chordata > Lepidosauria > Squamata > Scincidae > Lerista > Lerista edwardsae. The sequence goes on along the minus strand of JAJKFI010000029.1, from coordinate 209,190 downwards.
CCCCCGTTCAGAATGTTGCCAAAGAGGGAGCAGTTCTTAACTCTAAGGGGAGGGTATTCCAAAGTTGGGGTGCCACCGCCGAGAAGGCTCTCCTACTGGCCGCCACCCCTCTCACCTCTCCTGGTGGCGGCACAGTCAGAAGGGCCCCCCC
>JAJKFI010000029.1:171556-209029 GCA_029204185.1 Lerista edwardsae | reverse complement strand
CCCCCCCCATCATAACAACCCCTTGTTAATGTTGAAAACATTAAATATTAATGTTGAAAACAAAAACACCCAGTCACACTTTGATCGTAATTGGACAACTGGCTAAAGGCTGCTCCAGAGACCACTCTTGATATAATATTTCAGTAGCTACCCAGAAGAATTTCAGGAACACGTGCAAAGAACTTTTCACCCCAGGCTGTGTGTCTACCAAAGGTCAATCTCTCAAGTTTCTTACAGGTGTTAGAGGTCTAATATACAGAAGGAGCTTTCCATACTCTAACATCTGCCCTATTCATTGCCAGTGGAAGCAGCTCACATTCATGTGTATGTTACCATATATACTCGAGTATAAGTCAATATCATGGATAAGTTGAGGGCAAGTTTTAAGCCAAAAATCATGGAATTTGCCATATTCTGTGGATAAGTCTGTGAATTAGATAATTTTGTCTGATTTTACCCAACACCAGACTGACAAATGATCTACCAATAATTGTTACCTAAGAACTGTACACTCTACGTATTTATTAAAGTACAGGAAAAAAACACAATGAAACAGCAACATAGAAAACAACTATTAAACCAGTTGTTCCCAAACCTTTTAGCACTGGGACCCACTTTTCAAAATGACAGCCTATGGGGACCAGAACAGATGTCATTAGAGACAAAGGGGAAGACATGCTGGATTAATGCACACAAAAGGCTAGAACTGATTAAGCATATCTGCCTGGATTAACCGAGGAATGCATGTAACCCTGCTGAGCTCAGTTTACCTGCTTGCAGAGCCCTTTATGGGCTTGGGCTGGCTTCCGCAGGGATAGCTGTTGTGCCAAGTTCTCTCTCTGCAATCTTATGCCCATGGTAGGCTAATTAGCTTCCCTTCTATCATCCAAAACCACTTGCGTTTTACACAAGGCACAACTAAACCCCACCACCCATGAGAATGCAAAATGTAGTCAACTTGCCTGCTCAGCCACAAAGGTCCTCCTTCCTCCTGCAGTTGGTGACTCCAGGGGCATGGCAGCCCCACAATAATTCCCCACAGTCTCCAAGAGCAACCTTAGTTCCAACCACAATCCCAGTCCCAACAGCCTCAACTATTTCCCCCATACACAACCCTTTCCCACCTCTCTACACCAACATCACTGAGCCTCCCAGGAGTTCATTTTATCCCCAGGATCCCCAATTGGATGCAGCTGTGAACCAGCTGCAGGCAAAAGATTCTAGGTTAACCCTGTAATTCCTGGCTGATTTGGACAAGGGGCCACTGCTGATACCATTCCTTATCTCCTCGGGGTCGTCTTCTGCAATTTCCATAACGATTACCCCCCTCCCCATAAGTTGGTTTGTTTTGTTCTCGCAAGGAAAAGGTCTGTTGCCTCCTCTTCCCTCCGATTCTCCTAAATGCCTTGAGAGAAGAGCAGCATACCTGCCTGCGAGTAATAAAAGAGCCCGTTTCTTCCCCTGCCCCAATAGTTTGCCCAGTACCTCAGCAGCACAGCCATCTGGAAGAAAAGAGAGCACAGGCTCTGAAAGCTCAAGACTGTGCCCAGCAGCTTTCTGCCTGTTTTCCAAGCAGCCCTTTAACATGTGAATGCACAATCCTCACACGTAGAGGCTGAAGAGCCCTGCTGAATTCAGCTCACGTGTTGCAGTAAACACTTGCTTACTCACCAGTAAAAGCAACCCTGTAGCTCAGTGTCGCTTTCCATTAGGTTTATTATTTCTCAGTTTAGAGGGAGGGTCTTCCTTCTTGAGTGTTTTTGGGGCCTACGTTCATCTGATCTGGACCATTCTGGCAGTGTTTTATTCCCCTCAACCTGCTCTTTCGAACGCACCATGGCACGGCTGCCTATTCGCGAGTAAACACGCACTATGGCTCAGTTTCACTTTCCATAGAACTCCGTTCATTTTCCTCAGCTGCTCTGAGCATGCTCAGAAGACTCTGCAGCTCCCTGGCTTACAAACTAAGTACCTTGGAACAGGTCAGCCATCCACCCATTGTGTGACTTTAAGGTATTTACTGTGCTCCCCTGAATATAAATCGGGGCCAGGTTTTTCTAGTCATTTTTAGCCATAAATTTATCGACTTATACCTGATTATATATGGTATTTTTCCTTCATATGTGCTGATCTTCTTCCACTGAAATGAATATTGCAGTCTGCATGCACAAGAGCCCCATTTATACTGGAACACAGACTGGTTTCTGGATTAGGGAATTCAGCTTGGCCATGTTTCAACTTTTTCTGAAATTTCTCATAACACCTTTTCCAATGCCAGGCCACCACAAAATTTTTGAAAGGAGTAAAACTACCTGGCACCTTTTGCAGCTATACTTGTGAGGCTCAGAATCCACACTTCCATCTGAGTTTTCATCATTTTCCTCTGAAGAGATTCCTATTTTGCCAATAAACTCTTCCCTCTGGTGGTCATCCATTATTGCTATGTCCTATGCAGAACAAAGGTGAAAACTCAAATTTTATCCAATCGAAAACCTATGCTGACCCAGCAATAATACTTGTGACAATGCTTATACAGTATAAGTTCTCAGAAACAGGGATACACGATCAATTAGTTTGCCCTTTGTTTGAATGTATGTTAGCAACCAGCATGCTTGGATAAAACAGCTAAAGAAGCAAATACACCATCCTCCAGCCTACCATAGCGCCTACAAATGGAAGTCTTGATTTTTGTTCAATGCTAACACTATAAATTATTTTTCCAGATTTATATTTCAAAAGTACTACATTAAAAAAATATGTGATTCAGTGATGTTACCTTTCAACGTTAATTTCCTCTCCTCTTAGTCACATTGGAAGACAGACACAGAACAGAAAATTTCTACTCCAGGCTTAACAACAATTTCCCCTCTTATTTCAAATTCCATAACATTCTTTTAGCAATTATAGCATCCTTGAGATAGAAACTTTAATATTTTATTTAAGATGTTCTATGGCTTCTAATGTACATTTAAGGCAAGGAGAAGCAACCACAGCCACATGATTGATGTGGTTTTCTGCTTACTTCAGAATTGGCCTCTGGAATTTATACTTTGCTGTGACATTCTGGGCATCCTACACAATCTGATTCGTGGTGCCTTCTTCCAACTCCTAGTTCACGTCAGGTCCTGAACCACATTACTTTGCCAATTGTCAGACATTAAACACTGTACCTTAAAGTGAACATGAATATGATCTCTCAGCACATCTACCCTGAAGAATTTACGTCCACAGATCTCACAGGGATATTTCTTATCTCCGTGAGTCAGGAGGTGCTTGTTCATATTGCTCCTACAGGAAAATATCTAAAAAAAGAAGAGAGTGTGGATGTACTCTGGTTTTCCCATCAAGTGTCAGAAATCAGTACTATCGCCTTGTTTTTATTTGAAATGTAAAGGTAAAGGTTTCCCCATGACCGAATGGTCTAGTCGTGACCGACTGTAGGGGGCGGTGCTCATCTCTGTTTCAAAGCCTGTAGAGCCAGCGTTTTTGTCCGATCATGTGGCCAGCATGACTCTACGCTGTAGCGCATGGAACGCCGTTACCTTCCCACCAAAGTGGTCCCTATTTATCTACTTGCATTTTAGGTGCTTTCGAACTGCTAGGTTGGCAGGAGCTGGGACAAGCAACGGGAGCTCACTCCGTCACGCAGTCTCGAACTCCCAACCTTGCAGTCGAAAGCCCAGCAACCGCGGATTACCTCGCTGCGCCACCACGTCCCCATTTAAAATGTAGCAGTGACGTTTAATAAATATCTTGTTTCTCCAATCCTAATCAAACCAACTCAGAAATGACACAACATTTTACAGTCTGAATTCTAATGAGAAACTATTCACAAGTCCTTCCAGTTTGTGTGAATAGCTTAATCTGCAAAAACTTAAATGATGAAAGTAGTAAGTAGTCTGAAAACTCTTGGTTTAATTGAAGTATTAATATTTTCATCTTCATTTTGTGATTTATATGGACTTTTCATGCAGAAATACACATTTTATGTGAACCCCAACGTAACAAAAAGAAAAGCTCAACCTTCAAGACTGAACTATAACATCTCTCATGACATGTTTAGTATGAGTGGCAGAGTCTGGCTCTTTCCCAACTGACCATCAGAGAAGACAGTGCCGCCACCCCAAGAAACAAAAACTGTTGTACGTGGTTTTGCACAGCATTCTTCTGCTGTTACCTTACACTAAGCTTGCACCAGCTATGAAGGCTGACTGGGTTTGCCACAGCTGCTGCTATGCTTGCAGAGATCACACAAACTAAAGCAGTAACAACAAAACAGGCAGATAAGAAATCCTACCTTTCCACACACAGGGCACTCAGAAGGTTCCTTTTTGTAGTGGACCGTGTTCTCTGCACTGTGCTCAAACTCCTCCCTTTTTACGCGCCTCACTCCTTAAGGTAACAGTTCCCACCAAAAAAAAGGAAAAAAGACAATAAACTAAACCATGCTTTCTACTTCTTTCTGACACTTAATAGGAATAATACACACCATAATCAAGACTGCAACAGAAATGACACTTGCAAAATCAGCACTGCTAGTTTTAGATCTGAAGACAAATGTAGAGATTAGGCTGCAAGGCAGTGCCTGGCACCCAAGACCATTCATGGTTTTGTAGGGACTTGAACTGGACTTCCCTGCATTGAAGGCCAACCTCCAGTCTATTGCTCCACTTTACTATCAACATTGTCATGACCATCATGAAATAATGAGTTACAAGCAGCGCAATCCAAACCCTCTCCTGAGCTGGCACAAGTCCCTTTACTTGTGCAGGCTCCTGAGTGTCACGAATGAGCCATAAGGCAGATTCAGGGCTACTTGGAAGGAAGCTGAGCCAGTGCACGGACGTGCACTGTCTCAGTAGTGCTGGACCTGCGCCTAGAGCAGATACGTCTGTGCTGGCTTGGGCAGGCCAGCACAGGGGGCTGGAGAGGGTGGCAGGAAGGTAGGAGAGAGGTAGGTTTGGGCAGAGGGAAGGTGGTCCAGGAGGCGGATCAGGCCTAGGAGGGATGTGGGACCAGCCTGGGCAACCTAGTTCATTACCGTAAGTGATAAAAAGAACCAGCTACAGTGTGGGATCTGTCTGGTTTTGGAATGATTACCAGCACCCAGATGAAAACGTCTTCCCACAATCTCAACTTCAGCTGTCAATTCAAGTTCCAGGAGGAGGTTCACCCCAAATGTACTTACCTTCCAAGTGTCTCCTCTGGTGATCCAACATGACGTCCTTCCGGTAGAACAACTTATTGCAGATCTCGCAGGCAAATTTCTTGTCTCCGTGTTTCTTTTTGTGCTTTGAGAGGTTGCTGTTTGTAGAAAAGAATCTGAAACACATCTCACACTGAAATGTCTTGTCATCTGCAAGAAAAGGGAAGAGCAAATGTCCTGTATATAATTTTTACAGTAATTTTTAAGAATTGCCAACAAATCCAACTATACATACAAAGAAGGCAAACCCAAGAAGCAGTTCCCCGGCCTTCTACTGTGATACCCAAATTACTAGTATGTACATATTAGCACCTTGATTCTAAAATTAGGCAAAGTTATGGCAGAGTCTAGCAGAGGTTTCTGAAGTGAGGAAGTGTGGACACAGCCCCTCCTGGCCTGCTCACTGCAAACATATTAACTATATTAATATTTGGCACATGTTTTAATCCAATATTTAATATGTCAATACCAAATATCTGGCACATGTCAGCATAGATTTTTGTGTGTGCCAGAACCAACCTGGTAGGCTAATATGGTTATTTGGGACACCACCTAACATCAACAGTATCACTACAACAATGTGGTGAGTTTCCTAGAGCCATGCTACCTTCTTCATGCAAAAGACTGAACTGTCACTGGCATTCCAAACTTCCCAATTAAAGATCTTCAGACTAAAACAGAAATGTTACATCGTTAGCAACACGAAAGCTGTCACGAATGCCCCCATATTAAAGTTGGGTGTTAAAACATATGCTTTAGACAACAGACAGGTCCAATCCTGTCTGTTATCTCCTATTAAAAAATGGACCTTAAGTAAACGAGGAACAGAAAGACCCCTTCCTGAGATCCTGGAGTGCCGCTATCAGAATATAATAATTCTCTAAGCTCAGATACAAGTGATATAAGGCACTCTCATACACAAAGAAGGGAATAAAACAAGACCAATTTAACATCTATTTTTAGATATTTAGAATGAAAGACTGGCTGCATTGTAGGAGCATTTGCAGAACTGTACAGGTCAGTGTTGATTTTGGTGCTATCCATTCTTCTTCCCAGTGCGCAATCCTAACCTGGAGTTAGGCCGGCACAGTTAGGCCGGTAAGGTTTAGCCGGCACACGGGCCAGTGTGTTTGGACCACTTTTGGAGTCAGAGAGGATGGTGCACATCTGTGTGCTGGCTTCTCTGACTCCAAGAGTGGTCCAAATATATGTTACGGTGTCCCTTGTGACGGCCAAACTTTGCTGGCCTAACTGTGCCAGCCTAACTCCAGGTTAGGATTGTGCGCCCAGTCAATGCATCTAAGTGACCTTTTGACACAAATGAGGTGAGGTGTGCACAGCCCTGCCCTGGTCTCAGCTCTTGGTTTGCAAATAGATCTGTCCTACTTTGCAGGGATAGAATGTGTGGATACCATGCACAAGTAGAAAAAAATGTGCTAAAACGGACTACACCTGGGCTTCATTGTGAATTTTTGTGAATTATAACTGATTATAAAAAGTGAGCTGTACGTATTTGGTAATTTTATACTGGTTTTACATAGTATGATGGCAGATAATTTCTATTGCTCACTAGAGAAAAAAGTTCCAATCTAGAGTACTGCTTGACTTTTAGCCAAAATGATTTAATTGTTAGCATACCTGTCCTACAGTTGTGGAATTCTAATGCACTCTCTATCCGAAAAGCTTTTTCGCATGTAGCACACCTGAACCTGTACTCATTGTCAACCTGCAGATTAAAAAACAGGAGAGAACTGAAAAGGAAGTATATGCATAGCAAGTCGGTACATCGTATAATACTATTTTTGTAATTATATATTCCCCTTCCCCCATTACTGTTTCCCTCACAAACAATTTCACGCAAGCTCAGGAATTTTTAAATTGTAAGAGAGCTTTCCATAGTCATTTCTCAGGCTCTTAAACTTTTGGAAAAGTTTAGAATCTGGAGTACCAGATTCACCTGGACAGAAACAAACTATGATTAGGGGAAAGTCCAAGTCCAGCACTGCAAGATCCATTTTGCCTACCGTGGCCACATAATTCCCTTCTACGAAGCCCCATACCAACCTCATTCCGGCTGTGTTTGTATGAAACATGCTGCTTCAAGCTCTCTTTGCGACTGAAAAGCTTGGCACATTCCTCACATTTAAACAGCTTGTCACCTAAAGAATCAAATTGCAACACAACAATAAAAATTGAGTCACATGCTTTTCCAACAGAAAAATTCTGGAAAGACCAAGAGCATTTCAAAAAAAATTATATATATATTGAAATACTCTTGGTCTTTCCAGCATATATATAAAATGCTTTCAGTGGTACACCTGAGAGATGACCAAATAGTTATGCAATGCCATAACTATGAGATCTCCTCTACATTTTGGCTACTATAGTACAGCTGTGCAACGTAACTGTGCTACTGTTCATAAATATGGCGCAATTCCAGTGTAACAACTAGTTGCAGGAGCTCTGAGAATGAAGCCGGGCTGCCTTAAACTCACCATGAGAGCGGATATGCCTGCTGAGGTTGCTGCTGTTCTGGAACATCTTGCTGCAGATGTTACACTGATACACCCGTTTGTGTTCCCCGAGCTGCTTAATCAGCTTGCGCCGTATCCCATGCCTGCTAGAAAGGATTAAACTTCTCTTGAGGGACATAGAGTTTTGATGATGAGGAAACCTACCAGGTGGACAGAAAGGAGAGGAAGAAGTGAAAGGCGTCTGTGAAAACTTCCTATGCTATGAAAGGAAAATCTCAGCAGCTGATTAATATTATTGATCACATCTCCATTTACAAGGCATTAGGAAGGGGTCTCTCCATTCCTTGTTAGTCAAGATTCCCTTTATAACACAGGAGATACCAGGATTGAGCCTGTGGCAAGTCTGCATCCAAAGCACATTTAATACTGAACACTGATCATTCATATTTCTCAATACAGTCAGCAAGATGTACCATTCATGTCTCCTTAACTGACAATTCATTGGAGCAGGACAGATAGAGAACTGATTCAAATATGCTTGTATAACCCTTTCACTGAGCTGAAATGTAACACTTCAGCATGTATGTAAGGAATAATTTGTTTGAAAGCAATTTTTATTTCCAGTGTATTAGCTTTCCACAGGGGCTCATTCACACAAGCAACTCCTGCCCACATATGTCCTGTGTGTCTCAGGTAGAATGCAATATAGTCTACCTGGGACACTTAGGCTTCCCTGCAAACCTGGATCCGTTTAGAGATTGGAACCTGTCTGCTGAGCTGTATTAGAACCAGGGTCTACCACAACCAAACCCTCTGTACTAAGCTAATTACATGGTGGCCCTCAGTATCCAAGGTGGATATTGAGATCTGCAGTATCAGGACCCATGGTAAGTCAAATCTGCAGGAACTGAACCCATGAATAAAGAGGGCCAACCTGTACACTTCTGGACACTTATAGTCATCTGATTTTCTGCAGGTAGTCCCCTAGGTGGATTAGAAAACCCTGATGGTCTCAGGATCTTTGGCTCAACCTTTATTGCCCATTTATAATCAAAACCCTTGCAGCAGACACCCTTTTTATACAGACATTTAAACTTATCTGTCAAAGGATATTTACCCTAGGTTAAGGATAGTCTCATTAATTCAGGTTAAAATGACAGTTAGTGAGGCTGCAATACGATGGGACTTACTTCTGATTCAACATGCAACATGATTCAACTCTTTAAATCTCATGTAAGCATTCAGAAAGTTTCCACCAATATAATATTTTATTTATGGACATATAAAAAATAAAACAAATTACAATTAAGCGTTTGGCTATAAAGCTTCATCTGGAGCCCTCCATAACCACATCCCTACAAATGAGCAGAATTTCAGTCTACTTATAATGGTTGTGCTTTTGATTTTTTTTCATGCTTCATTATACTCAAGAATATAAAAGCTTTCGTCTTTTGCTCCACATTGGCAACTTCCATACCTCTTTCATATTAAACAGAACAATGTCATGGAGTTTTATTATAATAGGGGAAATAGGACATTTAACCATTTGCCTTTTCGTTTTCAGGAGACACTTACTTTGTTATAGAATTTGTATTGTTTGCAGTACTGGGTAGTTTCCCTAAAACTAGTTCCATAATTCTTTCTTCTGCTGCAGAAGGAAGAGCGACCTCATCAGGTGGAATCTCTGTAATTATTTCAGCAACATTTTCCGCTGTTAATTGAATTCATTGTACAAAAAACAGTTAGCAGAACTTTAAATGCAACCATATAACAAACCAAGCTTAATGTTTCATCTAGACTCTAATTAAACCAAAGGCCAGTTAGCACTTGATCCTATCTCAGGCCAGGCTGCTGTCCTGCCCAGGAATTGGCTGTGCAAAAGAGCCATAAGGCACTTCACGGTGGCCAGAAGGACGGTGATGGTGTGGAGGACTATGCAGGTAGGCACTGGGCCTCCATGCTGATCAGAGGAGCCCTGGGAGCTGTCAACGATAAATATCCCACGGAGCAGCGCAATGGTGTTCCGGGGCAAGAGGAGGGTGATTCAGGCCCAGAAGGGAGCAGGGGTGGCAGCAGGGGCTGCCACTGGATCTTATCCCCCATTCCAGGCCTGAAAGCCCTGCACGGATCTACCCAGAAAAACCCTACATGGATCTACTACTTTACATACAGAAAAACCAGGAGACCTAGGCATGGATCTCCTGTGTCATTTTGGTCCTTAGGCAACAAGAGACAGAGAATATCTCTTCTTGACATCTTGGGCAACAGAGATAGAGAATATCTCTTCTTGACATCTTGGACAGTTTCTGGAAGTCAGAGCAGGGAATTCAAGGCTAGATAGGCTAATGGCCTGACCATCTAAGGGCGCAATCCAGTCTCGCTTGTGGCCCAGAGCTGTTGCAAACGTACCATAAGGCGCTGGCTTGGGGACTCACACCAACCCAGTTATGCCAAGAAACCACTCAGGTAAGCCAGCCTTTGTGAGGGCAGGAGGAAGGGGGGTGGAACGGGGTAGAGAGAGGGCAATTTGGGCGCTCGGACTTGCGCCAGCAAAATTGCTGGCGCAGATCAGAGCAGCCCCATGGCTGGAGCTTACTCCGGGGTAAGGGGACAAATGTCTCTTTGTCCCACGGTGAGCTCCAGCCGCCAACTATACTGCGCTGGATACAGTACAGGCCAATCGGCCTGCCTGTTACAGTGCAGTATAAGATTTGGCTGCCTGGCAGCTTCATGTGCTCATATACCTTTTGGTAGATCACCCATTACTGTAAAGTGCAACTATGCTGTAAAGCAGAGGTTCATAAGGTGGCAGCTTTCCCCATCAATGCACTGGGCACTGCAAAACCATTATTTCACTGAGGTATAAAATGACAGCTATATTTAATAGTTTCCTGGTCTCACCAGAAGGGTCTTTATCATCCACAATCACAAGAGGAATTTCTGGTTTTGCTGGCTTGGGCTTTCTGCCCCTTCGCGCTTTTCTTTTCACGTCGACACTGGTGTTGGCACTTTCACAGATTACGAGTTGATCTGCAGGAGGGGCCTCCGCAGCTTTCTCTGGAAGGGTGCAATCTTGATTGCTCTGTGCCGTTCCTTTGGTTTGTTCCAAATGATTTAGCAGATGTTCTGAGATGAAAAAGTGATGAGGTTTGAGCCACAGGAAGATGGTGGGTGGTTGAACCCTAGAAGCTTCCTAATGGGTCTCCTTCAATTAAATCTAATGCCACCTGAAATCACTTCACACATAGCTTCTGTTACAAAGATTCATTCCATGGAAATGGCGTCTCTAATATGGTTCTCAAACAGTAGGTCTAGGACCCACCAGTGGGTTGGGACCCACTTTTTGGTGGTTTGCAAAAACTGGCAGGGCAGATTAGGCTATACTATGTGCATCAAGCGTTAAATCAGATACTACTGGGGGGGGGGAGCACTGATGCCCAATCACCATCATAGCCACAGCCACCGGCATAACTTTATTATTATTAGTCTGTAAACCACTTTGTGAACTTGTGTTGAAAAGCAATATATAAATATTGTTGATTGATCTGTAAACCAGACAGCAAGTCTCTAGGGCTTGTAAAAAGTTTGAGAACCACTGAAATACACCATACAGTCCATGAAGTACCATACATGTCAGCTATGGTTACAGAACATATATACAAATATGATACAAACTACATTTCTTGTCAGTTGCCATATACACAGAAAGAGGTTTTCAAAAGCACAAATGAATGCCTTAAGTGCTACTCTGCCTTTGAAAAAAGGCACCTCATCATCTTTTATAACTTCAAACATCATGCTAATCATGATTCAGACATCATGGTCTGAATGTAATATCCAATTTCTCTGGAAAACCATGGGAAAATTGCAATGGTATTTTATCTACTACTGGGATGTCTATTCATATGTAATGTTTTCTAATGTTACCTAGAATGTTAAACTGGAAAGAAACAAGTTTTCAAATGCAATCTTTAAGGGCGCAATCCTAACCTGGGATTAGGCTGGCATGATTAGGCCAGCAAAGTTTGGACGGCACAAGGTACACCGTAAAGTGTGTTTGGACCATTCTCAGAGTCAGGGAGGATGGCGAACGTGTGTGTGCGCTGACTCGAGAGTGGTCCAAACATACTTTACGGTGCCCCTTGTGCCAGTCAAACTTTGCTGGCCCAACTGTGCCAGCCCAACTCCAGGTTAGGATTGTGCTCTAAAAAACAAACAAAAAAAAAACACGAGCCCTATAGCAGCTGAGACTCTGTGTCAGATTCTACATTTTAGAATATGCCTGTGGAATCTCAGCAGTCCTTCCCTTACCTGTCAGCAGCGGGGGTTCTTGGAAAGCTATCAAGCACACTTTACAAGTCCACTGGCTGGACTCTCCTTCAAGAGGCTTGCTACTTTCTACAGTGCTCACTGGGTCACAGCAAACAAAAACGAAGGGTTTAGTTAGTATCTTGAGAAACACAGAACGGCCAAGTTAAAAATATGGAAAAATAAAAAGAGCATGGGAAATATTCAAAGATGCTTTGATCAGTTCAAAGTAAACCTGTATACTGAATGGAAGATCAATGTTTTCACCTTCAGAACTCAAAAGATACAAGTCTTAAGGGTCCAAACCTACAGGCCTGAAATGCAACATGCTTTAATGGGGTTGTGAAAGGTGACATGCTATTCCGTGCAGCTGGGCTGCTGCCATAGGCAGCGTGCGGTCCCACACTAGCAGCCTCCAAAGACATCCCCGTGCTGGCAAATTGGCATGAGGGAAAGAACAGGAAGAAACAGGGTGGAGACTGGAGTAGGAAGAGGTGCATGTTGAGCCTGGGAAAGGGTGTATCAGCAGCGGTAGTGCTACTGATATCCTATCCCCCTTCCCAGCTTTGATCCGCACTCCTTTTTGCAAAATCGCTGGTGTAGATCTGAGTAAACCCAGCAAAGCTGCAAAGGCTTACCTTTGGGCAAGGGAGCAAATGCACAGTACTCTTACCCAGAGGATCGCTCCAGGTGCGCTTCCCCCCCCTCCCAGGATGCCGCACACGCTCCAGTGGTAAGGCTGCATCAGCGGGAAGGGAGTTAGGACTGGGCTATAACCTTTCTCCTTAACGCCCATCAGTGATTAACTCCATCCCCAAACACTGGCACAGATCATCAGATTTTAGCTGCATCATCACAGGCACATTCTATAATGTAACTCCAGAGCCAACACACCAGCTACAACAAAGTGTATGCAGAATACAGAAGAAAGAATTTCCATACCTGCAAGGTCAGCTTCAGGAACCTGAGACTTCTTAATTTTCTTGTGAGACAAGCTGCTGGAGTGGAGGGGCTTTGAAGCGATTTTGTTTCCTTCTTGGTCACATTCCATCACAACTAAACACATGTCTATGAGAAAGAAAACGTTGCCATTTGCTTTTTTCCCCTCACTTACTGCATCACTGTCATAAATGCCAAGAGCTGTTACATCTGTTGGGAATATAAGAGGGGTGGCGGAGGAGTCCTTAGCAAAAATCCAATTCAACCCCATTAGTCTATCTAGGCTGAGAACTCCTCAGTCACCCCTCACGCACAGTATGCTACAATTCAAAACGTGTGTTCTCTACTTGAATGCAGTATGCCGTCATTTTTCAACAGGAAAACAATAAATGGGTCTGCTTAACCACTCCCTTCTGACCATTTTCCCACTCAAAACTGACTCTCCCAAGCTACTTTTCATCCCACAGCAGAAAAGCTGCTAATATTCATACCTTTTCTGGCATGGGCATTTAGTGGAAGGGAGAGGACATTTTCAGCAAATGTCAGAAGAGAAAGGATTAAACAGGCCTTCCTCTTCCTTCTCCGCAGCACTGCTCTGCTCAAGGTCAAAACCGTGAAGGCTGCTTTCTGTTTAAGAAGAAACCTCAATGGAAGGAAGGATACACATGCCTATGAGTGTGTCTGGGTCCAGACGTACTCAATTCCAGACACACAGATGGAGCAGTGACAGATAGCTCGCTTGCCTCAGCAACAGCTGCCTTTTCTGCTTCAGGCCTGGTGGAGACCCCAGACTACGCTCACACAGAAGGGTGAAAAGGCCAGGGTCCTAGCGACTGACACACCACCCCTATTGGTGGTACTGAGGTAGCCCCTGGGGATGGTGAAGGTATCAGTGATAGTCGTGCTGGTTCCCACTGCAGCATAAGAAGCGCCAGCAAGACCTAGAGCTGCAGCAGTGGCAGCCATGTTCTGGCCAGATAAAGGACCTGGCCTGTGATGAGAGACTGAGCAGCTTAGGGGCAGAGGACCCAGGGACACTGAGGGCAACGGTCAGCTCTATCACGTTCCCATGGAGGACCAACCAGCCTGAGGAGGCAGTCCCCACCCCAGCAAAGGTCAGAGGATGATATGGGTGTGCATTAAGCCCCTCCTTGCTTTGTCTTCCTTCTGAGACCTTCCTGGAAAATAGGGGCTGACATTCACCAGGCCACAGCATTCATAAAGAAGGGGCCCTGCAGGATGCCACAGGACCGGTGTTGGGTTGCTCCCCCTCGCAGGGGCGTTACAGAGTGATGTGTAGTTTGAATTTCAGGTAATATTAGGCAAAGACCACAACATTTGCCTAAACAGCCTCCTCCACAAAGGAAAATTGAACATTCAGAGAAAATGCTTCTGGTATAGTAACCCAGCAGGATGAGAACAGCAAAATAAATTCTCCATTCTCCAACCCTCAACCACCAGACGTACCATTGGCAATGCTAGCAGCCTGCTTTAGCACCGGCTTCTCCATTTTTTTGGCATAGAAAGCTGCGTACCATACTCTCAACTCAGTTCCTGATGGGATGTCCCGGGATGTAGTGAAGTAAATGTCATTATCATGCTGGAAGGCAGTCAAATTCTGGTGTTCGTATTGAGTGGCTGGTCTCACCATCATCATCCAGTTACAATCGTCTTCGTTAGAAGTATCAAAATACACTGGAGGCCCATCCTTCTGGAAAACCTTAAAGATACCCAGGCAGATACTGGTATTAAATGTAGGTATTACGTATTACAGCAAATTTCCAATAATCTGGCATCTTCATAAAATGTCAGATTATCAAATATGCCAGACTACTGAAAGGTATGTGTACACACACACACACACACACACACACACACACCTCTCCCTGCCCCCCTCTCTTTCCCCCCACTCTTGGTCTAGCATCCTTATCATTATAGTGATGGGATTGCTACTTACAATACTACAAGCTGCTCAGTTTGTCCCTGAGCAGTTTCTGTAGCCTGTCTGTGCCCGCACAGGAGCTAACAACATTGGAAGTCTGCTCCTAAACTAAAAGCATTTCCAGAAAGTGTTGGATGCTGGACCATCAGATGCATCATGATTGGAATTGTACTTTAAACAACAATACGCCTGAACTGCATTTCTGTCACCAGAGTGTGTACTGCTATTGCAATAGTTGCATCTAGACACTGCTGTACTGAAATGGGGAAAAGTCACGAGAAATTGACTTCCTGTTCACTGCAGTAAATGGGAATATCTGAATTAGCCCTTGCTCTTATCTCCAAAAGCTTCTTGTCTCTCTTCCATTTCTTTGGCTTGAGCAATCTGCAGATTTCTGCTGCTTAACTGCCTATTCCTTCTTTTGCTTTATTTTGCCTTGCTTGTGCTCATACCCTCAATATGCTTCACTTCCCTGACTTCACAGATCAGCTGGAATGCTGACTATAATTTTCACACATGTGATTAAAAGTATCTATTACCCTAAGAACTGCCCTGCTAGATTAGACTGAAGGTCCACCCAGGTCAGCATGCTGCTTCCAATAGTGGTCAGCCCAATCAGATTCCCTGGGAAACTGAAAAGCAAGGCGTCTGTTATTTATTGCTATTGATATGGTTTCTGGGGATGGTGGTTGCTACAGAACTCCTTCAAGCCAGGCAAGTCTAGCTTTAGCCAGGTAGTCTAGTGTGCACTGGACCTTTTAGACAAGCCAGTTCCTCTGGATTCCCACCATATGACAACTGCTGCTTTCAAAACACAATTAGGTACCTTTGAAAGTCAAAGGAAAATGCAAGGCAAACAAATCAGAAACAAAAATGTTTTGGATGTTATACATGCAATAACATTAACGCTTTATCTCCTGGTAAGGAAAAGATCACTGTTTGGGATGCATGTGGTTTTTTCCTGGTTACCTGCTAAATGAAAGAGGATTAAATTGAAATATGGGGTAAATACACCTTCAGGTAATGGTGAATTCTGATTGCCTAGTTGGAGCCTTTACATTACCATGGAACACAGATTCTGTGTTATTGTACCTTCAACAGAAATGCCGATTCCTTTTCCAATTTGGCAACTCTCTTGGACTCAAAGGGACCAAACTGAGTACGCTTGACCAGCTGAGTTACTGCAAAAATGCCTTCAGTCCCATCTTCAAGTTGTCTGATCTCCAAGTTGGAGGGAAGCGATGATCTAAGAAGTGATTATTTTGAGCAAATCAGAATAGAGCACAAATGGGCTTTTAACATCACATAGACATTGCCAGCATCGCTGAAGGTAAGAATGCAGCTCTTGCTCTTCAATGCAGCAACGGCAAAATTGGGTAGTATCAGGATCAAGCACATGAGGTAAACTCATACAGGCTGCAACGCTATCCACGCTTCCCTGAGAGTGAACTCTAGCAAACACAATAGGACTTACTTTTGACTAGACATGCACAGGACTGTGCCCTCACTGCTTATTATAGATTTGTATTATACAATAAACAAGTACCATTCACACTGCTGTAATTGGCTTTCTGCAGCTTTTCTCCTTCTCTGTGTTGAACATTAAGAAATTCATAGGAAGATGCCTTACACTGAAAATACCACTGAGATTATTTTACAGTATTTAATTTATATAACATAAGGATATAGCCATGGTCCTTCTCCAAGAAAAGGCAGAAGCAACAACAGGGATGCTCCTGCCATGCATTTTTGCTTTGGCTGACTGAACCAACCAACCAACAGGTACTTATATACCGCTTTTCAACACGAAGTTCACAAAGCGGTTTACAGGCAAATAGTAATAATAAAGTTAAATGGCTCCCTGTCCCAAAAGGGCTCACAATCTAAAAAAAAAAGGCAGACCGCCAGCAACAGCCACTAGAAAGACTGCGCAGGGGTGAAGAGGGACAGTTACTCTCCCCCTGCTAAATATAAGCGGAACACCACTGGAAAAAGTGCCTCTTGTCCAGTTAGCAGGGGACAAGAGGTCTTTCTTGCAAGGCCTCTTCACTGGCTTCTGGTAGTCTGGAATTCTAGTAGTCCTCATAGTCCAGAGAGTGAGAAATTGCAGTGGCAGGCAGACATCCTGACCTAAACGTGAGCTCTCTAATGCTGGGGTCTCCAAACTTTTTAGCAGGAGGTCCACATCAATATCTGGCACTGTGTCGAGGGCCAGAAAAATAAATATTTTTTTTAAAAAAAATTTAAATAAACAGATTAAAACTTAAATGAATGAATGAACGGGCTCAAAGTTCCAGGATTCCTCCAAGCTCCAACAAACAGCACACAGCTGATTATATAAAGTGTATATAGCATACACTTTAGTGGCCTCCCATCCCCCCACCTCACAGGCAGCTTATTTAAAAGTGTTGGTGTAAATATCTCAGAATCAGTAGACAGCAGGAAATGAAGCACCCAGAGCCTTCCAAAGTCATTCTGAGGACAGGGGAGAGCTCCCTGGTTCTCAGAATACCCTCCGCACACAACCAGAGCACAGCTTGGACAGTGCAGCCCATATCAGCAAGGTCAGGAGAGCCAGAGGTTCATAGAGACTTGCTATGGGCTGGATAGTGTTTCTCCAAGGGCTGCATCTGGCCCTGGGGCCGGGGCTTGGAAACCCCTGCTTGAAAGGTTCAGGAGCATTTCCAGTTAAGCAGCATTAAAGGCAAAATAAAAGTTGCATTATGAACAGACGACTCCCTTTGCAGTTCAGCCACTCTGGTTCAATTCACTTTATCATGCAATCAACACAGCTTTGCAAAAGTTACGTACCTTGCCCTGCTCAACACAAAGGAGTCTTTGACTGTCACCACAGGACCCAGCTCTGGACATTCTGAATCGTGGTACTGACTACAATCTTCACACCCTGGAAGCAGACAAGAAAAACAGCAGTTTGGAGAGATCTTTATCAGTAAGTAGCCGTGGTAAAAATTCAAGCCCTTTCCCATTACTTATTATTATTATTATTATTATTATTATTATTATTATTATTATTTTATTGGCCAAGTATATAAACTATACCTGGAATTTGATACGGCCACCAGCTACATACATACAATACTACACATACATAGTAAACAAAGAATACACAGAACAAATAAGGGCATATTCAGAATAAACCATTGCCTCAAACTCCTAGTCGCATCAACATAATTACAAATTCAGCAATTTAATGGCACAAGGAAAAAAACTATTTTTGTGCCTTGATGTTTTAGTATACAGAGTCTTATATCGACGACCAGAGGGGAGAAGATTGAACAAGTTATGGCCAGGGTGCAACGGATCTGCAGCGATCTTTTCTGCTCGCTTTTTAACCCGAGCAGTATACAGATCTACTTCTGCATCTAGCAGTATTTAACAACCCAATGGCTACATACCCCAGGTGAACCAGCAGTGTATTTCAGCTCAAGGATGAACAGGGAAAAAGAGCAGTTGTGTTATAGTGCTTTTGTTATGCAAAACATACTTAGTATATTCTTAAATATATACTTAGTATATTCATTAAGGAAGGATGCACAGAGCAAGTGGGGAAAACACTCTTGCCATGATACATTATGGCTGAAAAACAATACTAGCATTCTCTTTAAAAAAAGTAGCATTTTCTAAAAAAAAAAAAAGACATTTCTAGATCTTATACACACATAATATCTTCATAGAACCTTCCACCATATTACTGTGTAACTACTCATGAAAAGAATGCAACATACTTCAAGTTATAGCTAGTCATTTTTCAGTACTTTTTTTTCATTCATTCATTTCTACTTTTTTGAGATACGCTAAATCAGCGAAGCTCTAACAGGGCCAGAGTGATAAGCTGTGTCCAGCCTAACCCAGGCAATCTTCTTACAGTGGCATTTGCACTTCACTGTTCTGGTCCCGAGTGAGATCTCCAGGAATCCCAAACTGGAGCCAGTCTCCAATTTATGAGGAGCACCTCCGGCACATCCGCTTGGCTTGCCAGTAAAATGCAAAAAGCATCAGAAGTGTCAGCACTGCAGAGTCATCACAGCACAGTGCTTTCGTTTATGCCTCGCAGACATCTATAAAGCTATCAGCTGTCTTCTAAATCCTCAGCATTTATTTCTTGCAACGCAGCATACGGAAGAAGAAAAGGAAACGAACACCATAATTTTCAGAGTACAACCCCAGCTCACATTTGAGGAAACAAACTGTTTGACGTGCAAAAGGAAACTACCTGAGGCTATGGACCCCAGTGATATTGGTTACTAGAAATTATCTCTCCCACCCCCCCCCCCCCTCTCTCTGTCTCTCTCTCTCTCTCACTCACACACACACTTCTTATGTTCTAACTGTAAAAGAAGATTCCTGCAGCCAATAAGACAAACAGCTCTGGGCTGTAGACTACAGGACTATACAGTCCTGCACCTGGCATTTGTGCATTTGACTCACTGTGGTTACCAGGAGAAAGCTGGTTCTGCTTTGCTCATCAAACCGGAAGTGACTTTCTGAGGCTGCCATGGGCCTCAGAAGGCTTCCCAGAGGACTCAAGAATATACTTCCAGTTTGATAAGCAAACTGGAAGTGGCTGCAGATTTACGTATCTGTGGATTCATGTATCCCTGGGGGATTTTGGAATGAATTCCCCATGGATAAAAAGGGCAAATTGTACAATTCATGCTTCCAACATAACTGGAAAAACGTGCATTTTGCAAAGTGTGTATGTTAAAACCTACCACGCTCCTCTCTGGCATACCCCCAATGCTATTGACGGTGGTGTGTGCTGGTATATCTTGCAATTATTATTATTTTTCAAATGCATGCAGAGTACTAACAAGAAAATGGCCAAAGATGCATGTCAATGTTTAGACTATAAATTCTTGGGGCAACTACCTTCCTGCTTATACTCTAAAACCCCATTAATGATGGTGCTATAGTTAAAAATAACACCGTAAGGCAAACAAGAAAGACATTACAGACCAAGAAACAACACCCCCCCCCATGCCCACCCAAAGGAATTGCTAGAAAACAGTCTCATCCATGCTATCATTGCTCCATTTGTTCCTAAAGTGTAGTTGCTAGACAAAAGACAGGGTAAAAAGGTAAAGGTTTCCCCACGACCGAATGGTCTAGTCGTGACCTACTGTAGGGGGTGGTGTTCATCTCCGTTTCTAAGCCAAAGAGCCGGTGCTTGTCCTGCGGACAAGTTTCCATGGTCATGTGGCTGGCATGACTATACGCCGTAGCACACGGAACACTGTTACCTTCCCACTGAAGTGGTACCTATTTATCTACTCACATTTTTACGTGCTTTCAAACTGCTAGGTTGGCAGGAGCTGGGACAAGCGACGGGAGCTCACTCCACCGCAGTCTTGAACTGCCAACCTTCTGTTCAGCAAGTTCAGCAACAGTGGTTTAACCCGCAGCGCTACCACATCCCAATCAAAAGACAGGGACACCCCATCAAACTAGAGGGAGCTTTGCCTACCATGTGCATATGCGAAAGACAAATTAGCCACTGAATGTCTGATTTAACACATTATCTAAAATGGAATCATTGCAGCAACAAGGAAAATAAAATTTTTAAAAAATAGGTCAGACGTACTCTTCACCTACTTAAATGACTGCCTGTCCATCTGACATATTCACATCAGATCATGATTCTGCCATTCCTCCCTGAATACTTACAGATAAACATAGCCTCCTCGCTGCCGTCTTCTGCCATTTCTAAAACCTGTCAAAACAAAAATACACAGACATCAATCAGACTTTTATGTACTTCCCAACAAAACTCCTGTCCATCGAGTTACATGGAACTTGACACACCTGCAAAAATGCTGCAAACACCTATTAGAGGCTGTGTGCAATTAGGATGCACGTTCTGTTCAATAAGAGTTTTGAAGCTTGACTTCTGTAAGATGTGGATTGCACCTACTATTATACCCAAAATGTGACGCATTAAAGCCTCATATACTCCACTAAGGGCCAAATCCTATCCAACCCTCCAGCACTGATGCAGCCACAATGCAATCTCGAAATAAGAGAACAAATGTTCCCTTGCCTTGAGGAGGCTTCTATGACGGACTCTCCACCACAGGATACAGTGGATGTCTAATTGGTACAGCTGCATCAGTGCTGGAAAGTTGGCTAGGATTGGGCCATAAGAGTGGAGTCCAAGGGTTGCGCTAGGCAGGCTCAGGCCCCCTGTGCCAGGAGTGTAACGAATGTACAGTAAAGCACATTTGTGACTAGGCCCATGCCGGGCTCACAGATGCAAGACAGATGTTTGCACCAGATTAGGGGATGGGAGAGGGTGACATGAGGGCAGAACAGAGGCACAGGGGCCTTTTTGTGTGAGGAGAGGACAGTCCAGGAGGCAGATAGACTCAAAGAAGTAAGGTATTTGCCTAGCCCCTTGGAAAAAAACAACACTGAAAGATGTGGCTATTGTCTATGGAGATAACAGAACACATAAGACAAATTCAAACTTTAAAACCTATTTATTTAAAACCCAGTATTGTTTCCAGAAATAGCAAAGCCGGTTGGCTTAAGTAACTTGCAGCTATAACCCCAATATCCATTATAAGTTATGCAAATCTGAACGACACTATGCTTACTGTTGCAGCGTGTGGTTCCACTTCCTTGAAAAAGGCTCCTTTTAGCATCCTGCTTAAGTAAACCACCCCATGAGTGCAAAGATTTCTTTGTCAGACCAGAGATACGTTTCAGAAGCTCACAACTGGGGGAAAAACGGTTCTGTAGAAAACTTTCAGGAGGTCAAAACAAGATCAGAGATTCCCAGAATAGTCCTTCACAGGAGTGATTAGTAGTTCAATTAATGATCAACTCAATTAATTCAGTATTTCCCAAACATTTTAACACCGGGACCCACTTTTAAAAATGACCGTCTATCGTGGCCCACTAGATAAAAAAAGAGAGATAGGAAGAAGAAATGCTTTATTTATTAATAATTAATATATAAATTATGTAATTACAATTAATAATAATTGGGGTCCTGTGCTCCCAAGGATGCTATGACCTTATATACAGTATGCGAATGCAGACATTTGCTAGACCCTCCAGAGAAATGGAGTTCAAGCACTGTTTCCCCCAAACCTGTAAGCAGCAGTTCCCAAAGTCCTCCTCGGACATTGGGATCACTGTAAGTATTTACGGGGGCGGGGATTGGGGCTGGGGAGGTGCCCCGATAGCACCGCAGCAATAGCAAATGTGAGCTGCTTTGTTTCATGTGAAAAATGGAAGCGCACATTTGCACTCAAAACAGGGCTCTTTTTGCCTTCAGGAGACCCGCTGAAGGGGCTGTGGGCCTCTCCAATTCTCCCAAAGCCCCCACCCACCCACCAGTACGTTAAAAGGGCATTGAATGCCTGCAGTGCCACGATAGCTGCCGCGCCATTGGGTCATCCAAAACTGGGCCACTCCCCTTAAAGGGGAATGGCCGTTTTGCTTCCCAATAGTGGGTCGTGACCCACAAATGGGGAAGCAGCACTGCTTTACAGGCATTCCAGAGAAACCAAAAGGCTGGACTGGAGAGCAAGATGTGCAGCTACAGACTTTCAGGCCAAACAAAAGGCTGAAACTGGATTCACACATGATCTAAAGGACACCAATTACTAGAAGAAATCGGAAAATGTGACACTTCGGGGGTATGAAGATGACCTTGTACCAGAGGTTAGCATTCCAGTAATAATTTTCTTCTGTGCTGCTTGCAATTTTAAAAAAAAGTTTTGTGGCCCACCAAAAATAGGCTTGTAACCCAGTTTCCAGGATACACGGAAGTAATTTTTGCATCCTCTTTTTATACTTTGTATACTTTATGATCCACAGGGTTGGCTGTTTCAAATTTTAATTGTTTTAATATTGTTTTAACTATAATTTTTTAACTATTGTTTTAATTATTGTTTTTTTAACTATTATATAATGGTTTTATTGTATTTTAATTTGTTGTAATGCCACCTTGGGTGCCTTTGGGCAGAAAGGCGGGGTATAAATTTAATAAATAAATAAATAAATAAATAGTGGGATAATTAGTGGGTTAGTGGGATAATTACAACCTACCCTCTTTGGAACACCATGTGCACTGATGGCACAATAGTAGCAACAATAGCCCTAAAAATGTTAGTGAAGTGCCACTTGTGGCTCCAGGCCAAACCCACACTTGCCAAGATCCACATACCTGCTTAGGAAGCTTTGGATCAGGCAATGTGGGCACTATCCATTCTCCATGATTATGATATTATTTCAGTGAGATATAGATTTCAATACACATTTGAATGTGCTTCACACTCTGGTGCACAAATGCCCTTCTAAAATGGGACTAAGAGCCCTTTGCTGGAATAGGGAGGCCAGCTGGCCTGCTGCATATCCAGGATGGGACTGGGAATGGATGAGGTGGAACCCAGGACAAGGGTAATGCAGCAGTGGCCTGAATGGGGCTACTCGGATCTATGCCTCCAAAATTGGAGCGGGGCCAGGGCCACCCGAGATGGGGGATAGGATCTATCCTATAGGTCACCCCCTCCCCGGGCAGCCCACAGCCCCACCACCTCCCTGCCTCATTCCGCCTTTCCTCCGCTCTCTCCCAGCCCTCCCCAACCCCTTACCTTTTTCCTGGTGGCATGGGGCCTGGAATTGGCTATTTAATTGTAAACCACCGACTGCCCAACCTTGTTCAGTCAGTTCCACCATGTTTCAAACAATAGTTTCCTCTACTCATCTTAACATGAATTATCAGTTCTGACTTATCAGAGATCACTGAACTTCTCTTTTATAGGGCCTTTTTTTAAAAAGCAACCTCATTAATAGAAACAACAGCCCCAGCAAGATATTTATTATGTTTTCTTCCTTCCAAAAAGTAACTGATGATAAAAAGTTTTACAGTCAAATTCTGAAGAGTGGCATCTTTACAATGCTCTATCAGAGACAGGAAAGAGGGATGTAATTGTTGTCTTTGGCGGTAAGGATACAGTTAGGAGGGCAGTAATGGTTTCTTGTCCAGGATCCAATAAAAACCTAGGACAGATTTTTTTTTTTTTATGGCTGAGTCCCAGACAAATTCATAGACCAGTGATTCTCAAACTTTTTAGCACAGGGACCCACTTTTTAAAATGACATTCTATTGGGACCCAATAGATGTATTCAGCTTCTCACAAATGGTTATCTAAACGGAAATATTTTTATTTACGTGTATACAAGTAATATTTATTTTTTTAAAAAAACTTGATCCATTTCTCATAATGAGGCAGCCCTAACGAGTAGCCTCAAGGCTTGAGGGGCTTAGTTATGTGACCCAGTCTCAACCTACCCCCACTGCCTGCCACATAACAGACAAACTTGGAAAAAATATATCAGAAAAAAGATCTTCAAACATTTATCTCCCTAGACGTTTATCTCCTCAAACATTTCTCTCCCTAGATTTACACAAGCTTCAAACTACAGGAGCTCAGCTCTTTGCAAGGCATTTAGCAGCTATCATATTTTCGATTAGCCTCAGGACTCAATTCTTTTCATCACCTGTATTATCATTGGAGGCTCTGAGTCCCAGATATTGGGGACAACCAATAGTGGAGGGCTTCTCTCTTCACACTCTGATTGTGATCTTCCCAGAGGCATTTAAGGGCCCAATCATATCCAACTTTGCAGTGCTGATGTAGCCATGTCAAGGGGGCACACACTACATTCTGCAGTGGGGGGGGGCATAGGCGGATCTACAGGGAGGGCAAAGCTCTAAGTGTTGCAAGAAGCCTTACCCTGTCATGTAAATCCCTCCTCTCCCTTGCTGCGGTAGCCAGTAAGCAACGCCAAGATGTTGCTTTTCCCTGTGAGGATTGGCTAAAACAGTGCAGAAGAGTGATTTCCACTGCAAGGTAAGGCTTCTTGCAAAACTTAGAGCTTTGCCCTCCCTTAGATCTGCCCCTGGGTGGTGCGCCCCGCCGCTGTGCGCCCTGGCACCCGGGGGCCCCCACCCGTCCCATCCCCCGGCGAGCGGGCGCCCCCTCCGAGGCCAGGGCAGCCCATGCGGCAGGCGGGCAGGCAGCGGACCCTGATGGACGGGCTGTCAATCACCCGGAAGTCCCGCCCAGCCTTCCTGCTGTCCGCCCAGCGTTCCCCCAAGTCGTTAGCTGATCCCATCACTGTATACATGCCTAACATATTCTAAAAACCCATCGAAGTTTTTAACGATGGTTTGAAGAGAACCAAAACGTGACTGAGGAAGGGTTTAAGTAATGTATTTCCTTGAACTTCATGCTCTTCTCTGCTGCCACTTGACTCACCCAGGGTTTGTGCTAGCATGGTTCTATCTTTCTCTCTCAGACACAGACCTGCTGTGTAGTTGGATGAGTTCTATTTAATCCTATGAGTGGAACTTACTCCCTGGTGTTATAGAATTGCAGACCAAACCTCCTATGGAGCAACATGGGCACAAAACATGGGTATGAAAGCAAATGATAGCAGAAGGCAGAAAACATGGGGAAAAAATACAAGTTTGTTCTGACAAGACAAAAAAAATTAATCTATTTTGCATCCGCAGCAATAGATCTACATTTGCGACTTTTCTAACCCTTTATGATTTTCCTGTGTAGTTTTGCTCCCCATGGTCTATCTGCCCATACTTCTGATATTTTGAATACCTTGAGTCACTTTCCCAGAAACACTGTCAGATATACTATACAAGCACTGTACCACCGATGTTTTGCAAGAACCTAAATGAATACGCACATTGACACCAAGGTTTCACAAGACTGAAGAAAGGGCACCAGTCAAATGAATACAGATAATTTGCACTAATCTGCTAATGGACACATTAATGTCCAGGCAAAGTAAGGGAGGAGGCTGATACAAAAGGTGTGTCGGAAGTAATACGTTGTATAAGAGTAGGAATGAGCATCCAACCCTGAGCAAACAATGTAGTTCCAACCTTATAACTGTGAGAGGTTGGAGTAGAAATAAATATGCACACTCATTTGCAGGATCAGAGCCATAGGTGAAGTAATATTTGGGTTGATGGGTGGGAACTACAGGTGAATATAAAAAAACCTGTACTGTATCTGAATTCACACAAACAAGAACAGCACGTTCTAGTATTTTATTTTATTTAACATTGTTGCCTAAGCTTAAGTATGTATGAAATCTATTATTTTTGGCCATAATCTTAAATGGCTAAATTGAACATTTAACAATACAGTCTGTTTAAGAAAAAGTTTCGCCCTTTTCATTTAATATCAAGAAAAGGAAGAGTGTGTAGGCTTCATTAATGTCAGCAGCTCCAAGATACAAATGTGTGTGGGAAAGAAAATTAAATGTATTATGAAGATTAGCAAAATATCACCATAAGCCACAGAGCAAACATGTATTAAAAACCAAGATACAAAATCCAATAATTTGAAATAAAAGCACAGCCCGCACACTAAATAGCAGAAAATTACATTATATTAACAGTGATCTCACCCTTAATTTTAGATTTCCAAGTCTTATGAACCACACATTACTGTACTTCTTTTCCTGACAAGTGTATTAACGTATTTGTCAGAAAACAGTAAATGCAGCAAACAGGTCAGACATTACCCATGAACTGCACAGAAAACTCTGAAGTATCTCTATTCACAGTCTTCCCTTTAATACTAGTCAGATTACGATTGTCACATTAAATGTTCATTTATTTTCAAACACAGGCATGACACATGAGACTAAGCTGTGGTTTTAAAAATGGAACAAAGAAGCATTTTATGCCAAGTTAAATCTGCCTGGCTTGATGGATCTTTGCCAGGATGTTTGCAACACGAGAGGAAGACGTGTTACAACAGAGGAATGGACGGGTATGGAACATACAATAACTGATTTAAACATATCCTTAATGCTAAAAATGTAAGTGTGACTAATTAGTCAAATCTAGCTACCACCTGGCCTACTTAACAGGCATGATGAGCAAGGGCAATTTTTTAAAAATTTAAACCCTTTCAGTATACTCTGCTTATGTAGGACGTGGGGATTCTGAACCACATCAAGAGTATGCGTTCCCAAGTAGGAAGTGATATGCGTGTTTATTTAAAGGGGAGTGCAAGGGTGTGATTATTATGCGTGCTTATTTAATGTGGAGTGCAAGGGTGTGTGTGACCTTGCGAGTCAGCCCCTTGTGCTACGGATGGCTCACATTCCTCCCAGTCCCACCTGACAAAGCGCTTCACGTGAAAAGACCACAGCTCCCCCGTGGCTGCCATCTCAAACGGGCAGCCCTCACGCGCGCACACCCCCTCGCCCTGTGCAAGGGGCGCGCACGTCTTTCCTGATGTTTGTCAGGTGCAGGAGAGGAGCCCGGGCATTGCGACCTGGGAAGCGGCTGAAGGGGCCCAGGGACCTCCATGGCATCCGCCCATAGCACAGCCAACGCACTCCCTAGCTAACTAGCCCAGCCGACCGCTGGCCGGGCGACTCCTCCGGCTTCCTACTCCCTCCTCGTGCGCACACACACTGGCTGCCCCTCCCAGGCCTGGTGCAGGTTCGGGGAGAGAGAGGGAGCCTCGGCTGCCCGGGACAGGCGAGGCCGTCCGCTCCGCGCCGCACAGGGAAGCGGCCGACTGGCTGGGCCGGGCCCGGGATCCGGGAGCGGCTCCACCGGGTTTTGCCTCGGACCCGCCTCGCCCCCCTCAACGGCGCGCGCGGCCGCTGGCGGCTCCTGCCTGTAACAAAGAACAGGCGGCGTGGAGGAGGAGAGCGGGACGGAGGGGAGGAGGAGCAGGCGGCGGCGCGGCTGGACCGGGGGCCGCGCCGCGCCGGCCTGGGCAGCCCCGAGGGCAGCAGGGGGACCCGCTGGTGGAGGGTCTCGCGCGGGGAGCAAGAGCGACTCCCGGCCACGAAGCAGCGACGCGCTGCAAAGCGGGGATTGGCGTTACCTGCTTTTGGAATGTTCACACCCGGATCGAATCCGGACTCCAGGTTCCGATCCGAGCCGGAAGCCACGCACCACCGGAAGCTGACCCTTGGCGTTCGCAATACATCATGGGAATCGTAGTTCTGAGTGGGGTGAGGGAGCTGCGCGAGAGCGGCTGGTTGGCAAGGGCCGGTAGACGGAGGGAGTGACAGACAAGCGCCTGGTGAGCGGCTTTTTGCGAACTGCGAAAGAAAGGAGAAAAAGTAGCTCTGTTGCAATAGCAACCGCGAGGAGGAGGCGGGGATAATGGGTGCAATAATAACCCATACATGCACGCATTGCCATAGGTGAGCATCGCTGGAATTCTCTGGCATCATGACAAGATCAGTCAGTGGCTGGTTCGTCTGCGAATTGCAGCCGTCTGCTCTCTCCGTAGTTTGCTGCGAATGTCGTCCGAGGTTGCCCGTTAGGATGTCAAAGACATGCATTTTAAACAAAACGATGCATTTTTAAATGACGAGAAGTGCCGAGTAGCAGACAGGCTGCATCATGCAAGAATGAATGTACGTGGCGTCGTATATGTCTCTGAATGCAAGCTTATCCGTGTCTACTCGGAAGTAAGGCCCACTGAGGAGTGCAACCATAATCTGACTTCACACCAAAATAGCCCTGCACGTTAACCCGAGCTAAATTTGAGGGCTGGTTGGTTCTAATGTTACAGAAGCCACACATGCACGCGCTTCCTTCCGTGGAGACTGTCAAAAGCTGCTTGTAAATGACAGTGCTCCAGCTAAATGTTATAAGCCTCATTCTTCATGCACTGCATACTTCTCAGGTAAAGGTTTTTCTGTCACTAACCCCTGTCAAGATGTGTGAATAGGGTACAGCATCCATTGAAGAGGTTTGTCAATTACAACACATGTCCCATTAAGCCAAATAGCATTTAAAATCCATGTTAATGCACAGGCCTTTGTTCCTAAAATCTGGTATTTCAGCTACTGTGTCACACATTCTAAAACAGGAAATTATCTTTGTGGTGGTATCAAAATCTTCCTGGAAATTTTATAGTGGCTGGCTTTGCTATTTCCATGGCAGAGATAGGAAATTATGGGCTATAATAAACTGTACGATTGGGATGGTATATTTATAGAATTACGGTTTTGGAATGAAGCAGAACATCAAAGCAAGATCTGCTGCAAATCTTTATGTGACATGTTGGCACAAAGGTTTATTCTGACATGCAATCAACTGCTACTTGGCAAGTAAACCAGGGCAGATTTCCTCCATGATGCAGATCCTGTACGGCAGTGGTTCTCAAAATATTTTAGACGGGGGTCCCACTTTTTAAAATGGCACTTGTGCTGGAACCCACAGGAAGCGATATCCTAGCCAGAAGCGACATCAAGCAGGAAGTGTCATCATTGTGACATAATAAAATGACATTCCTGAAATGCAAATTGGCATTCTTTGATTGCAGCAGATGCACAACCATGAAACAGCTGTGCCAGAAAGCAAGATTAGGACAAAATATTATGTAAAAGCACTGATCTAAATTTTTTTTTAAAAAACCCTCACTTAAAAATACAAACTGTTAACACTTACAAAAGGAATATAGTAAGAGTAAGATCTGCAGCTTCCAAAACAGGTCCTCCCAGCTTTCTGTGACCCACCTGACATCAAGTCATGACCCAGCAAGTGGTTCCTGACCCACCGTTCAAGAAACAGTGTTGTACTGCAATAGAACTGTGCAGTGGTGTCATCTAAATGATTTAAGAACAGGTACTCACTTTTGATTGGCATGTATCGGGACCCGCCCACCGGAAGTGACGTCATAAGCCGTAAGTTATGTCATGGCAGGAAGGGACATGAAAAAAGCCCTTTTTGAGGCCTCAGACAATTTTAAACTGACCCAACAGTTGCAACAGTATTCCACAGCACCCCCAGAACACGTTAAGGAGGCCTGGCATCATGTTAAAGTGACCCAACAGTCCCAAAACCCCAGAGCAGCTCATTTTTCAGTGGCAAGGCAAGGCAAGGCTCCGCTCACTGCCTGCCTGGCTCTGAGAACATGCAGGCAACTCAAACGTGCAGGAAATTCAAACGTTGCAGGGGTGGAGTTGACGAGTGGGCAGGCGAATGGGCGGGACCAGCCATAATCCTAGAAACCGGTACTCGCGTACCCCCGCGTACCCCCTGCATGACAGCACTGGAAC
The DNA here is from genome assembly GCA_029204185.1 of Lerista edwardsae. NCBI lineage: Eukaryota > Metazoa > Chordata > Lepidosauria > Squamata > Scincidae > Lerista > Lerista edwardsae. Next base: position 179,061 of record JAJKFI010000029.1, on the reverse strand, counting down.
TGTGTTACTAGACATCTCAATCCCTGATTGCACATGCACCTAAGGAGCCTTCTTTGGAAACAGGGTGGCATGAATTGAGAATACAGGTGTTGCCAGTTCTAATAATACTACTACTTGTATTTATATTTCTTAAGGTCACTAGATTTCTCCGCCTTTCTTAAGATCACTAGATTTCTCTAATGACTGTAACTCAAGGTGGTTTACATAGGCAGACTTTTAATCACAAACCCGAGGGTTTTTAGAATTTACAGAAACGTTCTATCTTTCAAGAACAACACTCATACAGATGGATCTTTCTGGATTTAGCCTTCTTTCTTAGCCACCGTCTGTCTTCTGCTGGCTGAAATAGCCCAGAATACGTATTCTGGCACGAAATCTAATTCACATTTGCCTTTTCTCTGGAGCTATCCTAATTAACATGGCCTATGCCTAATAATTGCTTTGGATATTTAGTAATAAGAGCTCAAGGTGAGAGGATCAGAACGTCGTAATTTGCAGCCAGTGCCTCCTTGGTTAGCCTAGGCTTCCACAAATTCAAATTTGGAGTTCTTAATATATATATATATTTTCAATAGCTATGAGTAGCTGTGAACTTTACTGACAGAGCAGTGCTATGGAAGGGGTAGTTCCTGTGCACCATTATTCCAACCTAAATTGCTCCTTTAAAATTGTTCCTGCCGGAAAAATAATGCAGTGATTTTTTTTTTTTTTTGCCTGGAGCCAACAGCTTGGATTGGGAGAGAAAGACTAGGAAAACAGCAGAGGGAAGGGCCATGAATGAGGGCCAAACTAAACAAAATGCAATAGATACATACACTCAGTTTCAAACAACATCTATTTCATTTGCTAAAAGCAACTGGGGAAGGATGAGGGTTGTAGCACCAGAAGAAGGGAGGCGCTCAATTCTTTCTTCTAGCACTGCCTCCCCGATCCTCCTAATTGCCCTCATCGTACCCTCTGCAAGAAAGAGAGAGGCATTTGTACATGACATAGCTCAGCCAAATTAAGGCCAATAGCCTGGTGCTGCTGGAATAATGGTCCAGCAGCTCCAGGCCCTTTACGGCTGTTGCAAATGGTGACGCCATTTTGTGCAGTCAGAACACCACCGGCTTACGGTTGCATGGTCCAAACAGTGCAATGACCCCAGGTGTTGATTAGTCAATGTGGGAGGTGGATTGAGGCTAGGAAGGGGCAATAATGGTGGCAGCAGTGCCAGCAATTTCCTATCCTTCTTCATGGCCTTGATTTGCCTTCCTGGGTCCACTCAGATTGTGCAAGCAACATTTCTGGCACAGGCCTAAGCAGACACGTTCAGGAGGTGGAAGCTCACACCCCAGCATGTGTATTCTTCCCAGTTGTTATAGCTTTGCTTAAAATATACTTGGAAAATTGAGAACCTTCCCCCACCTCAACTTTTCCATTTTATAATTTGGCATCCCCAAGTTTGTTTTGTGTGAGAGGAATGAACAGGAAATCCTGCTCTCTTACTGCAGATTTCCTTCACCCTGAATTCCTATTGCTTCTTTTGTATTTAATGGAGTAAGAGTAACTATCCATTTTCACCCCAGCATAAACTCTTTTCTAGTGAGTGTTTACTGGTATTTCTTCTGTAGCTTTTTGGATTGTGAGCCCTTCAGCGAAAGTGAACGTTTATTTAGCCATGTAGCTCGCTTTGTGACATCCTTTGTTGAAAAGCGGTCTAACTATTGAGCACCTAAGTTTCCAGTGGCAGACTTTTGAAGCGGAAGTAGTATATCATCACTTCACACAGGTTTAAAAGCAAATACAATGCACGTTGGGTAAGTTTCCCTTTGAAGACTTTATAGTGAAACTTAATTATTATTCCATCCCAATATTGTGATAACTGTGCAATTCCATCATTACTGATTTTCAAAAAAATGCATACAGACTACATAGCACACCTTTGGGTTTTTTTCTTTAAAAATCAAGTGACACAGATTTACAACTTTCAAAAGAATAGTTTTTAAATGTCTTCAAGTATTTATAAGACACACAGCAGCATGTTGGGTTTTTTTTTTAATAGTTCGCATTTCATTCCACTCATGTGCCATCATCAAGCAATATAAAGACAAATTATATGTCCAGCTCGGTTCTAAATCCATTTATAGGAAGCAGGTCCCACTGGTTACAATGGAACCTACTTCAAGGAAATGTACTTAGGATCACAATCTGGTGCTTTTCATTTTTATAAGTTAATTCTCTAGCAGTCAGTCTACAATAAGTTTTTATAAGAGAAGTTAGAACTTGCCCAACATGTTGGAATCTGTCATTACATTTCAGCAACAGCTTTCTTCTGTATACTGGATTTTAAATTGCTACGAAAAAATCCTACCATCCTAGCTTGATTTATAAATCAAGACCACCACTTGATTTATAAATCAGCACTGATTTATAAATCAAGACCACCACCACTTATCCCAGTGAACTCTTCATTTACTAGTTAAAACACAGCATTGATATGGGAAGTAGGCTTTTTTTTTTGGCCTGAAGTGAAGTAACAGGACTTGGTTCTGTAGAACATTAGCAAGCTACAAATTCAAAAAGTAAACCCTCATTTAAGTTGCAAGATTGACTCAAGAGTGATACACACACATTTCAATATAGGATACATACATAATAAGAATAGGAATTTGCATGTATTCTGTCCTTACATTCCAGGTATTAAAGAAAATGGGAGCATGATTTCCCCCCACCCACCCACTGGAATTTAAGAAGCAAATTATTTCTATTACATTCTTTGACATTTTATCCCATAATGGAACTGAGAAAGAAAACTAATGATATTCCAGTTAATGTTATTTATCCCTTGTTTTGTCAATTTAGGGTACACTTGTCTAATAGCTTGTAGACTCTCAGGTGCACTGCTACACTGGCACTGTAGTTTCCCCATATAATGGAAGTCAGAACATGAAGAATCTTCATCTATTTTATGAGCACCTTGGCCTAAAGCAGACAAAAAGGGTTTATCAGGGTATATGCACAGCATATTAAACTTTAGATTCATGAGTAATTGCATAAGTTATCAGTCTGCATGGCTATCAAAGGCAAGTCTATTTACACAGGCTTAGCAATTATAACAGCAGGCTGTCCCATTTAGCATTTAAATTTATCCCTACAAAAACATTCCAAGTCTATTTCCTAGTTCAGATCATTTGCATCAGGATTTCTGGCATTTCCATCTTTTTGCCTGATTCAATACCCTGTTTAAAATTTGTATTGCTACTCTTCACCATGTTAAAAAAAAATGAGAGTGATATGCTACTATTAATATACATTCATGCAGGCATTCATCCATTATTATGTTCAGTTCAGGGTTAACAAAACATTTTAAACCCAACATTTCTATACATATGTTTTGGACCAAAGATCATGAGCTTACTTTTAAGTAAGGGTGGTTATGAGTCAAACCTTAGCCTTTGTTATTGAAAAATAGCCACAAGCCTTCCACCAACTTGATTTCCCTGCTTAGATTTCCAGCTTCTTCCATAGCATTAATGACTCTCATTAAGCATAATAGTTTATTCATATATTCAGTTGGTCAGGTACAGTTCGTTGGCATTCAATAGTGTTATGTGTATGTTTCAACTGATGTCCCATTCATTTTGCTCCTGCTCTTGTTCTTAAAGAGAATTTTCTTGTTCAGAATACGTGTTAGGGTTCCCCCCTTTTTGGGGGGACCATCAGATGTGGGCTGCTGTAGGTAGATGAGATCATTATGTGACTGGCTCATTCCTGGATCTTTCTGATGGTGCCGTCGGAGGAAAAAGAGCTTTGCACTCTTTTTAAAGATTCCACCTGCAATAAATGAAGATATGAAGAGGCAGTGAAGGATTTTTTTTTGGTCAAAACAATTTGTCTTTGGTCACCTTAAAATTTTAAGATTGGAACAGAAAGCTTTCCTAAATAAAGAACTTGCCCCATTTTTGGTTTGGTTCCACGTTTTTGTTATTGACATTCAGTACAGAAGCAGAAAGTAAACAGTCAAAAAATAGTCTTACCTATTCATGTTAGTAAATGTATGAGGAAGTAAATCATTCACATACATTCCCAGTACTCCTATCAGGTGGCTACTTATTATTATCCCTGTCAAGTTAGAATGCGAGTGTGTGTGTGCATGCAGCTGAGAAATTGTAGCTCTCTTAAGACCACCCAGTTAGTTGAGGACTGTAGTGAAAACTGAAGATTTTTTGGCTAACATATACTTTGAACTTCCTACATTCAGAACTAAGCAATTTATATTAAATATTTCAACAGAATTTTCCCTGGCTTATGGCCAATTTGAATTATTATAATTACTCCTCATTTTGGAGGAAAACGGCAATAGGAGTATTAGGACCTTTATTATATAATATCAATAGACACCCACCTACCAAGCTTATTTCTGGTATCCAAGCCTGGCTAAGTGAAAACAAAAAATTGGGTGAAAGAAAGACACCCACATTTATAAATCAGGTGCTTTAAAATAAATTACCATGCACACACATCCCAAAAAATTTCTGCTTTGGCTGAAAATGTAACAGGATGTCTGAGGATATAGACCTGCCACTGTCATGCATGCTTTGAACCTCAAACGGAAAGCACATTAAGATCTTCAAGTCAATTTCAAGGGAAAGTGAAAATACAGTGTCTCCAGTTTTCCTGTGAAACTTTGTAGAACTCAACAAGTTTACTTCTAAGTAAGGGTAAGTTCTAAGGCCTGTCTTAGAACTACAGCTTATTTTAACAGCTGTTTCTGCAGAACATTTTATGGAAGGGAAAAAGATTCAATGCAAAAAAAGGAACAAGATTCAATATAAGATAAAAGACTGTTTCATTGTCACATTGTCTCACAGTAAAGCTACAAGTTCTCAAAAATGTAAGACAGAAATAACTTACTGTGTAGGCAATTAATTCTGGTTGGCATAGTGGTCCTCTTATGTTTACAAAGAGAATGAGTAAGAAAGATGAAGTCAGACAGACAGAGGGAAAAAATAATAAAAGACTCAAAATATGCAAATAGCAAGTTATACCGAGTTTTGCAACAATTGCTTCAAACCTGAAGTTGTGTTTAAGTTTTATGTATTCTGCCTTGTAAGAGAGCCAATTTTCTATCTGAAAAACTGTTTGAAAATTTCACTAAGGGCTAAAGAATAGCCACCCACACAGCAATGCTGTGTAAGTAACAGATTGCCCTCTTGTTCCGTGCAGATCTATACTTGGGAGTCATCAACAAACTACTAAGTTGCATGATAGTATTTTATGTGCTACTTGCAATGAAAATGTCACTCTTTTCTGCTTATACACATTATTAGAAGTTGTAATTGGGTCTTGGTAACAACAGTATGTACAAAATATACACACGCACAAGTAGAATACAATTTAAGAAAACCTATCACATTATTATGGGATATATATGTCTGGTACACACTGCATATGCACAGACCATGTGTCCACAAATTTTGCAGTGTGTGAAACAACTCTGACTTTAGTGACAAATGCTTTAATACAGAATTCTTTAAAGCTGTTTACATCAGAAATACAAATTGAAATGTTGAATAAGTCACTGTTCACTAAAACTAAAGAGACAAATAGGTGGACATTTTTACTCAATGAACTGCGTCATGGCAATCAAAAAGAGGATGTGTGGGTGAGGTTTACAAGCTTATTTGTAAAAGATCATGAAAATGTTTAAGGAAAGGGTTTATTATGAATGAATAAATAAATAAATAAGAGAGATATTGTACCTTTAGATTTTTTCACAGTTCCAGATTCCGAGATACTTATGGAGCTCCCGGACATCTTATCACAGTCTTGGTCAAGTAGTGCATTGCTGTTCCATTGCTGGCTGCTGTCCTCCAAGGGCCAGGCATCATGGCTGTTTTCCTGGGGGTCTTCATGGGCAGGTAGTGTTTGGGATGCAGACAGTGACAGTTTTTCATCAGAAGGGGACTGGGCAAGACACCTCTCCATAGTGGAAGTGTCATCTTGTGGATATGAGCCATCCATGGCTGCTGCATAGTCCATCATGAGCGCAGCTTCACTATCCTGAGATAAGTTAGTCTGAAACAGCAAAAACAAAAAGAGATGCAGACAACCTAGGTAAGAAAAAGGTCTTCAGATTTAAAAAAAAAACTGCTTTAGGCAGGGGGGCCATACAGTGCCTATCTCACTATTTTATCACTTGAACAGGAGACTCCTGCCACACCACAATCTGCTTTAGAAAGTTCCTTGTTTCAAAAGTGGTTTACCATATGGCACAAGGTTGGGGAGGTGCTATTTGGGAGATAAACCCAGAACAAGTTGGGTCCTGGGCATAGACCATTTTTGTCCACTTCCTGTCTGAAAGCATCAACATCGCAGCAACTGCGACAGCTTTTTTAGCAGCACATAATAAGCCTATAATTATGGTTCCTTCTTCTACAAAAGAATCAGTTGGCTAATTCACATCAATATGTTTTCTGCTCTCATCAACTCTTGGGGACTGTCAGGCTACTGATCTGGAGTAGCAAGAGAGGTCACAGCTTGCAGAATTATTTCTGTACTCTTAAAGATATAGGATCTCTTAAAGTGTGCACCTCATCTCCGAACAGGCAAAAGAACTTCCTGCTAATAGTATACGACACTTCTTATCACATGGCTAAAGTTTTGCTCTAGTCTCATGTCCAACCCCCCTGGACCAGTCCACCCGTGAGGGGGACTGAAGTGGCTGTTTCAAGCAGTGGGCTGGAGGAGGGGCACTGAACTAATAAGGTGTGCCTTGTCCCCACATCCTTTCTCCAGCCCACGTCTTTCTTCAACTGCTTCAGCTATCCATTCATCATGTTACTCTTTCCCAATCCATTGAGCACATCATTTATATATATATATACACTAGCTGTCTGCCTGCGGCTTCGCCCACGTGGAAATCGTAACACAATAAGATTTCATAAACTGTCACATTCACTGAACGATGATAAACTGGAAGACCTGCTGAGTTAGATTCCCTTAAATACGACCATCTAAGATTCGAGTGGGTACTGGAATTTTCTTGAACATCGTGAGTCCAAGCATAATGATTTCTAAAAATTTCCAGAAGGTTCTACAGTGTTCTATTCGTTGTATTTGACTAAAGTTGGGCTTAAATGTCATCGGGACTGCCCCCAATCAGCGACCTCAAAAACTATGGATTTGACACTAATGTCGGTCATTTGGGACATTTTATGTTTCACCCCTTCTGACCCCCCATGCTGATGGGGGCTGAACTTGGACTTAAAAGGCATCGGGAGTGTCACTATTCATCTCAGCAACCCCGAAAACTATGGATTCAACACTAATATAGGCCATTTTTGATTATTTTTACATGTCACCCCCTTTCCACCCATAGGGGTGCCTTACCCCCACGGTATTTCTTTCCAGATTGTAAGTCATATGTGTACCACGTTTGGTGTAAATTGCCCAGGCATTCCAGAGTTATGCTCGCTCTCTCTCTCTCTCTCTCTCTCTCTCTCTCTCTCTCTCTCTCTCTC
>JAJKFI010000029.1:90222-171546 GCA_029204185.1 Lerista edwardsae | reverse complement strand
CACACACACACACACACACACACACACACTTTATATATATAAAAATAATCTCCCATTTTTGTCCCCAAGGGGCTCACAACCTTAAAAAGCAGTCTATTCTCCTCTGGCACCTTGCAGGGCCACTGTGGGGACACAGTTCTTGCGCTCTTCCATTCCCTATTTTGCCTCTGGGCTCTCTCATTTCTTTGGTTTCTCTTATTTTGTTTTCTAGTTTCTGCTCACCCTACTACTGGAATGAAGGCCTTTCCTAACCAAACTATCCTTTTACTTTTCTTCATAGAAGCTGGTCCTCTTTGAAATAATTCTACTGCCAACTGCTTCATTTGCTTAGCAAAAAACAAAACATTCATTACATCACTGCCAGAGCATGCCAGAGGCTTAACTCCACCATGAAAACTCTCAGGGTGTTGCAACACATATTCTAATAACATAAAGTAAAGCTTTTATTAGGAGAGCTGAGAACGCTGAGAAGTTTAGCTGATGTAGCATCCTCCACCTTTTTTGAGAGAGAAATGCTGGGGGGATTCAAACTGGGAATTTTTACTTTGATTACAGTACAGTGAAACACAGACAGCAGCCTTTTCAGTACATACTGTTTCATATTTGCCTTCATATTGCCTGCTGGCAATAACTAATGTGACATTTCTGATGTCCTATATTTCAAGAAGAACGCTAACCTTTGTAGGAGATATGAGCCCATTGATTGAGAATTATTTTCACACATTACATCGCAGAAAAAAAAATTAAGTGTACTGTAATCAGGATTAGAGAACAATCAGGATTAGAGAAATCAAGAACATTTATTACTCTTACCTTTGATATCCCTGATATTATGATTGTGCTTTTCTTTCTAGGAGACTTGAGCTGCTGCTTTGCAGACTCACTTAGCTGTCGAATGGCAATTTCAGCAACAGGATCTGTGCCATTCAGCACCAGTAACTCTGAAAAGAGCATTCTTAAGAAATTAACTAGAAGAAAGCATGGCCCAAAAACACACTAAAAAATTAAACACAGGAATATTTTAATATAGCTGTTTATTCAAACCAAGATGCTACACTTCCGGTCGTAAACCAATAATTTGTCATTATACTCCAATGACTCAACTCTGACCTCAGAACTGAATTGCATCTATGGAGATAGTTCAGATTTTCAGGACATACAACCTTGATTTACATGTTAATATTTTACAACTCATTCGGTGCATTGTTCAAGTAAATCATGATAAAAACTTTATACTGTTAATGGTAGTGCAATTATGCAAGGATGTAAGGAGCTGCCTTATGCTACATTTGGCCAATATAGCTCAAGTCTTTACTGATAATGGCTTTCCAGGGTCCAAGGCAGATGTCTCTCCTAATCCTACTAGCCGATATTAACTGGATACTAGTGATCAAACCTGGGCTCACAGACACAAAATGCAGATAGTCTGGGCTCTTTTTTTTTTTTATTTTGGCCCCAAGAGGGTTGGGAGCCTTGAGGCCTACATATGTTACATGCACTATTATTTACACCTTATTCATTGCTATAATACTAATTAGTTTCTTTTTATGTAGCACAGTGCATTGGTTACAACAGTAGCTGAATTTTCACAAAGGGACTTGGCCCCTGATGGAAAGCAAGAGGTATTGGAGGCTGAGGGAGAAACTCATACTATCCATGCAATTCCTGACATACATTGTATAGTCTAAAAGGTATGTCACACGATCTCCATAGCCCTGTTGCTGCCTGGAATAGGAGCCTGGCTGGAATCACAATGCAACATTTTATCTCCCCTCCAAATAAATGGGATGCCCAAGGCAGCTCACAAAATAGATATTTTTAAGAAACCCACAGTATATTGAAATACCAACCAAAAAAAACCCAAGCAGCAAATAAAATACTTTTAATAACAGAGGCAGTAGAAGCAATAAAACACAATGAAACTAAAAAAGGCAACAGAGCACAGACACAATTTATTTAACAGCAGTCATTACAACAGAGAAAAAGCAGAACAGAGATTAAGAGCCCGATCTTAATGGGCTTAGCATGGGTAGTACAAGTGCTTCTGTCATAAAAGTTGCCATTACTGCCAGCCCTGGGCCAATACCAGCTCAACGCTGGGCCCCAGCACCTGGAGGCCACAACTTGATACCAGTGAGCGGTAAGCATACCCCTCGCTGGGGTTGCACTCATTAAGGGTAGGCGGGAGGGTGGAACTGGTTGGTGGGAGGAGTGGGGGTGAGACCAGCAGCAAACATCATTTGTGTTGGGCCGCACAGCCTGACATGGAGGTTCTCTTGTCTGCACCAAAATAGCCAGTGCAGATGTGAGGAGCCCCACAGGTGGCCCTGTGCCCTTACTCGGGGGGGAAGGAGACAAATGTTCCCTTCCTCTAAAAAGCCTCTGGTGCTTGCCCGGTGTCAGTAGGATCCAGCTGTAGCCACTTGGCTACTGCTGCTCAAACAGGCACATGGGCATCATAGGATTGGGCTGCCCAATCCCCATGATAGAAAAATCTATGGTAGAAAAGCCAGACATCAGAAAATCCTTAAGCCCGCACAGAAGGTTAACAGTGCAGAGTAGAGCAGATCTCGATTCACCAGGATGGGAGGTCCAAAGCTGTGAGGCCAACACAGAGAAGGGCGTGATCCTTGTGACTACCAATCATGCCTCAGTCAGGCACAGCACATGTAGAAACACCCATTTTATGAGCTTAGAGGCCAGCCACTGTGGAAAAATGTGATCCTTTAGCTACCTCAGCCCCAAACCATAAAAAGCTTTTAAAAGGTTAAAACCAGCACTGTGAATTGTGCTCAGAAATGAACTGGCAGCCAGGACAGTCCTTGGAGCAGAACCAAAAATTAAACTGCCCAATCACACACAGGCTCTGTGCCAGCCACTGTTTCTGGATGATCTTCAAGGGCAGCCCCATAAAGTGTAATAGAGTCTCAAGGTCATCAATGCATGAACCCCTGTGGTTAGTCTTCGGGTACAGACACGGCTGGCACTGGGCAAAAGCTTCCTTGGCCACCTGGCCTGTCCTTTAGAGGGCAACTGGGGCTGCTGCCCTGCACTCCACACTTGGAGAGACCACGCAGAATGGTGCACTTCACTTCTTGTGTCCCCGTGTCACTGCCACAAGCAACCACCATGCCATACGTACACTAATATTTGCTTTGCACATAGTCTACAATAACGCTGTGGATTTCAACACACACACACGCACACAAGCTTACCTGTATCTGAAGCTGACAACGCTTTGGTTACTGAAGCTTTCCGACAGTGGATTGCTTGAACAGACAAATCTTTTTCTATCACCCTCATTTTAGCAGGACTCCTCAACGGTGAATCTAATACATAAAATATCAGTTATTTTTCTATCTCCATATTTTGAAAATGTGCACATTAAGCTAGATGAGACACTGACATCGGACGATCCAATTATAATCTTTTTCAAAGCCTAAAAACAGCTGGAGCCCCAATCCAATTCAGGGGGTCTGTGATGTTGGGGGAAGGGATTTTTTAAAATCCCATGTCACTTGCCATAACTAAAATCCCACCCGAGGCCCAACTTACTAACTAGAAGCCTGGTAGGAGGCAAAGACAAGTATTAGAAGTGCTCACAGAGTGACAGCTATTACTTTATCTAATGTATTCACCAGTAGTTACATTTCACAGATATTTTCTATATTATGTCTCACAGATCTCTCGTAAGCTGCTGAACAAGTGATTAACTTTAAACAGATTCATCATAAATTGCTGACAGTGCATCTTCTTTTCTATCCCAATATTATTTTACTTGTGCATTCAAGTGTGTGTGTGTGTGTGTGTGTGTGTGTGTGTGTGTGGAACACAGATGGCTCCATAAAATTTACCACATGCTATACCCTCCTCTTATTTTGTCAGTTCTACAATAGAGCTGACAAACACACCAAATCATGAAGTCGCTTCAAGGAAAGAGGGAAAAAAAACACCATATTGCACAGATGCTGCTCCTATGTTTCCAAGTTCTTTGATGGCAGTATTGTAGCCTGCCATATTTTACTAATCACTGGTACATTTGAAAAACAATTCAGTTTTGCTTTTCAAAACCAAGATGTCACAAGGAATGGTGCATCACTTTTAAAATGCATATACACTTTAAAATATCATAATACACAAAGAAAGTTATGGGATAGAAGTTTCCTTGTTAGCAACTGACATTTTTGAAGATTTTTTTCTCAATATGATAAAAGGATATTCTTCTTTGTCAAGAGTAAGTAAGTATTTTTTCAGTAGTATCATTTCACTACCTGAAATACAGGGACAATACACATGAGTACGGCAAGCAAGCGGTATTCCTAGCTAAAGGATACTTATTTTTCAAGGCACAAGAAAACCACTCTGCTAAAGCCGGTTATGGAGGTCATTACAGGATTATAGTAGGGCAGGATTTGGCTTTGTGAAGATGATTAATTAAGGTAACCAGGTTACATGCCCACAGAAGATGCATCTCGTCTTTCACAGTCAAAGAATGGAAATTAAGATGAGGGAATTCCTAGATTTTCTTCTATTTTTTCACCTGAATGCAGAGCAGACGATCTCCCTTCTATTAAAGGTTTGGCTTTCACAGCAGTAACAGTAGTGATCACAGTTCCACATGGCATCACAGTTCGATCTTTCTCTACTTTTGCAACTGGAAACTTGGGAGAAGCTTGTGAATATCTAGACTCTGAAGGTTCTATGTACAAGAACTAGAGAAAGAGAGAAAGTTCAGAATTTAAAACCTATAATAAGTACAGTTCAGTAGGAATATGCTGGTGGATAGGAAATAGGTGGATAGGCTTTTGTAGGAAAACTTCAAGAGACAGAATTAGTGTTTTAAAAAACCAGCCTGGGACAACAAAATCCCCTGTACAAGCAAACATGCAATTCCACTGACCCTTTCTGAAGTAGTGTGTCTACAGGTGGGCTCCAGTATCCAAGGATTACATATCCAGTTTCCATTAGTTTCCAAGGATTACATATCCAACCCCTGCTAACTGGGCAAGAGGCAGTTTTTCAAGTGGTGTCCTCTTATATTTAGCAGGGGGAGAGCAATTGTCCCTCTTCACCCCAGCACCGTGTTTTTCTCGTGGCTGTTGCTGGTGGTGGTCTCCATTCTTTTAGATTGTGAGCCCTTTTGGGATAGGGAGCCATTTAACTTTAATGTTATTATTTGCCTGTAAACCGCTTTGTGAACTTTGTGTTGAAAAGCGGTATATAAATACTAGTGATTGATTGATTGATTATCCATGGATCATGGAGCCCCCTTACCTTCTTTGATTCTTACTTTGGGTTACTAAAAACATTTTTGCTTGGGGCAGGGAGCAAGAGAGAACCCGAAAGTTAAAATTCCTCTTATCCATGGTTTTACATATCCACAGCAGAGCTAGGAACCTATCCCCAGCGGATACTGGGGCACGCTTGTATGTACAAAAGTTAGGTTGTAGCATGTTGCGGTGAGCTCCCCTGTGTAGGACAGAGAACTTGTTGGATCAGGATTCAAGAGCAAGTGAGCGTGAATGCACGCATGAGAATGAGAATGAGTCCATGAAGTTTGCTATAAGCCTAAAATGCTTACTTCTGCAAAGAGAGAGCCGACCACTGGGCTACTGCTGCCAAGCTGGCTGTTCAGTGTAAAACTTCTATGTCCAGAAGGTGCTTTTCTGAACAAGTCCAAAGGCACAGTAGCCAAAGCTGAGAAGCCACCTGAAACAAGACAGAAGCAACACATTTAAAATAAAGTCTCAATAATCAATATTGAAAGTTATTTTTAAAACAAGCTCCCATTCATTTGAGCACAAATGGGACCTTTGTATCTACGGGGGCTCTGTTCCAGTTCAAATATGATGCATTCTGGCATGAACCTAGAAGGAGCAAGGAGCCTCCGTGTGACCCAGAAGTTGACCTTTCAGTGCAAAAAAAAGTTCCTCAGCCTTGGAAACTGGGTTGTGACAGGCACAAAGTAGAAATGCCCCATTTTATGTCTTTTTGTTTTGTCTTTTATTTCAGGGTATTTGAACTAGGACTCTAGTATCTGCTGGCATCCATGACGAGTCAAATCCGTAGGTGCCGAATCTGCAGATATTGGGGATTTAATGCATTTCCAAATTTAATGGAACTACAATTACCTTAGAAATAAAGTAGGAGAGAAGGAGCTAGTTTGCATTAAGACTGCTTCCCAAAATATCATTCTTGCACTTCTCATAAACCAAGCTTAACTCTCAAATGGCTTAATTAGAAGTGGGAGCATTAGACTATCAATTTCTGGAAGGCTTTAAAGCCAGTTCCCATAATCAGCACAAGAAAATGGGAAAAACCCAGTTTTTTTGAGATTTGAACACAAGGTATTTGTTCAACACAGCCCTAAGGTGCCGGGCCCTCGTAAGAGCAACAAGGCCAAAACTACTACCATTGCATCATATAGGTGCATCATAGGAGGCACTTCTATTCAGGAGATGGGGACATTCATCCCTTCCCCCAGGGCAAGGGTGCTGGCCTGCCAATGGGCTTCCTCAAGCCTGTGTCAAATATTTTGCCAGCACAGACTTGTGAGCTTCCATGTTGGCCTGTGCGGCTCGACAGAGAATACGATCCGGTGGTGGAGACCAACACCAGCCCCACCCCTCCCTTCACCCACCTGCCCGGTTCTGTCCCCTTTTCCCCACTCTGGCAGGTCTTACTGCTGGAGTACTGGCCTGCCATACCACCTGCACTGGGGTGCAGCACCAATAGGGGTGGCCCCAGCACAGGTGCTCCCTCCTTGCTGGGTGTCATAAATGTGCTTTGCAGCATGTTCACAACAGCTGGAGCTGGCACTGAGCAGCAGCACTGGCGATACAAGCCTTTGGACTGGGCTCTGAATGCCTTTATTTAAAAATAAATAAATAAATTCATTTCTTTGACTTAAGAAGAATATTTGCTGGATCAGGCCAAGGCCCATCTAGTTCAGCTTCCTATATCTCACTGTGGCCCAACAAATGCCTCAGGAACCACACAAGACAACCAGATACTTGCGTCCTCCTGCCATTCCTCTGCATCTGGCATTCTGATAGCCTATTACCCTTGCACCACCCCAAGGAAGACACCAGACTGCGGTTGGGGTTTAATTTGATTAAACATAAGTGACCAGTTTTTAAGTCATGAAACCTTCTAAACACACCATCCCTCCCTCATTAGTCTGGGATAAACTAAAAAAACCTGCCATCCATGGCCAATTCGGATGACAGAAAAAAATTCCTATCGGTTCTCATGATGAGCGACCAGCTAATCTCAGACTGGACATACTATACCTATCATAGCTTGTAACCTGTGATGGAGTTTTCCTCCAGAAATCTGTTCAATCCTCTTTTAAACGCATCTATGCTTGACACCATCACATCTTGTGGCAAGGAGTTCCACAGACTAATTACATGCTAGGTAAATAAATATTTTCTTTTGTTTATTCTAACTAACACTCAGCTTTAGTGGATGTCCCCTGGTTCTGGTATCGTGTGAGAGGGGAAAGGGATTCCCTGTATCCACCTCCTGCATAATTTTGGAAGTCTCAATCATGTCTTCCTCTCAGGTGCCTTCTTTCTAGACTGAAGAATCTCAAACCTTTCCTCGTAAGGGAGGTGCTCCGGCCAAGCAATCATTTTGGTTGCTCTCTTCTTTTTTTTCCAATTCTACTAGTACATGCAGCAGCAAAGATGAAGCTGACCAGATATTATTTCATTATAAGCAGTGGTGAAATGTTGTACCATTTAATTCTGTCTGCACAGAAGCCATTCACCTACACAAATACTAGATATTTACAGTGCAGATTATCTACTGAAATGTGCAAACCCAATCTGTGTTACCTCAAAAAAGTGATGATCAGCAATAAACAGCCTACAAGAGGGAAGAATAATGACAACCTCGAACAGGTTTGGTGCATAGGAAATAATTAGCACCTTAAAGATTCATGGGTTAAAGATCCACTCAATTTTACAAAACTGCTATTTCCTGAAGAAATGCTCGACAGATATGATCTAGTTACATATATAAAAATACATAAACACAGACAATTCAGTACCTATTAGGTATTTTTTGTAAATAAACATCAGAAGCATAAAATGAATTATCAGGAATACTTACTATCCTGGTCCCCACTTTCTACCCTTACTTGCAGGTCTTTTGATTTGGCATTTAATTCACTGTGAACAAACAAAACTGCATTAAAATGTTTAAACAGGCATCGCTTCAAGCTTCATCTCTGCTATACCAGTTAAAAAACAGAAGAACACTATCACAAAAACTGGACAACTCTGTGTACTTATAGAAAAAGTTATCAAATTTAACAACCTTCAACAAAGCATCTCTGCAAGATACTGGAACTATAATGTACTGTATATTACATTTGGATTCTGTATTAAGTCAATACCACAGAAGCAAATACAAATCTTCGCATTCAATTGTTCTTGTTTTGATAGCTTAGAATGGTTTGCAGGCATATAGAATACATTTATAGGAATTAGTATTCCTTTCTACCCCCAAATTGTATATATTTAGCCACAATAACAGCACAATCCTAATCTCGTCTAGTCTGGTGCAGCAATTGCTGCGCTGGCCTAGAGGCTCACCAATGTCCCATGAATCACATTTTTGACATCTTGAGAGTAATCAGCACCTGTGGGAAGGCCTGTGCCATCCCACTGGTGATGAATGAAGGCTTCACGCCCACCAGAGCTCCTGCCGAGCTGTGTAGAAGCAGGGAAAGGGACAAGGGAGGGTGTAACATGCCCAGAAGGGGGGTGGGATAGGCAGCACTGGCTTATGCAGAATCCTATTCCCCCTCCTCAGTGGTGTCATTCAAATGATTTAGGAACAGGAACTCACTATTGAGTTCAAATTCAAATGTTGGGGGGGGGGGAAAAAACCCGGAAGCAGCCACGGAGCCCGTTAGGATCCGGAACTCCCGTTCTGGTCCGTTCTCCCTGAATGACATCACTGCCCCTCCTGGACCTGAAAGCCCAACGCAATCTGAGTAGCCTCATTGTGCAGGCTAGGGCTTTACCCGGGATAAGGGGACAAATGTCCCATTACCTCAAAAGACCTCCAGCCTGCCACTAGTCATTGTAAGATACAGCATGGGCTGTGTGCCCCTGCTGTGTTGGCACTGGTCAGAACTGGGCTGCAAGTTAATTTCATTCTCCAGAGGATTACAAATCTGGTATTTTTTCAGACAGCAAAAAAGAAACAAAGATTTAACTTTTTAATTCAAGGAGACGGAAAGAGAAGACTTCAGAATAGGTCATCGTATAACACGTGGTATAGCACCAAAAAGCACTACTCTGCAGAGGGGCAGACGGGCAAGGTGGAGTGTACCAAGGAGTAAAACCAGGATTTGGATTCATTGAGCTTTTGGCTATATAATGGGAAGAGTGAAGCATTTAAGTAAGGCAGGGTCCACCTCGATCAGTCCAAGACAATTTCCTTAGAGCCTGGAGCCTCAGTCTGTTGCCTCACCCATACTGATGGACAAATACTATTTTTTGGGGGCCATATAATATAGGCGTGTTCATCCAACAAAGAAATAAAGGGCAGGGGAAAAAAAGCCGTCAAAGTTTGCAACACTGTCTGGCGGGGGAAGGATTGAGATTAGGAGATCACCACCAGTTATCAGTCAAATTTCAGGCACTATCCAATACAGATTGATTATCCCTTATCCAACTGATTGGGACTGGAAGGTGTCTGGATTCTGGAATAATTGCATAAATCTAATGAGAAATGCTTCCTCTTGCTCTTTTCACTGTGACCCATCCGGGTGTCTGCTGGCTTCTTTTTTTAACAGTGTCTGTATAGGCACACACCACAGAACCAAGAATAGAACTTACAGCCTGGACATGGGAATGAGCACAATAACTTCTTTCTACAGAAAGTTTTTTAAAAGTCTTGGACAAAGATGTCTGGATTTCGGATAAGGGATCATCTACCTATAGGTGTCTCTTGCAAAACTGACACTGCAATTTTGCATGAATGGTGGTGCCACCTGATAGGAGTGGCTGAACTTAAAGGCGAAGCTTTAAAGTTGCTGGAAAAAGCAACTCAGCAACAGATGTACTATATCCTGCTTCATTTGTATTCTGCCAAGAGTAATCACAGCATCCTTTGAGAACTTGTTAGTTTTCCTGTTGGAAGCCACAAAATTGTATTGTCTCAGAAGCAGCTCTGCTAACAGATTAAAACTCAATTCATAGTGTAGACTTTTTTTTCCATCCATAAGGTCCATATTTTGGAAGAACCACTTCAGTCACTTATGAACACCAAGTGAGTAGTTCCCCTCCCATAATAATGACATTTGGAGAATAACAAGAGATGCAACATTTTCCATTACTAATAAAAGCAGTACTTACAAGATGAATTCTTCTTTCCAAGAGAGGTCCATGGGATTGTTTGCTACAGAGGTGGAGAACTTCTGGAAAGGGTCATTGAGCTGCATTATACATACTGGGTTAATTCGGCCTATAATGGAAAGAAGTGACAAAAACCAAGAAGTCATTAAATAAAAATTTAATAGATTACCTCTTTATGCATTTCACTTCAAATAAACACACAAAAAGTTCATCTGGATTCGGTTTGAAGACATGATTTACTATAACTGTCTAGGTTTATCTGTCTGAGTTTATGCTGCCATACTTCCTAAGTTCAAGGCAGGCAAGCTTTAAAAAGGAAAGAACTCAATGAGCATGCACATAAAAAATAGGACCAGTTTTGATTGAAATGGTCTCACTGTTGCATTCTTTCAACAGATCTGAGTGGAATTTTACATTGGCCATATTCTTCCTGTTGAAATGGTAGATGATTAATGGGAACTTCCAGTCTCCAAAGTGATTCCAAAACATGCAGTTGTTCTTTTATCTTAGATGCTTAAATGTATTTCTAGTTAGTCTGATCCCAATCTCAGTTTGGAAAGCCGGGAGCAGGGGCGGATCTAATGGGATGCGGGGGGTGGCACAAGCCATGGGCGCCATCTTGCAGGGGGCGCCATTTGCATGGCATGCCCCCCCCCCAAAATGGCACCCACCCCACCCCCACAACTGTCCAGGCTGACGCTCCCCTCCCGGCTGCCACACGAGCACTTTAAAGTGCCCGGCCGGCTGGCCAGCAGCTGGGGCAGGGAAGCCGCTGCTGTGCCCTCTGAGCCAGTAGGCATGGCTGGCAGCTCCCCTTGCTGCTGCTGTCGCTGCACGAGCACTTTAAAGTGCCTGCCTGGCCGGCCGGCAGCCAGGGCAGGGAAGCCACCGCTGCGCCCTCCGAGCCGGGACACCCCGCAACGTCATGACGTCACGGGGGGCGCAATTTCATTGGTTGCCATGGGCACAATTTTGGTTAGAAACGCCCCTGGCCAAGGGGGGGGGGGCGCAGGAAGGAGAGGGTTTTTACTCTGAGAAAATTCTGTATTTCTCATTTCTGTAGGCAGCAGTTAAATCTCCCTGAAGCTTTCAGATAATGAGATTTTGTTTTCTTTTTAAAAATTTATATCTTGCTTTTGCCCTTTGAAAGAAGACAGCTTCTAATAAGAAGCAATAAAAAACAAAACACAATATATAAAAGAAGCACCCCAAGAGCAGATAAAATCTTTAGTCCAGGGGGAACGCTTCTTTCCTTTCCTTTATTTTTCAAACACCTACTTTGGAACCCTTTGGAGATAGGCACTCATCACTGTTTTTATTTTTTTTAAGAAGTTAATTGTGACTGGGGAACCATATTTCACATATCCCTGGAGAGTACATGGAAAGATTGTGCTTCCTGGGCTAGAAGCAATGGAGATTTTGTCTGCCCAGTAGCTAAAGTAGGGGTCAAGATTTACCCACACTGCAATAGCAACTCTGGGAATTTTAATTTGGTAATATAAGAGAAGAATTATCTTAAGGAAGGAATCCCCAACCTGCTGGTGCTTCCAGGCTCAAAATGTTCTGCAAAGATATGGCTGATATCACACAAAAGGGCCATCAAAGGAGGCCAGGGCACTTGTTGTGACCAACACCTCTCTGTCCCTTTCTCCCAATCTATCCACACTATTCAACCCATCCACATCCAAACAGCCCCCCTCCCCAAGACTGCCAGGTGAGAAAAGGTCCCCTTCCTTTCAAGGCAATGACTGCCCTTTAAGGGTGATGGGTTAGGATGTAAAAGATTAAGAATAGAGGACTCCTGAAGCAATGTCCAAAGATAGCTTTTCCTGGTTTATAGATATCAATGTGATCCACTGCTTGCAATTTTTGCACAATAAAAGTGGGAGATAGAGAAATAAGTTATTTTACCTTTAGTGCATTGATTGGTCAGTGTAGCTTTAATATTTCTCATTAGCAGTTTTAGTTCATGAGCCCTTGGAGGTTTAGGAGGACTGGTGCCCTGAGGGAGAGTTCCTGCATTTTGTACATTCTGTGAAGGGGAAATGAAAAAAAACAAACAAACACACCACACTGAGTACTTTGTTCACAACAGTAAACTTTGACAAGAAATAATCACATTCAGACATGTGACCATCTAGAATAGACATAACAAAGTTAGAAAAAACTTATTGTATGGTAACAAAGATGGAAGATGCAGTAATGAGGAATAAGCGTAGAGGAATAAGTGTATTCCACAAAAAAGGAATACCTAACTTACCTTTACATCGGTAGGTTTTGTACATAGAACAACAGAAGGCGATGCTGAATTGATGAGATTCTGCAACACACCTTTAAGAGTTTCTGATAATTCAAGTGCCCCAGCTGACTGGTCCTAGAAAGAGAGGGACAACTGTATTCCTTATGTGATTTGTGGGGGGGGGGGGAATCACCCGAGAGAAACTTCACTGTTTTCTCCTGCAGCATGTGGCTCAATTCCCTTGCTCAAAATATCTGAAGCAAACCTTTTACTGCAAAACACAATTTTGCTCCACTAGTGGAGAAAATGATCACTTTAGCTGGACTGGACAAATCATAGAAGACAGAACTGAGTACAGATATGGGGTTTCTTTCCACCCCGTCATATACTTTGTAATGCAAAGCAAAGCATCCGTAGGTATGCTTGGAAATTTATGCCACAGGAACCTTTTAACATGAAATAGTATAAAAGTCAGTAATGAGACTATGGTAAAGAGGGAACACACATAATCCTTCTCTATTGCTCATTTTAAGTTAATATAGGCAGTTTGCTCTTGCTTAAATTCAGAGGGCACTATGATTTTTTTCCTTCTACATCCAGTTTAGACTAATATTTCCCAGTTCAATCATAAATTAGTAAGGAATACTGATAACCTCATATTCTCCCTCTTTCCTCGTTTCAGACACCTGACTAAATGCAAAACTTGGTAGTTTTTTAAACCACAGTTTCATGCAACATCCAAACTGATAAACTGTTGTTTAAGCTATCCAAACAAACTAGAGTTTCAAGCTATGGTTTGATATCCTGCTTTGTTTGGACAGTTTAAACCAAATTCTCAATCTGGATGTTACAAAAGATTATGGTTTAATAAAGCATGAATCTTACTTTTGGCACACACTGGCTTCTTGCTCCTTTTTTAATTGACTTATAAAAAGCAGAATTGACTTGAATTGATTTTAATTGACTTAACTGACTTATAAAAAGCAGAAGTATTATTTCTGAAATTCAGAAGCAAATTAAGTGACAAGAAACCTTAAAGCAAGACCCAAAGTCTGTTTTTTTACAAGATTATGAGGAGTAACAGGTAGTCAATGTAGCACTTCCCATAACTATGTAAAAATAATGTTGAACAAAAAGACTAATAAAATATTAATAGCAAGCCAGTAAACATACATGAAATGCTACATTCCTGTTACAGACAGTCCAGAATACTTAGAAGGGACTGCAAAGCCATGAGATACTTAGAGCAACAATATTGCCAAGGTAATTCCAGCCAAGAGCAACAATATTGCCAACAAAGTAACAAGTAATTCCAGCCAAGAGCCAGAAGGGAATAACACAGATTGGCTTGCTTCCTGGCAAGCCTTTGAAAATAATTAGTAAAATTGCCAATTCATTTTGTTCACCAAGAAGGGTCTGCAGTCATACTGCCGCATTATGACTATTTGCTGACTAAGCACCATTTACTCTGAGCAACCTTGAGAATTCACTATTTTAGACACACAAAAACGTTGAGGCCTTTGCTCAAAAAATTTAATAAAACACTTATAGTACTCCAAGTTCTTGCATAGATGATGATCTCTAGGCAATTATTTGTGAACACACAAATGATTAAAAAATCAGAACATCACCCTTGATGCAAGACATTGATGCAATACAGGACATGTATCATCATGTCATTGTAACCTTATTAGATACTGAATCATGTAGAACCCTCTGCTAACCCCTTAATTTTTATCACTTAACATTGTTGAACCTCAAATACCAATATTCATTTTATGGCTCCCCATTTGTACTGTTGAGTATTCAGCAAGACATACAGTGGACAGCATCCAAACACCCAACACCCTGTGCAATATTTCAGCAGCAGCTCCTTGTAGGTCATAGTGTGCCTTGAAGGGCTCTCTAAACTTTGGAGGGGCTATATGGGGAACTGATACTAGAAGAGGTAAGTTATAGATGGTTTCCAATACAGTTTGAAGCAAGTGGCAGCCCCTCTTGCTCCACTGCAAGCTGCTTCTGCGTTTTAGGAGTGGCTTGCTGTATGTCCTGTCAGAGGCAGATCTTCAAAGAGAAAAAACATTATGACATTAATTTAATGCTCCCAGGTAATCCTACTATTCTCTACACTGTGGCTACCATTATGTTACTTTGTAAAGTGTATCTGAGGCAATGGCTTATATTTACACAATCAGTGTGGATTGCAGCGAGACATTTCATTCCTACTTACCTGGAAGCTAGTCCTATTATATTGCCAAATTGCATGAAAGATCAGAGTGCCACTTAATTATATATGAAAGGGGTAGAGAACTTTTACAAGTCATTGTGAACATACGGAATTTATAGTTTTTCTAGAAGTTGAGCATAAGCACACATGCACATGCGCGCGCGCACCCCCCCACCCACACACCCACACACACTTACCTCTTGCACTTTAGTAGGCTTCACTTCAATATTCGTTTCGGACGTGTAAATGTGAGACCACTTGACCTGGATATCATCTTCTTTGGCTTTCATTGAAAGTTCCAGCTGTTGATACGACAGGTCATTGAGTCTGCCCCTTCAGTTTTGCTGATATAAGTATTCCTTACATTTCCATTCTAGATACATTGTGCAATTCTGTTTTCCCATTACTAGCTATAAAACATTTTGCAGTTGCGATTTTTATTCCATAGTCAAAAATGCACGCAAAATCCATTGCATTGCAGCCAATATTTGTATTCACATATGATCACTGCTTCTGCTGTTTAGATTTAATGCTTGCAAAAATTCTGAGTGATAACCAGTGGCATAGCTAGGTCATTTGATACCTGGAGCCCATAAATTTTTGACACCCTGCATGTGACAAAATTATTTATTTATGCATACACCCTTCCTTCAAGGAGATCAGGGTGGTGTTCATGGCTCCCCTTTGTTTGTCGTCACAGCAATTCTGTGTGGTAGGTGAGGCTGACAGATAGTAATAGTCATGAAATGAATAATAATAATAATAATAATAATTGCCAGAAAATAAATGCAGTGAATATTTTCCCACCAGCAATGGATGAACATCAGTGTCCTCCCCTGCTGTTGCTCCTCTGCACATAGTACTCAGTGACATACTGTTCCTGCATCTAAAAGTTAAATGTAGCCATCATGTTGCATAAAACTTGTACTTTTTTTGGTTGGGGGCATAATGTTTGATAGAATAAAGGTAGAACACTCCAGTTTTTTTCATTGAATTCATCATGAAATTCCACATTGAATGGTATATAACATGATGCTATAATTTCTTAAAACTACAATTTTCAAAACTGGAGTCTAGTGGTGACACCCCCCCCCTTCAAGGGCAGCATCTGGGGTGCCCCGCCCCACACCCCACAGCTATGCTACTGATGATAGCATCACTAATTATTTCAATAATTATTACTATTTAAAGCAACACTTTTGTTTGCATTTTCATGATAATTTATGGCTTCTTCCCAATAGGAGATTTTTCATGTACAGGTGGGCCCCTGTATCCATTCCATTCTCCCCACCCCCCACAGCAGATAAGAAAACAAGAGAAGTATGGGTAGGTGTGTATGGGTGTGAGCCTCAAATCTAGCATTCCATAAAGGATACTATTAGACTTTAAGAGGCGTTCACAAAGAAATGTAATGCAATCCAACAATAATGTCAATATAAGTATAATTTTCATGAATTTTAAGGACAAATGTAGTAAAAGAAATTCAAAACATTACCTGCAAGTGAAGTGGAGATAATTTTACACTATAAGACTGACATTCTGCACTTGGTGAAGCATGTGACACATTGACAATAAAATGAAAGGCATTTCCAGCTACATTACAAGAAACCATCTGGAACGAAAGAGAAACATAGCTTTAGAGATGGTTAGAAACTGCATGGACACCATTATAAAGGAAACAGCTTTGTATATTTATTTCAAATGCTAAAATGACTGGCATTTCTTGAGATCATACTTCAGGATTTGACTGCAGCAATGCATTTGGAGTAAAATAAGGAAAACAGTTCTTTTCCGCATATGAGGAACGTACTGCATCACAACAAAATAAGCACCAATTCCAACATCAGACTGGACATTTTTTGAAAAACAAAACAGAATACAGTAGCTATTGATGGTTGAGATTTTGACATGGTAATATGAGAGCTTTCTAAGTTAAGTCAATTATTTGGGCCAGAAGATGGATAATTTACTTTGGTCATTTCTTTCGTTTCATGACTTAAATTCAGCTGACGTTAATCATGGTTAAGTCCTATTGAGATCAACAGAATAAGTTAGCCATGAACAATGTTATATGGCTCTGACTTCATATGTCACAAAAGCAGAATTATTGGAATAATTTGTCACCTTTCATATATAAATTCATGGCTTAATCAGCAATGCATTTTACCAGAAGAGCTAATTTAAGTTCTATAACTCACTGTAGTTACTTTCTGCAATGTACTTAAGGACCTGGCTGAAACACGCCAGGTACTTAACTTCAAAAGGTTAAAAGTCATGTTTTCCTTCATGTCATTTTGCATTCTGAACAGCAAGTGTCCAAACTTCACATTCTTACAGTTCAAGTCCCTGAGCTCAAATTTCCATCAAATATTACTGTATTCCATCATCCTACGATGTGAATACTTAGGTATTTTATTTGACTGGTTTTGCAGCCGGATTAAATTTGTAAATATTAATCCAGGACCTTGGAACAAACACATTCTCTCTTTGTTATCATTATCATTCTTGCTGATGACTGTGTTTTCCTTGAAGCCTTCTGAAAGCAAACCAATGGGCCACCTCTGCTAGTGTTCATGGCCTCAAGTTCTACCTGAAAGCAGGGGAAAGCCCATTCCTTCTCCCACAACCTTTGAAAAAAATGCTTATCTGCCCCATCAATGTGACTAGCACATCTGTGCACATTTTACTCTGGCTGCATGTAAACAAGCAGGCTCTGTATTTACCAGCATGGTGCCCAAGGTGCCCAGCCCTTCGTGAAATTCCTAACAAGTAACAGAACTGGCAAGACTGGACTGACAGCTGCTTAAACACACATACACACAGAGACTCCTTTGCATGAAATCTTAATATAGTGTACAACTTTGAACAAACTCACTCACACAAGACAGGTAAGCACAATTTGATAGTTGTAGAGATATTGTGAATTTCCTCATAATGCTTATCTCAGAGCTGGCACTAGAAACATGAAATGGCTTATTTATTATTTATTTATCTGAACAATTTATACCCCGCCTTTTCCATGCCAAAGCAAATGCCCAAGGCGGCTTACATGAGCAGGCTAGTCTAAACCACCATTTTTTTCAATGGGGTTTTTTTACAAATCTACAGTATTCTTGTGATCTGCCAATCCTCAGGCCCAGATGTTGCCTTCACAGTGTGGTTCTCTCCTTTGACTGCCTGCCATCAAGCCTCAGCAGGCAATCGCAAGTCAAGCCTGGACAGGTCCTCAAGGTCGTATTCCCTTCTTTGCCGGCTGGCCTTCTTACACACTCCACCGCAACTCTCACTTGCGGTGAGCTCATCAGCTCCACAGCGACTCTGTTCTGTTACCACAGGGACTGCAGCTTGTCACAGCCTGGCATTCGTCTCCCATCCAAAAGCAAACCACAGATTTTCCTGCTTAGCTTCAGGCAGTACCAGCAGCTCAACCATCAGTCCATACCTCCTGCCCAAACTTAGGGTTTGCAGAAGGTCATGCACAGCTAGGCTACAATTTCAGACAACTTAACCAATAACCCAACAAGCCGACTACAATCCACCAGCAGCTCAATAAGCCTATTTTTGCTAATCACTTGGAATATTGTATAATAATAGGGACATTATTAAGCACTTGGTTGGTCTCAATTCATGGCTGAAGCACTGTATTCTGCTTGGTGGGTTATATGTTATATAGGCTGGAATTTTCTGCTACAGAGTTACACCAACACACCACTTCTTATGGCCTCTGCTATCCAACTCTGCACTGAACAACTGAGCCAGGTGTCTATTACTGTATTTTGATCTGCATTGTACAAGGTAAGGTCATAACAACAACACACAGTGTGTGTTGGCTGTCTGTCACTTGTCCCTCTTAAATAAAGCCTCATAAGGTTTAATAGAAAAAAGTCTCACTGAGACACTCTGAAATTATCACCATTGCAGAAATACTACATGACCAGGCAGACATTTTTTTCCTGTATTGGGCAGCTTCATTATCTGGGTCCGCAAAGAACAGTGTCTACCGATTGAGCATCCAAGCCCAGCTGGTCATGTCAGGGCATGGAATGAAGAAACCAGGACATCATAAAACATCCAATCAGGGCGGGGAATAACTTCAAACTTAGGGTCAAGCCCACGGATGCTTGTGGGTGTTTGTAGGGATATTTGTAGGGATATTTGGTGTTTTGGCAGATTTCATTATTTGAAAGGCAGAAAGCAGAGATGTGTTTTTATTCTCATTCCAAGTTCCCATTTTTATTAATGTTAAATGCTTTAAAAGTGTACTAGATAGATGATACAGGTGATATAGTGCCAGTAGATGCAGCCACAGCATTATTTCTAATTGGAAAAGTAACATATTTTAATTTCTGGAAAAGTATTTTAAACAGTAAAATGCAATGTTGTGTGTTTTTATTCAGACATTTTGACCCCAAAAGGCGGCATTTCTTGTTTTAGCAAAAATGCACCCCTACCAATTTGGCTTCTTCAGAGTTTATCTGTGTGTGGCCAAGTCTATCCACCTCTCCTGGATTTGGAGAAGTAGAGACTGGAAGGCTCACGCATAAGTACAGTCATAATCCGCACGAGACACATATTAGGGATTTTATTTTTCCAGCCTTCCATTAATTCTTGCTTTGGTTTTATTTCTTCACCTATGTGCTTATTGTTGGCTAAACATAGTCAGAACATTGCCCCATTCCTCCTGGACCATGGTAGTTTAATCTTGCACATAATTGGAAAGGAAGAATTCAAAACAGTCTCTCTTTGGTTGCTTCCTTGTGATTTATCTTCCATGTACTATCACAACCACAGCTCCTAGACCTTATCAGTGCTAAAAATATTAAGACTATCCTAAAAACATTTACTGTACTAGAAAGCAAACACTATTGTACACACTAGAAATCATTTCCAAATGAACAAGCATAAGACAGTCTATGTTCCCAGAGAATTCACTGGTTTCACATAATTATCAAAATTAACAGTCTGGTCAAAAAGGCAAGGTGTACAGATATGATTGTACAAGTCACCATTATGATGCATGTGAAAAAAAGTTTCAGTTGCACACTAAGCATTTCTAGTTCTACTTTTGTTTGCAAAGATAAGCCAACCCTAGCCACAGCAAGAAAAATATACAGAAGACTTTTGATTCCTGCTCATATCAATACAGACAGCATATATTGTAGAGAATTATTTTCTACAATCAACACTTTTCCTTTTGCTAATCACCTGCTTGTACGGTTGTACCAATAAATAAATCCCACTATTTTATAGGTAAAAGCATGCATTTAAAATGGAGCAGAGTGTATCCACACTGCCATTCCCTCAGTGACCAACTACTAGGAACGACAAACAATTCAACGTAAACTTTGTTCTGGTTTAAGGCACACCCAAAAAGAGAGATAAGCTATAATCCTGTCCACAGAGACCAGTCTCTAATAAAATGAAGACATACCTGAGTCTGCCCTTGTTTACACAAGAAGAATACCCTTAATTCTCACTTCTTATGACCCTCTGCCATTATTCTCTTTGTTCCCAGGAGTGCTTCAATAACTCACTCCAGCAACAAAGATTTTGATGCCTAAAGGACTGATGTCCTGATGTCACTGGCATGACAATCTGCTTCCAAAATTCTTGGCATACTTGCATCCAATACGGAATAGACACCAATCACAGAACTGATGGTAGATATACTGCAATACAAATAAAAGAACTTGCCAAGAGTTGCCCTAAAATATTGTAGCACCAGATGCAGTCTTGGATTTAACTTGATTCTACAAAACATAAGATCCAGACAACTAAACTAGTTCGTACTTTACAAAGCAGGACAGAAATCCCACCTCATCTATTTATCATCACTCTCCTACACCTAAATTATCTATGATGCTTTTCCCCCCTTTTTTGTATACCCATAAGGCTGGCTACTCTTAGTGTAAGCCAATGCACGATGACTCAGACTTTGCCTTCATAGGATTGCAGCCTTACACTATCACCAAAGATTACACTACTGTGCACTTGCGCTTTTAGGAAAGAACACAGCCCTTCTACAAATATGCATTCCTTTCTTTTAAAGGAAAGCAACATCATAGAACAGTCTTTAAATCTGTATAGCTAGCGTGGTGTAGCAGTGGTTCTGGAGTTGGACTTGGACCAGGAAGGTCCAGTTTCAAATCCCTGCTCAGCCATGAAACATCCTGGGTGACCTTGAGCTAGTCACTTTCACTCAGACTTTTTTGTGAGTGAAAGTTGTTGTGAGGACAAAAGGAGGAGAGGAACCGTGTATACCATCCCAAGTTCCCAATAGAGGAAGGGGCTGTATAAAAATGTGAAAAATTAAAACAACCTTTTGGGATATAATTTGAAAAAGTGCAAGGGATTTAACCAGCTGCACAGATGCAAGGAAGAGAAATGGGAGCAGGTTGTTGCAGTTTCACACCACACACTCCAGAACTGGTTGAAACTGGCATTCCGTCTCTCCGTCTTCAGATCAGATAGAGCACCTGCGTGTCCTTGAGGTAGTCAGCTTCCCAGCTTGTTAGTGCAACCTGCTACACAGTAGCTGGACTCCCTTTAGATAGTGTAACATAAGCAGGCAAAGTTTCTCACGGGAAGCGCTGGCTAGCAAACATCCACTTTCTCATGAGATCATGATGTTCAAGGGGCACCCCATTGGTTAACATGGGGCACAAGGGTCTTCAGGTACCCACCTACCAGATATACTCTAGCTGCACCCTTTGTTCTTGGGGCTGTACCATGTGTGCGCACTGAAGCTGAGAATGTAACAACATGCGTTGAAAAGCCGCTTGTACGCGGCAAGCCTTCGCCGGCTTTCGCTGACCGGCAAATAGAACTTCTTGCTTTCTGACTATCGCTACTGTAACCAATAAAAGCCTTTGTTATTGAAATGTAGCGATCTCTTCGTTTCTTCGCTCCGATCGCGCTAGGCAAGCGCTAAATGGGTCCACAAGCCCCCAACTCTGCTATCAACACTCCAAACAAACAACAGGTTATGGGTTCCATAACTTCAACAGGTTATGGAAGATTCAGCCGTAACCCTGCAGGGGTTTGCTGCGGACCCGATCCATGGAGCAGAGACTGAGTTGTGAATGTGGCTGCATCCCTACACTCGCGGACGTCCTGACAGATGTCTGATGAGGAAGGAGCTACCGGTGGAGTCAAGGAGGAAACAGAGGAAGACCTCGGAGACGGCGCGGGGGAAGAGAACGTTGGCGATCCAGGAGAACCCGAGCAATCCGGGGAAAGCGAAGAGGGCGAATCGGAAGACGACGATCTCGGACCTCTCTTACCCCCACCGGGGGGGGTTCCCGACGGCCAAGCACCAGTCCCGCCACCGCCGCCGCTCGTCCCAGGACAAGGTCCTTTCATCCCTCTGCCACCACCTCAAATTCCACCGCTGCAGCCCGCTGCGCCCGGAGCCGGGATGGCGCAGCAACCTCCCGCCGCCCCGACGGCGCCTTTCAACATTGTCATTCCACTTCTCAACGACAGCAACTATGTGCAATGGGCACACAAGATGCGGTTGCTGCTGGAAAAAGACGATCTTTGGCAGCGCACTCAAGCGCTCCCCACGAACCCTGCAGAAGAAGCAGCTGACAGGAAGGCAAAAGCGACCATCGGTCTTGCAATCTCTGAGGATCTCTTAGTCTATTGTCGCGATCTTGGACATGCTATGGACTATTGGACCACATTAAGAGAGTTGTTTGCACGGGCATCCCTGACTTCCAGCATGGTTCTGACACGCAAGCTGTGGCGATCGCGTCTTGAACCGGGAGGCGACTTACGAGTCCACCTAAGAGCAATGCAGCAAAACCTCAAAGATCTTGAGGCAATCGGGGAACGTGTCGAGGAGAGGCTCAAAGTTTTTGCAATCCTCAATTCCCTGGATGAGACGTGGGACATGTTTACCCTAACTTTGGAATCTATCCCTGCAGCACAACTGACTGTCACCCATGTTGTCGCACGGCTTCTCGAGGAAGCGGACAAAAGGAAAGACAACCAGAGGGAGCGAGAATTCCGAAAGGGGAAAAACAACATTCCTGGGAAAAAGCAGCAGCAGCAACCCAAGAATGAGTCCCAGGCGCAAGTGTGCGCCAGTGCGAGACAGTGCTATGTGTGCGGATCAACTCAACATCTCGCATACCAGTGTGCCAAGAAGAAAGGAGGCTCCAAAAAGGAGAAAAAGTCCCAAGGTAAGCAGGGCACGGGGCAAGGACAGTCTCCAAAGCCCCATGCACAGCAACCCAAAGCGAGCATCGCTTTCGTGGGTTCAGCGGAAGGTAGGCGGACGCGAGGGTCCTGGTTGTTGGACTCGGGAGCAAGCCACCATATCGTGACTTCCGCTGACTTACTCACGAGTAGGTGCGAGACAGATCGTGAAACTGTCGCACTCGCAAATGGAACAACAGCGCCAGTAAAATGCGCTGGAGAGGTTTTCCTGCCACAACTGCAGACTACCTTGAGAAATGTGCTGTGTGTGCCAACAATGTCGAGAAATCTGCTTAGCCTTGGCACCCTTCAAGAAGATGGATTTAAAGTGACTTTCCAAGACGACATCTGCACACTTGAGAGGGGGAATCTTTCTGTGGCTGTCCCCCGAGTGTATCGGCTGTTCGTGCTTGGAGCGCAGGCAACAGGCAGTCAACAGGCAACTGTGTGCTTCAATCAACCAAAGCACCGATCCTGTGGGCACGAGTGGCACCTGCGACTAGGACATCTAAATCATGACTATGTGAGGAAGACAGCTGAACTTGTGCACGGAATGGACTTAAAAGATTGCGATGCTTTTGTGGACTGTGATGTGTGTAAACTGACTAAATCGCATCGAGCATCCATCCCGAAGTTCAGCAAACGCCAGACTCAAACCCCCTTCCAGCTGGTGCATATGGACTTAATTGGCCCTATGAAGAAAACAGCAGGGGGGGCGCAGTATGTTCTTACGCTCGTGGACGATGCTACGAGGTATAGTTTTGCATATTTATTGCGCCAAAAGTCTGAGGCTTTTAATAAAATCCGCAATTGGGTCAGGTGGGCGGAAAGGCGGTTTGGCCATCAGCTAGTGGCGATCCAAACTGACCGGGGAGGTGAATTTCTGAGTAGGGAGATGTCTCAATGGTTGGAAAAGCAGGGCATCACCCACAGGCTCACCGCTCCCCGCACCCCAGAGCATAACGGGGTAGCAGAGAGGAAAAACGGCGAGCTTCAGAGCATGGTAAGAGCGCTGATGGAGCAGTCAAAACTTCCCAAAGGGTTGTGGGGAGAGGCGATGAAATATTCTGTATTCATTTCAAATCGAGTTTACCACCGTTCAATTGACGGGGTCCCCTACACCAAGCTATTCGGCAAACCCCCCAATCTTGCATTTCTAAAGACGTTTGGAGCATACGCCTTTGTACATGCATATCGGGAAACACGCAGAAAAAATGACCCGCGTGCCAGGCGGCTGCAGTTTATTGGGTTTGAACCGAATTGCAAAGCGCTCAAATTCCTCAATCCTGACCACAAAACTGTTACAATATCCAACTCTTACGATTTCTCTGAGCAAGAGTTACTGCCAGATCATGCTGACAGAACAGTCAGCATCCCCACACAAGCTGCAGAAAGTGGGGGGGGAGGCAAGATTAGAAAGCACTACCGATCAGCCTGCATTGACTCCTCAGAGAACTCTACAAAGACAGGAGCCATCTCCTGCCACACCAGCACGTCCTGACAGGCTGCTGGAAGAGGGGGGGGCCACTCCTGGGTTGGATACGAGCACGTCTTCAGAGGAAGCTACACCGGAACAAGCTGTTCCGACCAGGCGCATTCTTCCTCCAAGGGCTTTGCGTGGGGTCCCACCCCAAAGATTAACCTACCAAGTAGAGGTAGGAAAGGTACCTCAGACATACCAAGATGTAATAGAGCTACCACAAGCCCAGAAGGAAGAATGGCTACAAGCTATTCGGACTGAATTGAGGGCAATGCACGACTTAAGGGTCTTTGAGCCAGCAACATTACCAGATGGAAAACATGCGATTGATTCCAGATGGGTGTTTGTTCTCAAGGATAGGGAAGGTGCTGAGCCGTTAAAGAAAGCCCGTTTAGTGATCCGTGGCTGTAAACAAATTCCAGGTGTAGATTTCGAGGAAATCTATTCACCTACACTCTCAGCCACCACGCTACGCGCAGCGCTTGCCGTAGCCGCCAGCAAAGGTTTCCAGGTCCACCATTTTGATGTTGGGACGGCTTACTTGCACGCAAACCTGCAAGAGGAAGTGTACATCACAATACCTCCAGGGGTGCAAAGCGATTACTCACATTTTCGCCTCAGAAAAGCTGTTTATGGTATGGAACAAAGTGGGAGAAGCTGGCACTTATGCCTTAAAGAGCAGCTGCAAAAATTGGGGTTCACCCCCTCCACAGCTGACCCATGTCTTTTCAGAAGGGGAAAAGGAGAAAAGTTATGTGTTCTGTTATGTTTTGTTGATGATTTGCTGGTCCTCGCAAAGACAACACAACAGATCAATCAGATTACACTACAACTTCAAAAGGCATTCACACTTAAATGTCTTGGTCCTGTCAGTCAGTACCTAGGGGTAGAAATCGAACGCACAGCTGACAGTGCTGGTTTTCTCCTCAGTCAGGAGAAAAAGATCTACGATCTACTCCAGATATGGGGCATGCAAGACTGCAAGGTTGTATCAACTCCAATAGTGATGGGAAGAGGGGAAAAAGCAGAAGAGTCTGCACCATTTCCAAACCAGAACATGTTCCTTTCACTGTTGGGTTCACTCACACATCTTGCGTGCTGGACGCGCCCAGACATTAGCGTTGCAGTCAATCACCTGAGCAGAAAAGCTGCAAATCCCACCCAGGCAGATTGGATAGCCTTGAAACGCATCCTCAGGTACTTGAAAGGCACAAGTAGCCACAAGTACCACATCACCCCAAAAGGAGCACTGCAATTGGAAGTTTTTGCAGACAGTGACTTTGGGGGGGATGACACAAGGAGATCTACCACAGGCTATGCCATACGCCTTGGGAGTTGCGTGATAGATTGGGGGTCACATAAGCAAAAGACTGTCGCTTGTTCTACTCTAGAGAGTGAGTACACAGCCCTAAGTCATGTGACCAACTACCTGCACATGCTCAGGCAATTGATGTCGGATTTGGATACTCCACAAACAAATCCAATCCAGATCTGGATGGACAACCAGTCCGCAATCCAGATTGCTGGGTCAGAACGAATCCGGATGCACTCTAAGCATGTTGACATAAAGCACAAACATGTCAGAGAGGCGGTCCAAAATGGGGACATTGACGTGCTTTACTGTCCATCGCAAGAGAACATCGCAGATATCCTGACCAAAGCACTTCCTGCGCCACAATTCAAACAGGCAGTTCAAATGTTAGATTTGGCGCCAAAGGATGACTTCCGAGACGTAATGGGGGGGTGTTGCAGTTTCACACCACACACTCCAGAACTGGTTGAAACTGGCATTCCGTCTCTCCGTCTTCAGATCAGATAGAGCACCTGCGTGTCCTTGAGGTGGTCAGCTTCCCAGCTTGTTAGTGCAACCTGCTACACAGTAGCTGGACTCCCTTTAGATAGTGTAACATAAGCAGGCAAAGTTTCTCACGGGAAGCGCTGGCTAGCAAACATCCACTTTCTCATGAGATCATGATGTTCAAGGGGCACCCCATTGGTTAACATGGGGCACAAGGGTCTTCAGGTACCCACCTACCAGATATACTCTAGCTGCACCCTTTGTTCTTGGGGCTGTACCATGTGTGCGCACTGAAACTGAGAATGTAACAACATGCGTTGAAAAGCCGCTTGTACGCGGCAAGCCTTCGCCGGCTTTCGCTGACCGGCAAATAGAACTTCTTGCTTTCTGACTATCGCTACTGTAACCAATAAAAGCCTTTGTTATTGAAATGTAGCGATCTCTTCGTTTCTTCGCTCCGATCGCGCTAGGCAAGCGCTAAATGGGTCCACAAGCCCCCAACTCTGCTATCAACACTCCAAACAAACAACACAGGTTCCATTTTTAGCACGAGCAATTTTCCCTTTTTCGGTGCATGGTTAACAATCCCAACAGTAAAGACAGAATGCACAGAAAGACTATTATGGGAAAAACTGCTACACTGAGAAATTATAACAATAGTTTTTCAATTGTCCTGGCCCAGAAATGAATGTGTCTGCATGTGTGGTAGTGGGAACACTCAGGTCAAGGAAACCCCAGAGAAATCCAAGCTCACCTTTTCCTCAGCAGACTTTACCACACTTATTACTCGTTGAACCACAAGCTGCAAGGATTGAGGAGCTGCATTTTCTTCAAATGTAAACAAATGGGAATCCTGGGGGGGAAAAGGAACATGCTTATTTTAATAGTGTTCTCTTTAAAATTGACAGTATACCTGATCATTGACATTCAGAAACCAATTTCAACCCATCTCAGGTGACTTGTTAAGTACTGGAGCAGGAGCAGGCACTTTGTGGAAAATCCAGTCCAAGGAAATTAAAATTCACTGGTATATCGATAATTTACGTACAATAATATTCTATGCAATCATTGATTTACTCTGAACTAGGTATTTTGAGTTTTGCAGACTCCTAAGGCATCACAGTCAAGAAGCATCTTGCACAGACCCGCAGATGTCTATATAGATCAATAACTAAAATGAAGCAAATCATGTAAGCATTTGACCTTTACCTAAATGCTGCTTCAATATAAACAGAACATCAAGCAAGGGCTATGGCATATCATGAAGAAAATTTTAACCCCAGCAAACAGACTATGTCAGCTATTCCCAAACTGCAGTCTGTGACCCACCAGTGGGTCATGGCCCAATTTTTGATGGTTTGCAAAACTGAGAGTGTAGATTAGGCTATATACATTAAACAACCTGCTTTTGGGGGTGGGGAGCACTGCTGCCCAATCACCATTACAAACACTGAGGCATGAGTAGCTGGTAAAGTGAAACTTTTTTTAGGGGGGTCTGGACGCTAAGAAGTTTGGGAACCATTGGCCTATGTGTTTTCCATTCCGCCACATTGGCAATGCAAAACAGAAACACTAAGTAATAATGCCTAGAAATGCTAAGTAACAGAGAATTCCACATTCAATAAAGCTGAAACAGTCAATATTCAATTATAGAGTATTCAGAATAGAGCATTCAGAGTGCTTCACATTAGTGTTCTTAATCAGCCTGACAACAGCCTTGTAAGGTAGGCCAGTAATTTCTCCCTAGTGCAAGGGGAAGGCTGTTAAGACAGATAGAAAGTTACTTGCCAAAGGCAGTCTAGTAAATTAATGAAAGATTTCCTGACTTACAGTTCATTCTCTTTGCCACTCTAGTATATTCAGCTAGCTTCTCAAGCATTAATGCAAATCTTGGGCACATTATGTGTGTTATGAAGAACATCCAATGTCTCAATCCTCATACATTTTTGGACATTATCTCCACCCATATCAGAAGTATACTTCAATAGAATGGGCAAGATGCATCACAATGCCTTGCATGCCTTTGAAATTGATAAAAAAAAAATTCCAATTTTTTGGAAAAAAGGTGCAGTTGACTGGGACCAGTCTTATACGGAATATACAGTATATGCCACTTCCATCAACTTCTTTACAGGCTGCCTCTCCATTTTAGAGCACAATTCAAAGTTGGTTTCAAAAACTCTAAATAGCCAGGGTGGGACCCCATATCTAAACACAATACAAGAGAATCTTCTCCAGGTACCCCTGATGCACATGGCAACTAGGATGCCCACACTTTGAGGTGAGACAAGTTGGCCTTCCCATTCACAGAATGCTCTTCCAAGGGAGGTTCATCTGGTGTCTTAGGCAAAGACCTTTTCAATCATCCTGGCTTTTCATAGCACTGGCCTATGCATGTTTACTTAGAGGAAACTTCCACAGCATTCAGCAGGGCTTACACTCTAGTAAGAGTGTTAAGGATTGCAGCCTTGGGGACCAATCCTATCCTTCTAGTGCCAGTGCAGCAGGAATGAAGGTCTGAGAAAAGGGAAAAAATGTTCCCTTGCCTAGAAGAGTTGCCATGACTGTCCCCCCCCCCACTGCTGTATACAGCGCATGCCCCGTTGGCACAGCTGCACCAGTGCTGGAAAATTGGATAGGATTTAGCTTTTAGTTACTACTGCTCTTGTCTCGCAATCAAATCATGTTGAACTTTGTAATTGTATTTGTTATATGTGTACTGTTTTAGATGTACTGTTTTAGATATACAGTATTTTATTGTTTTTTATGTACTGTAAGTTGTACTGAGAATTATAAAACAGAAGGAAAAGACCTGGGTAAATATATTTTAAAAAAATACAGAATACAATGGAGCTGTCCAAAGACTCCATAAGAACTCAAGATTGAGATTGAGGCACATCTTCTGACAACTGAATTGCACTCAATAGCCATCATTTAGAAAATGAGACCTGCAGTGAGACCTGCATGTGTTATGGGC
Organism: Lerista edwardsae; assembly: GCA_029204185.1. Classification (NCBI taxonomy): domain Eukaryota; kingdom Metazoa; phylum Chordata; class Lepidosauria; order Squamata; family Scincidae; genus Lerista; species Lerista edwardsae. The sequence continues at coordinate 142,247 of JAJKFI010000029.1, read as the reverse complement.
CTCTGCTCTCGCCTCCAACAGCAGTCCCTACACTGTACGCTAGGCAAAGTTTCAACAGCAGTTTGTGATGCAGCAAGAAGGCTTTAGGGGCAGAGAAAGGAAAGTAGGGGTGGAACTGGAAGGAGGGAGGGAGAGCCAGAGAGCATATTGGGGCCGGGTGGGGGCAGGGACAGCACCAGAGGCTGCTGCCAAATCCTATCCCTCCTCTGGAGCCACAGAGCCCAACATGGGTCTTGGTACTGTGCCAGCTAAGTAGCTTGCACAAATCTGAGTAGATCCATCAGGGCCACTAGAATTTGACACAGGTGTTCCTTACTGGCAGCGAAGTGCCTTATGGCGCTTGCACAACAGCCATTACCAGGGCAGCACATGGACCAGTGCTGCCACCCCAGCAAAGATCGGGCTGTCCAAGTAGTGCTGTGTTAAATGCACACCAACTTTTAGGGATATCTAGAGATCTACTGATTACAACTATTCACAAGACCTTTTGGGGTGCTTAACAGTAGTTATTACTGTTAAATCTAAAACAGGAAACTCAAGAGTTTAAAAAGCCACATTTAGGGGTCTGAAATGCTGTATATTCTTAAAAGCATTAAAGAAGAATAACCTGCTCATGCTTGCTAAATGCAAGATACCTCTCCACACACAAGCATGCAGAGAACAGTAGACATTTCTATTGCCAAAGACATGAGCACTGCCAAAACAAGTATTAAAAAATAATCCCTGGAACTCATTACATTACATTGCAGCGAGGTCATGTTCCAGCAAACTACATATTATATGTTGCGTATCCTCAGCTGAAAACTTCAGAATGCTAAAGACTGTTTTGTTGTGGTGCAGAAGCAAAGCAGAATTTCACTGGCTTCCCTATAATGGCATTGTTCTGAGTATGGAAGGCTCAGCAAGGGAATAAAAAACAATTGCACTGCCAGGCAGTGAACTCATCAAAAGAAAAGGATGCAGTTGCACTCTTGGAAAGGATGTACGTATGCAAGGCATTGTTACTTTCCTATCACTTTTCCTACAGTATGCTTGCTTCCTAGCCTTTGACCCTCCCCCATTTACAGTTCTATTTGCTATTCTTTAAAAAGAAATTTATGCCATTACTGTTTAATGGGATATGTAGAAAAGCAACACTTAGATGACAGTGTGAGACAATATAGTAAAAGGGGGGATTAATAATCCCTTTCAACCATTGATCAGCATGGCACACTTCATTGAATAAACAGTACATATCAGCATAAGATGGTAACCTATTACTGAACTACATATTTCAATGATTTTAGGAGAACCCAGACAGTCTGTGCATACGTTTTTATACACCTGCAAGTTGCACTGAGCATGGGGGTGGGGGGGGAGAGAAGATGATTTTATTTGTTTAAATAGAATTTAGATTTCAGATGTTAAAACCCATATTTGTTTCATGCTCATCGTATTCTGGAGGAAAGCTCCATTGAGTTTAAGAGAATTTACAGTCACTGAATGCATTCATAGTTGAACTATCAGATTCCAGATAAGGTCACTTCCTGACCACATTCTGTCAAATCAATGAAGCATTGGGGCTTCCCAAGTAAAGTTTAGGATTGTACCTATCAAGATGAAACACACTGCAAGCCTCAGGTCAAAGCCAGGGACATCTCAAGGAAAGACACCTGCTGTCAGTTCGACACAGTCCTCAATGCTTTATAGTTCAAAAATACTTTGGATTGCAAGGCACCTTACAGTGCAATTGTAAACACGCCCATTTGAAGTCTAGTAGACCATTGAACTAGAAAGTGCTCCTTCTAAGGCTAGCACTACCTGGAGTGTAAATCCCTGCCTTGTGCAGCCACAGATCACGACCCTCCAAAATCTATGGGGTAGACTTCCGTTCCAAATAAAGGCGTTCCAAGCTCCGAATGCTCCATTCCTGACTCCCAAGTATTTCGGTATTACTGGGCTGCGACCCCGCAGTCTGTCGAGAACGAAAAGAACGCAGCAAGCCACCCGGAGCACGCCACTCTCGATCCCGTTTGGGGGGCAGAACATCGACCGCACGCCACCCCCTCCCCTTACCTCCCGTACTTTGGCTTCCGCATTGAGTGCTGCTACCCAGGCTTTCTGCCACTCGCTCCTCCAGCTGGGCAGAGACAGCAGCCAGGCGAAGAGGGAGTCCTCCTCGTCCCCTTGAAGAACTTCGGCAGGCGGCGAGGGAGGCGACTTGCCCCCGCCTTGTCGCAGCGCGCTCAGGCCATACTGCACCAGGTAGACGGCGACGATGGCCAAGGCAGCCGCGAACAAGGAGAACAGGGAGAGCCGCTGGACCTCACCCAGGCAGTAAGCCAGCCAGACCATGACTGACCATAATTAGCCCCGTCCCTAGCTCTGGTTTCGGAGAAACCCTTCACATGGCAGGCTCCTTCTCCGCCTCTGCCGCCTCCTCCTCCGCAGGAGACTCAAGGCATTTGCTGCTCTGCTCTGCCTGCGAGGCGAGATAATCCCCTGCCTGCCGCTAGTGCAAACTGTAAATAGTGGGGACGCGAGGAATGACGAAAGCGCTCGCGAAGGGCATTTGCCTGCTAACGTCCCAGCGGCAGAGAAGGGCGCAAGTGAGCTAAGGAGCCAGCAGGATGGCCTGCGCGGAGGAGAGAGAAAGCAACGTCACCCGAGCGGCTCCGCGCCCAGCCAGCAGGCGACCGACACACACACTTTCCACAGGCGGAAGCGAGCGCGCCTTAAGAAGCGCGGCGGGCGAACAAAGCGGCCCGCTCCGCTCAGAAGATGGACGCTGCAGAGGCCGTGCCGTGCCTCCGGCCAAAAGGGGCAGCGCGGCAGGAGCTGCTCCTGCAAGCAGCAGCCCGGTCCAGCTGCCGCGCCCACTCTGCCCAGGCCCCAGGACGGCTGCTCAGCCGTGGCCACCGGCGGCGCATCGCGGCGCGGGACGAGCCTCGCAGGAGCCAGGAATTCTGCGCTGCTCCCTCGCAACGTTCTCTCCGACGCTCAGCCCACGAGGGAGGGGGAGCCGACACGGCAACCAAGAACCCCAACTCGCTGTTCCTCGGTTGCCTCCCCGGCCCTTTCCAGCTTGCGGGAAAAGGGGGGAAGCAAGCCGCCCCTTCAACCTGGCTCAGCGGGAAGCCCCGCTCATTTAATTATTCCTCAGCCCTTCCCGGCCTGCACCTCGCAGTCCTTAAAGGCTCAGCAAGCTCCCCTCAGCAGCTACTTTTTCCGAGCAAACCCGCCAGCGTAGGGGTGGGTGTCCAGCCTGTCTGCGGAAGGAAAAACAAACAGCTGCAGTCTAGGGCACTTTCTCTAAAACTGTGGGTTGGGGCCCAGTTGGTGGGCCACAACCTGATATCAGGTGGGTCGCAGAAAGGTAGGAGCAGCCATCTTGGAAGCTGCGGACTTGCTATTTCCTTTTGTGAGTGTTAACAGTTCGAATTTTCGAGTTAGGGTTCTTAAAAATTTAGTTCTTAGTTCAGTGCTCTTACGTAGTATTTTGTCCTAATCTGGCTTTCTGTCAGAGTAGAGGTGTTTTATCGCAGTTGCTGCTGTTCAAGAAAACCGGTTTACCTTCTAGGAGTATCGTTTTATTATTTCATAATGACGGCACGCCCTGCTTGGTGATGTCACTTATGGCTATGATATAACTTCCAGTGGGTCCCAACATGAGTGCCACTCTGAAAAGTGGGTCCCAGTCTAAAACGTTTGAGAACCACTGGTCTAGTGGTTTGAGAACCACTGGCTGCCTTTAGCCAGAACGCAAGTCCTACTGATTTCAGCTCGGCTTATTTCCAAGTAAGTGTGCAGCCACAGTCTTCTCCCAGTAGTTCAGTTCTGTGCTTGTGAACAAGTGCCATGTGAAGGTTAATAATTTTTTAAAAAATAATCCTTTTTTTTTGATATATTAAAATCCATGAAAGCATTAATTGACTAGCTTGTATAAAATTCTGAGCCAAGCACAGACATATCTCTAATTGAAAGAGCATTGCTAACTAACCTATCAGAAAAAAGGATGTAAAATGAAAACTAGAGCAATTTGATTTGACTAAGTTCCAAAAACCGAAAAGAAGAGTGGAACAACTCTGGAAACAAGATAATTTCCCCATGGAGGATTCAGAAAGGAAAAGGTCCATTGAAGATAAGCATAGCATCGTGCTCTCACAGTACTGGTCTGAAACTGCACAGCATCAGAGTTCAATCAATCAATCAATCAACAGGTACTTATATACCGCTTTTCAACACGAAGTTCACAAAGCGGTTTACAGGCAAATAATAATAATAAAATTAAATGGCTCCCTGTCCCAAAGGGCTCATAATCTAAAAAAAAAAAAAGGCAAACCACCAGCAACAGCCACTAGAAAGACTGCGCAGGGGTGAAGAGGGACAATTACTCTCCCCCTGCTAAACATAAGAGAAACACCACTTGGAAAAGTGCCTCTTGCCCAGTTAGCAGGGGTAAACAATACAGTGAAAAGAGTTCTAATAGAACTCTTCTAAGAGTTCTAAGAGTTTCTAATAGAGTTAGAAACAATATAGTGAAAAATGCTTAAAGAAAGGACTTTATGTATACAGTTGTTAATGGTGGTGCCTTGCAACATGTGTACTTAGTGAGAAAAGCTGTATACAGTATCTGCCTTGTCTGTTTTGCAAGCCTAAAAAATAATCAAGCTGCAGTTGCGACTAGTGAGATTGGGAACCTCCCTATTGTCAGCCTGTGAAAGATAAGGAATAGAAAGCTATTAGATGTGGATGGTGGGTGCAACATTTTCAAGAGCAGTTTTTATATACTGTATGTCTATCTACATTATTATTTTTATTTAAACAGCACTATCTAGGACAGTGGTTCTCAAACTTTTTAGGAGTGGGTCCCACTTTTTGAATGACAATCCATCTGGGACCCGCTAGAAGTACCGTCATTGTGACGCCAGAGCCTGCTGCTTTCCTGAAAATGGAGCAATAGATTGGGTTATTTCTCACCATTTTCCCTTAGCAAAGTGAATTAGAAGTGAATTAGAAAGAAAAAAGCTGATTTACAACCTTGACACAAGCAAAACTACACATCGCTCCCCCTTTCCAGATCGCATCTTCCCATATTTTCAATGATGGCTGCCCTAGGTGCTTTGCGACCCACCTGAAATTGGCTCACGACCCACTGGTGGTTCCCTACCCACAGTTTGCGAACCTCTGATCTAGGAAAATAATAATATGGTGCCTTGCACAGAGTGGTGAAACAACAGCAACCAGATTTTTATCCCACCTTTCAGATTAAAAACTTAATAGCTGTTTTGAGTGCCCTTACTGGGAGAAAAGTGGGATATAAATTCAGTTAATAAATAAATAAATAAATAAATAAACTGGCTTCCAGGATAGGCTTGGGAATTTTTAAATAAAATATTTTAAAAAATTAAAATTTTTTATATTGTATTTGTAATAAATATAAAAATGCAATAAACATCTTTTGTAGGCTTATGTTTGTGCACTTAATAGTTAGATGTCTTGTAGATATGTACTCTCAAATAAGAATAAGGAGTAGTGGCAGCCTGATGACAAATTTCCAGTGCCTGGAAAGCACATTCCAGAGCAGTTTCCCATTACTATCTATGCATCTCATTTCTTGTGAAAGTACTGATTTTTTGAATCTCTTCCAAATAGCTGTGTAATAACTATGTGCATGGTGTTCCTGCCTCTTCAGAACAGAGCCAACAGAAAGAAGCGTGGTAGAGAAACGAATGACTCAGAAGAATGCCTGTCCTGTATATGCTTAAAGTGCCTCTTGCCCAGAATTCTCAAATTTTAACAGAATAAGCTCTTCCAACTGAAATACAGCACTGGAATTATGATTAATGAGCCATGCTGTTGAAGCCTGGAGGTTTTCATTCATTAAAATCAATTCCTTTTGGAAGAAATGTATCATTGGACAGAAAGCACAAACCTTAAAATGCTCATTTTTCAATTTTGGTTTTTTTGTAGTTGAGAGATCTAGTATGTCTTAAATCAGGGTGTCAAACATAAGGCCTGTGGGCTGGATGCAGCCTGGGGAAGCTCTTTATCTGGCCCGTGGGTTCTTCAAGGAGCACCACCAATTTTTCTCAGCTGCTGGGTTGAGCTGTTGCTGATGAAAGGCTAGTCCACATGCAGGATGGATAAAAATCAATGATTTTTTTTTAAATTGGATTTTTAAAAATTTAAATCAGATTTTTTTTATTTTTATCAAATTTATTTTAATAAAATGATTTTGGAGTAAAAATCTAAAGATAGTTTTCTATTTAAGATACATTAATAATTTAGTTTATTCAGCATGAAATGGAGCTTAGTTATGTAGCATGAGGCTGTATATTCTGCAATATTTACATTTTTGGTAAACGCATTCAATGAATCCAAGCTCTGCAAACTGAGATAACATGCAGTGCATTGATGCATTCACACAATTTCACAGTAACCATGAGATAAATCATAAAACAAAACATGTTTAAACAAATACAAGAATATGTAATATGATGTTATTGTTTTAATTAAATCAAAGAATTTGAGTAGTTCTCCAACTATGTGTGATTAACCTAAAATCGGTTCTGATATCGCTGTTTTACTAACATGACAGCTTATTATTCTAAATAGGAAACCTTCATTTTGTTTGCAAATAGTAATGTTAAAGATTCTAACTACCAGCAAGAATGGGTCCTTACATTTAAAGAGCACCTGTCATTTCAGATCCATCATGGCAGCGCCTGTTAGCAGGCATCCACTCACCTGCTGCCTGCCATGTCCCTCACCTTGTTGTGTCACTGCCGCATCACCAGCTGTCCCATTAAAGTAAATGGGACTGTCAGTGAGTCAACAGCTGGTCAGAGGAGGAGCCGCTGCGGGACAGAGATGACAGTTGCTCTTTAAAAATTATGATTTAAATTGAGTTGATTTAAATCAAGCCTTTTTACTAGTGATTTAAATTGTGATTTAAATCGAATCCACCCTGTCCACATGATAATTGGACTCTCATATCTTGAAAATATGATCAAGATATGCACATTTTCTCTTTTATTTGCAGATGTGTTTTCTCCTAAGTGAGAAAAAAAGCACTTATTTCTGGTCATGAGCGACTTAAATGACATCACATCCTGTTTAATTACATCACTTCCAGCCCTCAGCAGGTATCATAAATGCTACTTGGCCTGCTGTATGAAATAAGTTTGATGCCCCTATCTTAAATGGTGTGTGATTATTATTCTGTGCTCATATTCCCATGTGAAGTAGACACAGTATTCCACTATATAAATTAATTATAAAATTCCATGGATATTAAGCAGTTAATGCTTGTTAATATCTATAGTTCTTAATGTTTTATAGTTAATGTCTATAGTCCTTAAGTGCTTCAGAGGCCTAATTTGTCAGTTATCAATTACAAGTAATTTGTCTGCAAAATGAAATCAAATGCTTTTTAGCAATTTCTTCTGCTCCTAGATATTTGACAGGGTTCTTAGCTTCTGTAAGAAAGCTCACAGAATTTGGTGTTAAACTAGTAAAAGTCAGTTCATAGCCTTATTCAATTGGGATTAGAAATCTATGTCCTAAATTACTGATCAGTTTTTCTGCAAATACAAGCAGTGATGTTAATCTCAAATAGTGGTATTTGATAATATACAAAGAGACAAATGTCTGGGACGTTTTCAGAGCTGCAAGGATTGTTTGAGAGCGCCATTGTTGTCTGCAGTACAAACATACATTTCTTCATCAACAATGGAATCTGATCAAACCGGTTTAACAGGATTTTGGTACATCTGAAACTAAACTGAGAAAAACCCTATTCTTCTGAAAAAGGAGATGACTGATTCAACAGGTGTACTGCTCTTGTGGGTGCCTATTGGGTTAGTGCCTGTGACATCCCTAAGGTCAAGTAACACATTTCTAGAGCATTTTTGAAATGGTTTCAAATGTTTTCAGAAGATTTTGTTTCAGTAATGTGAAGGCTTACAATTTATGCACATTGTTATCAATGTGCATAACTGTTATCAGGCATAACAGATTCTTAACAAAATAAGTCATTCTCCAAGCAATTGACAGGTAAATTGACTAGCAGAAGACACAGATGTATGAAAACAGCATGCATACCTTCTCAATAGACTTAAAACATCAACCTTTAGCCTGCTTTGATGTCCCTGCCCTCATCCTCGGCCTGAACCCGTCCCTTCTTGCCCTCCTCCACCCTGAAACACCTCTCCCTGCTTCTATAACACCCTCCCATTACCCTTCTCTCACCATCCATCCTACACAGTACTCAGTTCTCCTGCACCTGCATCCTACCTGACAGCTTCCCGCCAGCACTGCTTACTCACTGGGTGTCAGAAAGTACTTTACGGTGCTTTTATGACACCAAGTGCTGGCAATGCCCAATAATAGGGTTGGGCTCTGAATCTGTATTCCAAATTTGCCAGCATTGTTGCTGCATTTAATCTAATTCACTGTCGCACCTCACTATTCTGAGAATAGTTCTTGTATTGTGCAATTCAGATCAGTGGCATGCAGTGAAGGGCAGCAGGACCGCCCCACTGGAGTTTTTCAGAAAGCATTGCCATCACTGCTGTAGCTGTGAGTGCACAAACACCCATAACCCGCCCACTCTGGTGTCTGGAGTGCACACAGCCACAGCAGCAATGGCAGCACTTTTTGAAGAACTCCTGTGGGGTGATCCTGCCTCACCCACACATCTGCCACAGACCGCTGATTCAGGTATGTATTCATTTTTTCCCCTTAGAATTGTAGTCGTAGTTTTTAAACCTCATTGGGGGAAATTTGCAATTTATGCAATTGTACCTGTACAGCCTATAAAGGTAATGTTGTGTGCGAGAAAATGGGAAGGGATTTGGGAATGAGAGTGTGACGCCTCCAGATGTTGTATCTGAAGACAGAAATTTAGGAAATAGGAACATGGTTGAAATTGACCAACAGCCACAAAATGCCATGTCCGTGTTAAAAAATCTGCTAATGACAGAGGCATCTTCTGAGAGAAAAAGTAGAACGAGGAAATTGAGTGGTAAGTGGTGAAAGATCACAGGATGCAGGGTAGATGGTGCCATCTCCGTGCAGTTAAAAAAAAGAACAAGCAAAAAAAAAAAATCTGGGTTCTTTAAGCCTTCAGTAACTACATTTCCCACACAATTCCCACACTATCAGAAGCTCTGTAAGAGGAAATATGAGTCACACTTTGTCTTCATGTGTTTCCTGGGAAATGTGCAATGAAGAAGCCATGGTTTGGGTCACAGTCCTGATGCTAGAGAAGTGCAGCTCCCCCTATGCATCCCAATCTTCAGGCCAAACAACAAGTGGCATTTAAAAGTTAGTAGCTGTGAGTGACTTCTGTTGAGCAGGACCAGGGGGAGACATTAATCCTACTTGTAATCCATGGGATCTAATTTGAGTTGCTGTTTATCTCCAAAAAATGCTTGCATTTGTGATTCGCTCTTTTGAGATTTGAGAATGCAAAAAAGATCTGTAAATTATGGAATGAAAGTTGTCACAGGTGTCAGTATTTAAGGAATTAATAGTCCTATGGTAACATGTTCTCAGTAGTTGGTGCATGGCACATAGCTAATTATGTTACTAAGTAACTTCAATTTGATAACACTAACCAGGAATGTAGCTTTTTATAGTGTAATACTGAGTATGTTTACTCAGAAGTAAATCCCACTGTATTCAGCCTTGCAGCACAATCATACACAAGTCTACTCAGAAGAACATCCCACTGAATTCAGTGGGCCCTGCTCCCAGGTAAGAGTGTACAGGATTGCAGTGCTGGATTGCAATTCTTTAAACAATTTCCTATCAGTATATATACTGGGTATAATGAACATCAGAAGAGCCCTGCTGAATCAGGCCAAGGGCCCATCTAATCCAAATTCCTAAATCTCACTGTGGCCCACCAGGTGCCTCAGGGAGCCCAGTAGACAACAAGATGCTTGCATCGTGTTGCCACTCCCTTGCACTTGGCATTCTGAAGTAGCCTACTATTAATATAAAGAGGTTGTACAACCCATCATGGGCTATAGCCTACGATGGACTTTTCTTCCAGAAATCTGTCCAATCCTCTTTTAAAAGCACCTAGGCCAAATGCCATCACCACTTCCTGTGGCAAGGAATTCCATAGCTTAATTACCCGCTGAGTAAAAAAGTATTTCCTTTTATCTGTTTTAACTCTCCCAACACTCAATTTCAGTGGATGTCCCCTGGTTCTGGTATTGTGAGAGAGGGAAAAGAACATCCCTCTATTGACTCTATCCCTCCCATGCATAATTTTGTATGTCTCAATCATGTCCACCCTCAGGTGCCTTTTTTCCAGACTGAAGAGCCCTAATCGCTGCAGTCATTCTTCATAAGGAAGGTAACCCAGCCCCATAATCATTTTTGTTGCTCTCTTCTGCACCTTTTCCAGCTCCACTATGTTCTTTTAGAGATGTGGTGACCAGAACCGTACGCAATATTCTAGATGTGGCCTTACCGTCAATTTGTACAATGGCATAATAATGGCTGTTTTTTTCCACAACCCTTTTTTTTAATTACCCCAAGCATGGAATTGGCTTTCTTAATTGCTGCAGAATACTGGGTCGACACTTTCATTGAGTTGTCCACCATCACCCCAAGACACTCTCCTGAGCTGTCACAGACAGCTCAGAACCCATTAGCCTATGTGTGAAGTTCTGATTTTTTGCTCCAATGTGAATCATTTTACACTTGACTGCATTGAAACACATCTGGCATTTTGCTGCCCAGAGCCCCTCTTAGTGTTCTTAGAGCCCAACCCTATCCATGTCTGCTCAGAAGTAACTTCCATTATAGACAATGGGGCTTACTCCCAAGAAAGTACGGATAGGATTATAGACTTAGTCTGTTCCAACAAAATAGTCAAGAATCCTGTGACTCTTAAAGACTAACATTTATTGTAGCAAAACATTCCCACATTACAATCTACTGTACTTCATGAGGCTGTTATCCTCAGTAAAGCTGAGGGAGAGTTACGTGTGTCTAGATGGGTATAACTTATTTACAATAAATAAGTTATAAATACAATAAGTTATTTATAAGTTATAAATTAACTTATTTACAATAAGTTGCTTAGCCTTTAAGATGGCACAACATTCTTTAATATATCTGGCAAATAGCTCACCCTTTGTTCAAAACAGGCATTTCTGGGTGAAATCTAAACGCTTATAGCATCTATTTAATGTGTTTCTAGTAGTACAATTAAGACATTAAAAAGTTCTAGCTATACAGCCACAAATATGTCAAGAATGTCAAAAACATTGACTCAGAAACAACAGCAATTCCTGCTCAGCTTAGCTGAAGTCTTTTAAATTCACTGTTTTTTCACATTCCTACCAATAGAGGTCAACCCAGTGGTGTCATCTACTCTCGCGGAGACGGAACGCTGGGTGGGACTTACGTTTGATTGACTGCCTGCCCGTTCGCTTCCACCGTCCTTCCTGCTCTCCCAGGCACCCAGCGCGCCCCCCACCCGTCCCCCTGCGTCCATCACGGAGCTGGGCGAGCAGCGGTGGGGTGCGGCGACCGAGGGCAGCCCACGTGGCGGGGGGAAAGCGGCGGAACCACACGGACTGGGCTGCCAATCAAACGTACGTCCCGCCCAGCGTTCCGTCTCCGTGACAGTAGATGACACCACTGGGTCAACCCAATAAATATTTTTACATTACACCAATTGTTCTGAAACCATGGGTCTGTGGCTCATGAATGGTCCATGGGCCATGACTCAATATTGGGTGGTTCGTGAAACTAACAGGGCAAATTAGGCTAGGTGCATCAAGCGTTAAACAACCTGTTTTGTGGGGTGGGGGAACACTACTGGCCAATCACCATTATAGCCATAGAAGCTTGAATGGCTTGTAATGCTTTTTTTAGGTGGGTCCCAATGATAAAAGTTTGAGAACTACTGCATTACACCATTTTAGCCTGCTTTGTGGAAGGGGTTAGAAGTTGTGCATTTGTGAAATTCTCTTGCTTTAACTGGATTCTAGAGAGCCCATGTAACAAGGGAATGTGTAACAAATGAAGAAGTTCCTGATTAACATTTCATTTCTTCCATGATCTCACTCAGGGCCTCAGACTCAACCCTTCCTCATCTGCACTACTGGGATAATGTCACCTATTGTATTTGAACACCTAAAGGCACTATGTAAACAATAAAATATGTTGCCTGGAATAGAACTTTGCCATACCCAGGGTGTGGCAGGTGAGGCAGAACTTCCCTACTGGAGTTCTTTGAAAAGTGCCTTCATTGTTGCTGCAGTGGCTGTAATCCTGCAAACACTTACAATCCATGGGCTTCAGCTGCTCAAAGCCCTTAGGTTGTGTTTGAAAAGTGCGATCCGACAAAGGACACGTAGTGGCCTCCCCACATTGATTCCCAGACTTGTGCTGGTGAGTTCATGCCAAGGGAGGTTGGGGAGAGCAGATTAAAACTGGCCAAAATAAGTTGGTTCAAACCCTGGGCCCCTAACCAGTCGTCCTTCCCCAGGCCCCTTGGATTTGCAGCAGCTATTTCGCTGGCACAGATCCAAGGAGCTCTATTGGGATGGCTGCCATGCAACAAGGGGTTAGGGGGGTTAATTCCAGTGGTGAAATTCAGCCAGTTCTCACCAGTTCTGCAGAACCTGTTGTTAATTTTAGGTTGGGAGAGGGAAGAAAGGCAGCGGCCGCCCTGAAGGACATAGAACCGGTTGTTAATTTATTTGAATCCCACCACTGGTTAATTCCCTTACCCTGGGTTGCAATGCAGCCAGTCCCAACCCTCACTGGATATGGGGTAGGCCAGGTGGGTTAGGATCAGGCTGTTATTGAAATTAAGATGTATAGATAAAGGGTAAAGGTAAAGGTTTCCCCACGACCGAATGGTCTAGTCGTGACCGACTGTAGGGGGCAATATTCATATCCATTTCAAAGCCTGTAGAGCCAGCGTTTTTGTCCGATCATGTGGCCAGCATGACTCTACGCCATAGCGCACGGAACGCCGTTACCTTACCACCGAAGTGGTCCCTATTTATCTACTTGCATTTTAGGTGCTTTTGAACTGCTAGGTTGGCAGGAGCTGGGACAAGCAACGGAAGCTCACTCCGTCACGCAGTCTCAAACTCCCAACCTTGCGGTCGAAAGCCCAGCAACAGCGGATTAACTCACTGCATCACCACGTCCCCTATTGGTGAAGGGTACACATGAATTTGTGCCCATAGGTACACGGGCACAAATTCATCACTTCCACTCAAGGATCTGGTAAAGGAGGCAGACATTAGGATAAAAGCCTGGAAGAACTAATTCAATATTTTGCTCCACAGTGGCTTAATTAGTTGTACCTCTTTATTGAGGTATATATTTTGGTGATCATACACTAAGACGTGAGTTACTTGATGGAGCAACCTTGCTGAAAGTGGATGGATCTGGTTCAGATCAGTAACTGGATAGGGAATAACATGGGAATATTATATATGTTGCCTTGAGCTGTCTGGAAGGGTTTAAGTGTAACAACTCAGTTATGGCATGCAATGTTGGTTGTACCCTCTTATTAAAATAACAGATGCAATGTAGACACGCACGCCTTAAGTGACATTTCTCAATTGTATCATACTACTCAATGTATTACATGACTGCTAAATTCCAGTTATATCAAAGGGACTTAATTGCACGAAATTAGGGCTGGAGCATTGACAGCATATGATTTCATACTCCCATATGAGACAGAATCACTCAAAAGAAACAAGTTTATTTTACTTCAAATGCTCTTAATAAAGATCTAGGTAAATAAAACATACAGTAGAAAAGTAATACAAAGCAGCAACATTACAGTAAAAGAAAACTTTTGAAACCAGAAATTCTCAATCCTAGAAAAGTTAGTTGGATTCTGACTTAAAATTCAACACAGATGTATTAAACCAGTATATAATGCATACAAGATAAACGGAATTATAAAAACAGACCCTTTGAATCTATTATATATACCTTTCATTTAAAACCAGAAGCAACTTCAACGAGAACTTCAGCCCAGTGCTTATTGTGTGGTTGATGAAGACTAGACCTAGTCTTTTTAAGCACCCCCAAATCAGGTACCCATTTTTCATGGTTCTTTTAAAAGTAACACTATCAAGAAAATTAGGCTTTAAATACAGTCTTCCTAATTCCTTGTCAAACATTTAGTCTTAGATTTGACTTTTTTCCAGAGTGAAAAATGACAATCTGTTCAAAGACACTAGAAAAGAAACTGATTATGTATGTAACCATCTTAGTGAAACACAAACAAAACAAATTCAATACAATTTAGATTCAGGAGCTATTGAACATCTGGAAATTTTCTCATTTAAGATTTCATTGCTCACCACATAAGTGTTAAAGTTGTAGTTATAAGGAAATGTCTTTAGAAGTCCTACTGAAATTAGCAGTCTTTTTTTTTAAATAGGTCCTAACATAGGAAAATCATTATTATTTGCCTGTAAACCGCTTTGTGAACTTTGTGTTGAAAAGCAGCATATAAATACTGTTTATGATGATGATTTTCACACGGGTTGTCATATAAAATGATAGCACAAGGTGCTTATGAAGTACTCAACTTGAAAATTAAGTCGTATACATTATTTTTATGTTTGAAAAGGTTATTTATTTTTCTCAGAAGTCCACTGTGTTCAGTAAGACTTACAGCCCAATCCTATACTGTACTGGAACAGACAGGCCAGCTGGCCTGTGCTGTATCCAGTGCAGTATAGGAGGTAGCTAGAGCTCATTGTGGCGCAAGCCCCAGCCATTTGTCCCCTGTGGCGCTGCTTGGATCGGCCCCAGCAAATCCAAGTGTCCAGATCTGGCGTACATGGCCTGGGGCCAAGGTTTAGGATCTGGCTGGATCCACGCTCCACCACCTTCCTAGGCCTGCCCGCCCATGGGCCTGACCTCCTCTGTCCTGGCCTTTCCCAAGCCCATGCGAATCCCAGCCACTGTGGGGCAGGCTTACCTGGGTGGCTCTGCAGCATGGCTGGGTTGGCATGAGTCTCCACGCCAGCCTAGCACCTCTTGCACTGTCGCAGATGTGCCTAACAACACATTTGCAACAGCCCTGGACAGACGCAAGTGATGTGTCGGTCCAAGGGCACAACTGAATTGCATCCTTAGGCCGTAATCCTATCTTACTCACTGGAAACAACCACCTCTAGTTATTTTAGATAAGAAAATCTGACAATAAAAAAATCCAGACAGCTACAAAAAGATTCAGATCAATATACTGTTTCAACACTGATGAATTAATTACCACTTCAGGAGAAAAAAAAAAGCAATGTACTTGGACTGCCTTATAATACTCAGCAATAAAATGTAAACAGTACTATTGAATACTATAAGCACATGCCTTTCAGCTTGCTTGTATTAATGAATTAAGACTGGAGACAGATAATGGCCTGATAATTAATGATTTCATGTTATGTCAGAACCTGATCTTCCTCAAACACAATGGTTTATTTGGGGCTGACCAGATCTAAACCAAAATCTAAAATAATCGATTCTAACTGTTTGCGCTGTGGTCCACTTTGTCTCAATTCACAGAACACTGACAAGCCAGTCAGAGCCATTGCTTTGCATCAAGAAGCTGCTGTACCATGGAAACAGGAACTATTGCTCTCAAGAGCTGATGTGTCATAGTGATGAGATTGAATGTATGAATCAGTAAATGAGAAACAAAATCAGACAAGTAGTTCCAAACCACAGTTTGCCTTTCAATACCTGGTAGCTCAAACCAGGTGTGGATTTTTATGGTTGGAAAAAAACAGGGTTTTGCATTATAAATCCTAGGCATGGTCCAAGGGAACATGATACAGCCACCTTGCTGAAGCTAAGCTGATCTAATGGCCCAATTGTATCCTATTTTCCAGTGCTGATGCAGCCACAATACAGTCCTGATGTAAGGGAACAAAAACTCACTTACTTTTGAATGACTGCTTTCCCATTCAGGATGTGGCACACGTCCTGTTGGCATGGCTGCATCAGTGCTGGAAAGTTGGCTAGGATTTGACCCTAAGTCTAGCCAGTGTCTGGATGAGTGATCACCTGGTAATCTCATGTAAGTTACCTTGAGCAATATAATGGAAGAAAAATAGGATAGTAACATGATGTCTGACTTCAGCCGTACACTTTTCAAAGCACTGAATATCAGCACCACTGCCTGTGGCATTCATCTCACTGTTACTTCTGGTAAGCATCTTTGACAGATTCTGCAGCATTTCAGAATTCTGCAAGACCTATACGACAAGAGGGAACAAGGCAGGGGCAAATAGACTTATGCACCAAGGACACTCTGTATCACTTTCAGCTCTCAAAAGCATAACCCCAATAACTTGTCTCCAGCTGTAACAACCAAATTCTGTTTGGTACCATAGGAAAATGCGGAAAAAATATTTAATTGTATTCTGATTATGGCTCCAGTTAATGACTAACACGGCTGTCGTTTGAGTCAAAGCTGCCTGTTCTCAATATTTCCAACTCATTCTGTCTGCATTTTTTTTTTGGCTCAGTAGCAGTCCTTGATTCATAGGAATTACTGCAAGATTGCATACATATTCAGCTCTTGCACAGCACCAGAGGAAACAAGTAGCACCAAAGGCCTATGGTTTCTTACTGAGAACAGACTTGCTGCCCTGATTCAAGGACGTGGAGGAACTGGTAAAATCTAGAAAAGTGGCAAATATTCAAGTAAACAAAGGAAAAGTTGCTAGCTGAAGATGGTATAGACCCTCTGGTCATCTGATCATTCTGAAATTATCCCATTGATGTAGGTGCTGCTACACTGGAGCATAATAGACTACAGCCAGTGGTGGCTTCCGAAAAGTCAGATTCAGAAAATAGCTTCCATTTACTGAAAAGATTATTTTCAGGCCCTAATTTTTTTCCATCAGTTATTTTTGATGAGGAAAAAATGCTGCACTTCCTTGGTATGTTTGTTCTCTGCATGTTATCAATACGTGGATACATGTTATCCATTTATGTAGTCTTTTAAGAGAAATATTCCCTTAAGATTTTTAGTCATTTCCTTAGCTCTTTAGAAAAGTTTATTTATGGATAGAGCTCAATAAAGCACTTGTTTATAAAACTAAAACAAACAAAAAACTACACACTTTCAAGTCTTGTTAATTTCAGTGTTAAATATTCATATACAAATATATGTTAATGAAGGTTTCCTGGAGCAGGAAATCTAGTCTTATAAAACAAACCTGAAATAAATTTCTCTGATTTCAAGTGCCACTTTGATCATGTGACCTGAAATTACCCATTTTAAGTGTATTTGGAACAGGATACAATATGATCCAGTTTGTCCACCACCCTTAAAAAAAACACCCTATTGATATATTTAAAACTTGCATATGTCTCTCAGGTCACAACCCAGTTCCTCAGTTTTTAAGAAATTGTATTTGATCCAAATACAGACTCTAGCAAAAAGCTAAAGTTTCCCCCCATCCTTGTAGCTGGCATCAGTGTGGTACTTTCATCTCACAATTGCAAAATTAAACATGATAAATAACAAATCAAGTTTTCATTTTAATTTTTATTATGGTCAAACTAAATATATTCCTTGAACAAGATTTAGTGTATATAACACACAACATCTTCCATAATTTATAACTTTTAAAACATATATTAATCTTTCATAAGTGGAGGCATATTTATTTCATGTCCACCAAAATAAACACTCTTAGAGCTTTTGAAAGTACTGAATAAAAAGCTAGAGGGAAGTTTCTGTCAAAACATTTACAAAAAGTTCTGTGAACCAGGGATATCTATATATATAATTTACTATTTAACAAGAACAGATTGGAAAAAGGGAAGTTACACACAACATTCTGATTAGACACACACACACACACACACACACACACACACACACACACACACACCCCTTGATGGCAAATAGTACTTTGTGTTTTACTTAAGAAAAGCCCTATTCCTTACAAAGTGGAGAACAGCATTTATGATTATCTTGCTATAATCCAAATAAGTATCTCGGCAGTTCTTTCCATTGGAGTTTTTAGATTTTGGTTGCGACTGAAACTTAATGATGCACTTTGCATCTTTCTCTATTTTGGAATTAGGGCACACTAGTTATTTCGATTGGGCTTAAAAGCAAGTGAAATTCTTCCCCGTATGGAGTCAACACTTAGAAAGTGTTCTCCCATAGAATGTTTGGCTGTTGAAATGCAGGAACTCTGTTAGAATAGAATACTGGTAAAATATAGGATGTTAACTCCAATCTGCTGCAGTCAATGAGAGCTTTTCAGTTGACCATTATACGTTCAAAGCTACTGCCAAGAATTCAGATAAAAGGAGTTGAAAGGATAGTGCTTTGCATATAAATTAGTGAGGAAACTGCATCACAGCCTATTCATACCCTTTTTCCCCCACCTGCAAAAAGTTCTAACTATCCTCAGGTACGCATACGTAGCAACATGTCACATATGAATCAGAGGAACACAGCTTCGGCCAGCCCAGATTCTTCCTGTGGTAGGTGGTAAGATCCCTGATGAAGTTCTTGCTGATTCTATCTAAGTCCAAGTTAGCTTGCACTTAAGTTTTCTCATATAAGTGTAGAAATATGCATGGTTCAGAATGGACGACTGATGCCTAATTATACGACAAAAGGCCAGTTCTCACAGGACCTGTATCTTTTAAATATATAATAGAAGCAAAGTTTTGATGTCACTATACTATTTGGTTGGTATGGCTCTTTCTTCATTTAATTAAAAAGTCTGCTTTGTCTAACTGAACAAAACAGGCTGTTGCTGTTTTAAAAATGTGAATGACCAGAGGAGATGCCTTGAAAAATGTATCACAATAATCAAGCTTTCAATTTAACTAGGATACACTGTTTCAATAGGCAAATCTGGTTGGCAAGAATGTTATATTTTAATCACTTCAAACTTTGTTGCTATGAAGTTTTTAAGGGGATAATTATTGCAGGAGACTTTGCTTAATGTGCAAAGCTAAAAATCTTAAGCACAACCTAAGATGTTATTTTATCCACAACTTATGGATTTTATTTTATTTTTTAATTGGCAAATATAGAGCATAATTAAGCTCCCATCCTAAAAAAAAAAATTATTCTTACCTGAAAATAAGTCCCACCGAACACTGCAGGACTTGCTTCTCAACAAACAATACACAAAATCATGCTACAAGTCTTTATGAAGGAGCCCTCAAAACCTCTAAATTGATCTTGCTGGAGCAAAAATGGGTTTCACTAGTACTAAGTATTCCTACACTTGCCCTTTTTGATTCAGGGAACATGATCTACAAAACCCTATCCATTGCCAGTATACAGAAGAGCTCCACTAAACCCCAATAACCCGATAGACTATCGTAGCAACCATGCAATATCCATGCACAATGAGCCACGTATAATAGCTGGCTGAACAGGTCCTAGGCTGGAACACATTTTGTTCCTTCCAATCAGCCCATCACCATTTGTCCCTTCACTAGACTTAGTGGGAGTCACAATGACAGCCAAGACTACTAGCTGCGGAAGACTGTTTTCTGCAGAGCTATTGAGTCAGATGGTGTCCCAGCTCCCTGGTGTAGCCAATGTTTGCTAGACTCAATGCACAATCCTATTCCACTTGCCCACTGGCGCAGCACTCCCTGCACTAGTGCAGAGTGTCGCAAACCTGCTGTAAAGCACATTTAAACACCAGGCGAGTAGGCAGCACTGGTGGGGAACCCTGTGCTTCCTCACTGATGCTGCATCTAGGAGGGCAGCTGCTGGCAGAGGTAAGGAATGTGCCGGGTGGAACAGAGGTGAGCATGAAGTGTTTCTGGGCGGGGAGAGGGTGGAATGGGGCAGATCAGACACGCACTGTATCCTAACCCCCTTCCTGGGCTTGCCAACCTTACATGGGGCTGCTCAGACATGCACATGATATTTAGCAGGCACAGATCCAAGTAGCCCCATAGGGCAGGCTGGGGTGTTATTTGGGGTAAGGGGGAAAATATCCACTTTCCTTGAGGATACCTTTAGCCTGCTCCTAAACTGTGTTGAATACCGTGAAGGCATGTGCCAGTCTTTTGTGCCAGTGCACAGTTTAGGACTGGACTGTCAATGATGCCTACACTACCATGTGACGGCATCAGCACAGTTGTTTCGTGCACCCCAGGATTCCAACAATTCTACACAGGCCTTACTTTCACTTTTAAATCTTAACGAAGTCCGCCTAGTGCTTGATGAAGGTCAAAGCATTGTATGCCTTTCTCACCTTTGCCGCTCAACATCTGGGGTTATTATCTATAGATGTACACGTGGTGGGCCATTTTATTTGCGTTGTGGAAGAGCAGTTCCCCATGTCTCATTAGAAGCTGCTTTTAGAATAGCTTCTGATGCAGCAAGCGTGGGGAGCTATTCTTCAGCAAATAAGTCAAATAATCCAAATGCACCTTACACGTTCAACAGATCACAACCACTTATTATGTAGAAACTTTATAGGACTTTTTTCTATATAATAAGAGGGCTTAAGAACAAAGACGGCTATTCTAGCAACATTTATGTGGAAATAGACTCCATGTCCACTAACAGGATTTACCTCCTTCAAAAGAAAGGAACTTAGCATTGAGGCACCAGTTATTATTCAAACCCAGCAGCAAAGTTCTCACTCCCTTTCATTATCGGATGAATGAATCTCACAATAACACAGTGCTGAGCACCAGAGCTTATTTTTCCCAGAATCCAAAATTAGTTTTCAAGAGCTAATTGATACATCTGCAGCATTCACACACACCCTCACTGTTAATTCTAATATAAGCCCTTTAGACCAATCTTTAAATGCTACCAGCGATGAGCCTGTTTTACCCTTGAATTCCTGTCGACAAAAACTGTGATAGGTTCCTGGCAAATATCTATATTAATGAATCCACTATTTCATTTGTCATTTAGAGACAAAAAACTGCCTCTAAAAGCTTGATACAGCCATTCTCTTCCAAGAGGACAGATGCGCAGTGCACACAGAACTAGTTTAACCAGAATGGCTTCCCCAGTAATCTCAGTGGATGAAGCCAATGACAGAGGACCCCTGCATGTGTAGATTTGTGCATGCATCAAGTGCATCTAAATATGGATACTGTCCCTGCAAATGGATTGTGTGTGTTTAACTGCAATAAATGGGATTTGCATGATTTTAACAGTATGTAGGATTAGTACAATAAAGCTACAGTCCAATATACACTTAAGTCATGCTGAAGCTCACTGAAATAAAGGGCAGAGTCAAACTTGATGTAAGGTTAAATGTACAGTGTTACCAATTATTTTTAAGGAACAGGTACGTGATGATGGCATGATGTATTCTCAAACTGTGGTAGAAGATACTGATTTTGCCCCCACTGCAGTTCCGATTCTGAATATGTATGTACTATTTTTAATAGTGGAAAAATGCTTCACTTGAAAGCCAATGGAAGCTTCTCCGTGGGGGCAGGGGGTGGGGGCACAATTGAGAACTGAACCACAGTGGAAATGAAGTACTAAAAAACCTTACCAGTCACAGTTTTAGCTCATTTCATGAGTTCTCAACAGAGATTTTCAAAATACACAGGATCACGTTATAAATTTAGGTTACTATCAGGTTTGACCCACAAACAAGCATGCTTAGTTCTGCCCTGGACTGTGGCTTGGAGGTTTTAAACACTATGTTTAAGCAAATGCATAAAATGTGTGAAGTATGCTCTATAGGTAGAAAGCCATATTTTGCTCATTGCAGGTGTCTGGATTATGAAATGCAGCATTTGCGGTGTTGCATTTCCCCCTGTAATTTCAACTAGCTACTGTATATTTAAAGTGTTTTTTGAAATTTTATTTTAAGATGTAAATATTTACATGTATAATTGTTAGTCAGAACCACATTCTTGTAGTCATGGCAGAGCTTGCCACCATTATATAGCAGAACTGTATTTGCTCCTATTTTTCAGAATTAGTATATTCATACATTCCGAGTAATAAATCACATCCACACCAATACAGATCAAACAATTTTTTTTTGATATTGACTCAATGCTGTGTCATATTTAAAAGACAGTAATATAGTTTGCATTAGGATACGTAGCTGGCTGCTCCTTTATCACAATAACTCCAGTTACCAAAATATCTATAGAATATCAACTTCTGAAACACTCAATAAAACAGTGTATCTTCGGAAGGAAGAGTATCAGAACAAAGATATGCTGCTTTATTTTTTAAATGCCTAGAGACAGGCTGAATGCTATCTTGTGTAAAAAAAAAAAAAAGCCCAAATATTCACATATTGCTAAACTTAGATTGTATTGTATCTTGCACAATTTCCATACAGAAAATTCCAGTAAGAAAAAACACAACTCCATGTTAGTTGCCGATAAAAGTCAAGTTAATTCAAACGAGGTTTTACTTGTTATTGCTAAAGTTCAAAATGATCAAGGCCAACACAGCAAAACACTCAATCCGTTTGTTCTCCTAACGTAAAATCAATTCATACACTGCTAATGACAAGAGTTATTCTCTATGAAAACAATAAATTAGCTACAGAATTTCACTACTCTGAAATTAAGTTTCTCTTGTTTTTTATACAATTTTCCATGTATAGCACTATCACAAGATGAGGAAGATGTAATATTTTAATGATGAAATTATTTTGTTACTAGGAGTTCCCAGACCACAATACCTAGACATGTAACCAATTTACTAACTATAAATTTGAATTTACCTTAATCTCCAAAATCCAAAGCAGCATCACAATTTCAACTTTAAGTATTGAGGGTTCTTGCCCCTTAAGATATATATATATATTTTTTTCATGTCAATGGGATAACTTCAGAAATGGAAATAAAACATATTTTAAAAACTCCCTGTAGGCATTCTTGATGCTATTTTTTCTTGGTTTAGTTGTGTGTCTGTTCATGACTCCAAAGACTAAATGCAGTTTTGAATGTTCTGTGACAGAGTTTGCACATATACTGTCTTTTGAATGTGATCGCTGAAAGTGGTGGCGCGTGATAAAAGAGCGTATCCGATTCCTGTGGAACAAATACTTTCTCAGAACCTGAAGGGGTTTCTGGCATGCCTGTAGGGCTGTCTGGTTCCAAAGGCTGTATTTTGGGAAGAGGTGGAGGCGGGGGCAATGGTGGCGGCGATGGAGAATTAGCTGGGGCGCACACCTCGGGTTCTCTACGCCCAGGTTCCTCTATTGCTTGAGCCATATGGGACTGGAAGTGGCTCCATAGTCGGAAATTGGTTCGAAAGGCCTTGTTGCATACATGGCAGATGAAGGGCTTCACGGAACACAGAAGCTCCTGGTGACGTTCTAGCTGCTTGTGTATAGTAAAAATTTTCCCACATTTCTCACAGGGCCACAAGCCGGTGTCTTTATGAGTCACTGCTTCCTTCGATTCCTGGGTGGCTTCAGAGTACTCCTCCTCGATATCATCTGCAGGTTCTTCCTTAATCTGAATTTTAAACTGCTTGGAAACACTATGGTCTTCAGGGAGGCATGCGGAGTCTTCTGAATCAAAGTTCATTTGTTCGGAGGAATCGCTGAATACACTGTCTTCTTTGGCTGCAACAAAGTTGTTCATCTTGATGGGTTCCAACTGAAGCCTTGAAGCGCTACTTACTTCGCCATTGTGTTCCAGAACTGGTAAAGAAAAATTCTCTGTTGGAGCCATGGTATTTTGATTGTGGACTTCAACCTGATGACGCCAAATACTGAAGGAGGATTTAAAAGTGCGCATACACTCGAGGCAAGTGAGCTTCTTGTATTCACACGTGACTTCGTGGTCATGCTTCAGCTCTAGAGAAGAAAACCGAAGGCTGCAGTAAGGACAAACGGTTGCATTTCGGCATAGCCGCTCGTGATTTCCCTGTTCAATAAGAGAGGAAAGCTTAGCATTACAAAGACGGCAGTGGTAAATCTTTTTGTTTTCTACTGGGCTTTCAGTACAAGTATCCTCTTTTGGTTTAAGAGCCTTATTTCCGCCAACTGACTTTTCCCCTGGGTGCATTTTTATGTGCTGCTTAAACTGCGAAAGGAAGCGATATGCTTTCCCACAGTAGGTACAAATGTAAGCTCCTCTGGTTCTTGACCTCAGGTTTCTTTTGATGACTTGTTGTGCCTGCGAGGCAGCCTGCACCTGAAAACCTTGCTTGCCACGCCTTAGTTTAACCATCAGAGCCTTTTTAATCTCTCGTTCTCTGACTATGTCAATTAATTTCTTTTGGAATTTTTCATCCAAGACAGCATGCGAACTGGAAGCAGGCGATGGGTTTTTCACAATCCCATGCTGGGTCTGGCAATGTGTCCACACTTTGAAGTTTGTGTGAAATCTCTTATGGCAGATATCACAAGCATATGGTTTTTCAGGGTTATGATACATATTGATATGACGATGAAGACCTGCATTTGACCTGAAAATCTTAAGGCAATGTTTGCACTTAAACTTTTTGTTAGGTCTTGTTTCTTCCAATTCACCATACTCATCTTTGCTAGTGTCAGAATCTGGGAAATCAGGATCAAGGGATGTCGAATTTGAGTTTTCTTCAAAATTGTCCTCTGACACAGGGGAAGCAGGTTCATCAACCTTAATTTTTTTGAGTGGTAGCCTTCTGTCTGCTTGAAACCTTCTTTTAGCTGGAAGCCTACTCAAATCTCTATGGTCATCTTCAGTTTCAAAAGAGTTACTCTTATTGGCAGATGAGGCATCCCCTACTGTAATTCTGATTATTTCAGAAGAATCTGCAAGTGGACTGGTAGGTTCAGTTTTTATCCGTATTTCACTAAGAGGAGAAGTTATCTCCCGGTCTGTTGACTGGGAGGCACTAAAGGACCTAAGGCGATGTGGGTGCATTACCTTGTCATCAGGGGCTGTCTTTTCTGAAGATTCTTTCGTAGATGACTTTTGGGCTATTACATTTAATGCTCTCCCTTGTGCGTTCATCACCGAAGATCCTTGTGAAGGTTTCAAGTCAACAGAAGGTGAATAAACAGGAACTTGACTATCCATGGACAAAGACCTTCGAAGGAGACTTTTGACAAGTGGTCCACTCCTGTCAACACTTTGGCTTTCAGGACCAGATACCCTAGATGGGATGACTAATCCTAACTTTGAGTAGTATAGTAAATTCCTGTCTTCCCCAGTACCAGCTCCTATTCCTGTCTCCCTTAACAAAAATGTGGATTCTGATGAACTACATGGAGATACGACTGGTGGACATGGCCTCTTCAAGGGTACTTCTGCTGCCTTTCCTCTTAAGAGCTGATCACTCCCTCCTGGTTCATCTGCCACCACTTCATTGTTTGTAAATGGTTTCTGAGTCAATATGATATTCCTTTTAGCTCTACTTTGGTCATCCAGTGCACCTGAAGGTTCATGGGACTTGGAGTATCTTAACGAACTGTCTTTTAACCATCTCCGTTCATTTAGCGATAGGCTATGTAGAAACTCAGTTGACTGTGTCACATGCGGCCGCTTAGTTTTGACAGCAACTGAAGGCAAGGATATAGCATTATGGCTTACGTCGGGTGGGATTTGACCCACATTTTTTCCCTGTGCTTCATTCTTGCTTTGACAAACTATGACACTTCTTTTCTGGGAGCTGCTTTCATCTTCCTCTTGGAATAGTATTTTTTTAATAGGACATGCAGGCAATGGAACTTGAGGACTTTTAGAAACAATGTTAGTAAGAAAGGAAATTCCGAGACTGTACCCCACTTCTTGCACAGCAGCAAGGCTGCTTTTCTCAACAAACAGGGATGATGAGTAAATGTAGTTTAGTACATTATCAAAAGTATCTGGTTCGCAGAAGTCAAGCTGAAACACTGATTGGGACTCATTTTCTTTTTTAGTGAACAGGGTCTGAAAGTATTCACTACTGGCAGTCAGAACATTTTTATGAGCTCGAAATTTTTGGTCTCCCACTATAAGAACAACATCACAGAGTTGTCCTTTCAGACGTTCCTCATTTAAAGCACTTAGGAGAGAAATAGCATGTGCTGGATTTATGTAATGCAAGAGTCCCTCCATTATTTAGGTTACCTGAAAGACATGAAAACAGAATGATTTTGAGGTAGAGAACAAAATGTATCAAGAAACAAGCAGCGGCATTATTTCTCCAACGACTGAGCAAAAAACCCAATTTCCCCATTAATTTTTTATTGTTTTGGAGATATAAACACACTACTTAAGAATCCAGATAATCTAAGTAAATGTTAAATATGGATTGAGTATCCCTTATTCGGACTGCTTGGGATGGGAAGGTGTCTGGATTTCAGAATAATTGCATAAATAAAGTGAAAAATGCTTCTTCTTGCTTTTTTCACTGTTACCCATTTGGATGCCTGTTGGCCTCTTGGACATTTTTCAACAACGTCTATATGGGCACACACTACAGAGCAGATAATTGAACTCCCAGCCTGCACATGGGTATGAGCACAAGACCTTCTATTGTTCACACTACAGAAAGGTTTTTAAAAAGGACAAAAATGTCTGGATTTCAGATGTCCGGAGAAGGGTATAATCTACCTGTAGCGATAAATACTAATTCCTACAGAGATGTGCCACAGGTCCAGCAAGAGCAGAATCAGGAAAGCAAACCAGGCCCAACACTATGTACGTGATAGTTTTATACACTTTAAATGCAGCTCTTTTATGACTATTATGTCTTTTAGGCTTCAGTTCTATAAACACTTATCTGTGAGTAAGTTCCACCAGATTAAATAGAACTTACTTCTGAGCAGACAAGAATAGGAGGACTGAGCTGTTAGTTAAGTTGAATGCAAAAAAAAAAAAAGTATGTTTGGGACTCTCCTGTTCTATGAAACCATGAAAAATAAAAGCCCAAACTTAAAAGTAATTGCATGTACACATTTAAAATCAGATTCTTTTAATGGTAATTTTGGAAACACAGCTTAAGCACTT
Source organism: Lerista edwardsae (assembly GCA_029204185.1). Taxonomy (NCBI): domain Eukaryota; kingdom Metazoa; phylum Chordata; class Lepidosauria; order Squamata; family Scincidae; genus Lerista; species Lerista edwardsae. The sequence goes on along the minus strand of JAJKFI010000029.1, from coordinate 115,325 downwards.
CTATTCTGCTGCACACATATGTGTAATATTTGAAAAGCCGACTATTGTGCATCTTAAGTATGCAAAAGTAATTGCTCATTCCTTTTTTATGTACACCTTCTTGAAGACATGTCATGCTGGTTACATGCAAAATTCTTCTACATACAACGTAACTATGGCAAGTATACTTCTGTTCCCCCTTTTGCCTATTTTCAGACTTTCAGCTCAAGGCTTCTGTGATATCCAAGCAAAGGCAGGCTGTAATCCTAAAGTTTATTTAGGAATATTCCTAAACTTAACAGGGACCCCAAGAAAGCATGCACACAATTTTGTATGTACCCTACACACAGCAAGGCCCTTTCTTTGATGTGCAATAGATATACTTACTATAAAACACAACTCCCAAGTATGCCAGAGAAAACATGAAATAGTAGTTTCTTTCTATACATCCTCATTTGATTATTCCTACAGTTTATGCACTGACTGAGCACTCAAGGCTGTTCCTGCAGTTTCCAACTCTGAACTTTAGGGGTGATTGCACGTCCCCCCTTTCTGGGGAGATGCCGGGGGAGGCTGCTTTTGCGCTTGGAGTATGGAAGCAGCCTTCCCTGTTCCCAAAGGAAGAGGTGCTGGCGATTGTGTGCACCCCCTCCTCTGGGGAGATGGTGGGGAGGTCCTCCAGGTTCTCCCTGAGGAAAGAGGTGCTGGCTACCTCCTGCACCTGCCCCACCTCAGGGAGAACCTGTGGCACAGATGGGCAGATTCATGACATCACTGCCCCAAAGCGTTATGGCTCTGATGGCACACACTGCATGTCTCAGTTGACCACCAGTGAACATGCACACCTGTGAATTGAATCCCCCCTGCTGCATATACCTATATGCACACGTTTCAATATCTGCATTTGTTGCTCCCCAAGTTTAACATATGGTCTATGTTGTACATGCAGCTTTACTTACAGAATGTGGTCAACATCTACAGTATTTATCTGTATTGTTATCAGCATGCACAATTGGATAGTCTTTTGCCAAATAATTTCCTTCTGCAAAATGAAAATGCTCAAGAAGTTAAGGTCAAAGATATAAATAAATCTTACCCCCAAAACCTTCTTTTTCTTTTCTCAGATTTTAGAATAAACGTCAAAATGTCAGAAGTAGATTCAGAATTGCATTTGCTCAGTCTGCAATTACTTTGAAGGCTGTATCTCAGATAGCCTGGGAAAAGAGAGAAAAGTGTACTTTGAACACAAAAACAAAATCTGTATGCAAAAGAGAATTTCCTCACTTTTTAACCATGTATAGTACTGATCGATCAGTCGGAATCAGGAATATTTGATCTCTGAATGTAACATCAAAAGTAGGTACCTATTGTGAAAATTGCACAGCCACCAGTGCAATCTTATTCACATTTACTCAGAAATAAGTCCCATTAAATTCAACAGGGCTGACTCTCAGAAAAGTGAGCACAGAATTGCAGCCTAAGTGTAGTTTGTCCCATGGTTTTCTGTTAATTTCCCTCAAACATCATAACACAAAAATCCCTCAAGCTCATCCACTGCTTCCTTCCTTTCTCCTGTTCCCTCCAGAACAGGAGTGTCAAACATAAAGCTCCTGGGCTGGATGTGGCCCCTGGAAGCAATTTATCTGCTCCCCATGATAATTGGGCTCTCTCAGCATGATAGTTGGAGACCCTGTATCTTGAAATAAGGAACAAGATTTGCACATTTAATCTTCTGTCATTTACAGCTAATACATTTCAATATGAGAACCAAGTGCTTATTTCTGGCCATCATCTGCTTAAGGATGTCACTTTCTGCTTAATGAAGTCACTTCCTGTCAAGAGCAAGTGCCATGGATGCTATTGCCTCAAGCCCTGTGGCTGTTAAAAAAAAAATCAGAAAGTTGCTAACTACCCTGCGAAGAACTGAGCTCCTACAATTTGCAAGCTTGTGCAAATACGGGGAGGTAAATGATTATCTTTTTTTCCTGTCCCCCTCCCAGTCCATCAATGACAGGTAGGGGGCAGGTGGATCATATAACTAAGCCCCTCAAGCCTTGAGGCTACGCATTAGGGCTGCTTCATTGTGAGAAATGGATTGAATTTTTTTGCAAATAAAATATTTCTTGTAAATAAACATTATTTCTCTTTAGATCACCTTTCTTTAAAGTTCCATAAAGCTAGGTGAGACTTGATAGACCCAGTGTCCCAGTGGGTCCCAGAGCTCAAAGGTTTGAGAACCACTATACTAGGGTATCATATCCTGGATGATTGCATGCTGGATGATTGGCATCCCTGGACTGATTTTTCTGTGTCTCAGTTACTTGCATCCCACTATAACTGAGCAACAAACCCCACTTATATCCTAACCCTCTTATCATAGACATACCCCTACATTTTAAAAATTAAAAAGTACATCTAAAATAAATATATATATATTGCTATTTTATATTATTGGGATGCAAATGCCCAATTCAGGATGCATTTGACAGGACACAATGGTCCTGTCATTGCTTTATGCATTTGTAGGTCCTGATCCAGAGATTGTTTGTATATGGACTCCTGCTTCCACACTTGGCTCATCTATGCTGCACAGGTTGACAGAAAATGTTATAAATAAACTTTTCTTTCAAAATGTGTTTTTCTATATTTTCAAGAAATTTACACCTTAGATTTTTAAGATCCCTATGTAATATACTGAACAGCACAAACTTGGTCTCCAGAATCTGGGATTGAAAAACAATGGAGAAACTGACCAGTAGATCTATTCAGCTTTCTCTAGCATCTCTGGGCTTTAAAATAGCTGTTACTAACCTTATGCTTTTCCTTGCAAACAACAGTGCTAGAAATGTGGTTTTTTTAAATATATATATAAAATGAAAACCAAGACTTAAAAGATTCCAAATAGCACACTCAATTCTGAATTGCCCAACTTACGTGTAAAAGTCCTCTCTCTACTATGGAATTAATGGCAGACACACCTTAAAATTGCCAAGTATGCATCTAAAAAAAAATTCAATGAAATCTTTAAAAGCTTTTTTTTTGCCCAATATGACACTATGCTGCATGAAATAAAAGTTTTATTGGAATTAATCTGGGTCACAGCTCTATTACGCAAACTAATCTCTCTCATACTCAAGACTAGAATGCTGTTATACATCAATGCTTCAACTGTACACACTTTGGGTATAGTCAAAGTGTAGGAAATACTTGACAGGACTATGCAAAGGTACTAGAACTTGTTTATTCACAGCATAGAACGACTACAGTATTTGATTGCATGTTCCAAATGTACCTATCTAATAGCTTAATAATCTTGGGGGGGGGAGTATTCTGTAGCGCTGAATAAAATGACAAATGGTGTATGAAATTGGCAGATATATGAATGAAATGTAAAAATTGATATCACAGTAGTTAATGCTTTTCTTCCAACCACAATCATCTACAAGATAAGATTTAATGATTCTCTGCTTCCATTAAACACATGTAAAGTATTATGCAAGTGCCCTTGAACAGAACTCTTAGTGCTCCAGTTATTTCTAAATTGGATTTTGCCTGTAGCCACCCTAGGAATCTAAATTGGGGGCGGGGGTCAGGGGAGGAAAGGGGACATATGTTAGAAACTTATGCTAACTGGACAAGAGGCACTTTTTCAAGTGGTGCTCCGCTTATATTTAGCAGGGGGAGAGTAACTGTCCCTCTTCACCCCTGCATAGTCTTTCTAGTGGCTGCTGCTGGCGGTCTGCCTTTTTTTAGATTGTGAGCCCTTTTGGGACAGGGAGCCATTTAACTTTATTATTACTATTTGCCTGTAAACCGCTTTGTGAACTTCGTGTTGAAAAGCGGTATATAAGTACCTTGATTGATTGATTGACTTTCTACTTTTGCAGGAAAACAGCAAGTTGTTAGAACAAACCAGCAGCAAGTACCCTTGACAGCAGAGAATAACATGCAAGCACTAGTTCTCAGCCAATCATGCAAAGAAGTTTTTAGCAGGGAGAAGGCACCTTTTGGTGCTGAAATAGTGGGATGGGGTCAAAATGGCCTCAGAGGATATGTGGAACCTAATTCCACTCTCACCAAGAAATTCTCAGGTTTGTGTTCTATGTTCACTTGTTCCTTGTAAATACAATCATACGTACTTGAGGAGGAACTTTACTAACATTTGAGTGACAATGACCAACTGAAGTAATTTCAGTCTGATTCAGTAGTAAGCACATTTCCAAGTAAGCACATTTATTTTACTTATTTAAAGCCACCTTGGCCCCTTTGGGGAGAAAGGCAGAATACAAATACTGAAAATAAAGTATGTATAGAATTGCTTTTTAACCATGATGGTAATACAGCAGTTTACACAGCTTAATAAAATGGTTTCCTGTCCCTGAAGAGCAGTGATTTTCAAACTCTTGTGTAGAGCTTGAACCGCTGTAAGTGCTTGCGGAGGCGACTGAACTGCTGCGACATGATCCCCAGGATCCTGCTAGCAGCAGGCAGAAAGGATCTTGTTCTGACTTGAGCGTGTGCCAGCCCTCCAAGGGGTGTGGGGAGCCTGCAGACCCCTCTGCAGAGCTCCCCATGCCTCAGAACACTGAAAAAATGCAATTGCAACCTGGAAGTGGATCACAATTGTGTTTTTTCAATGTTCTGATGCACAGGGAGCATTGCCGAGGAGTCTGCAGGCTCCCTGAACTCCTTGGAGGGCTGGCACAACCCAGGTAAGGTCAGAACAAGCCCCTTTCTTCCCACTGCCAGCGCAATCCTGGGGATCACATGCAATAGTTCAGTTGCTCCCCGCCCCTTAAAGGTAACACAGCAGGGTTTTGCAGGCTGGAGCATCATGACGCCCCAGTTTGAAAACCCCTGCCTACAGGGCTTCATCTACATATATAAAAACAAATGTCCTGACTTACAGCCCAATCCTATCCATATCCAGTCAGAAGTAAATCTCATTGTAGTCAATGGGGCTTACTCCCAGGTAAATGTGATTAGGATTGTAGCCTTACTCATCAATGTCCAGCCCAATTCCCTGGACCTAGAAACATAAGAGTATATTCCTTTCATGACCCAATAAGAAGGGATTTTTAGAAATTCAACCCCTAAGGAGGGTGAAAGGGAGTAAAATGTGTTTTCACTGATTCCTCAATAACTCTTAGGCCGATGAGATATTGACTTGTTTGCTTAAAAACATAATTCAGGATTTTGCCCTAATCACTACCTAAAGAGGCAAATCTAGATTTGGGGGTGAATTATAGAATCCTCCTATTAAATAGGCCTTTTTGACTTTTCCCCCTGTGCTCCTGTTAATGTATGAAAGAGGCCTGTGGCCTACATGGCAACTGAGGCCAGCTCTTTTCACTTAACCCTTTTTGAAGTCAGTATGGCAAGCAGATGTAACAGTGAAATAACAGAAAAAATAGCAGTCATTTTAATGTTTGAACTGTAAAAAGAACTGTACATAAGAAAAAACCTTGCTGGATCAGGCCAAAGGCCCATCTAGTCCAGCTTCTTGTATCTCACAGTGGTCCACCAGATGCCTCAGGGAGCACGCAGGACAACCAGACACTTGTGTCTTGCTTCCACTCCCCTGCATCTGGCATTTTAAGGTAGACTATTACCCTTGCACCACCCCCAAGGAAGACACCAGACTGTATTGCTGTCTCAGTGCAAAGTTCTGCTACCCCAAGTTTTTGACAACTTTTTCTCCTGAGAAATTGTGTTATCACCAGCCCTTGCTCGGCTTATCCCTGTGTTCCAGTGAGAGGATAGTTAGGGAGGGGCACTGGCTCAAGAGTTGTGTGGCACAGTCTCTCTTCCTTTGTGAAGCACAGGTACTATGCTATCATAGCACAAAATCAGTTCAAAATACAAATGTATTTAAAAAATCAATGAAACAATGACTTTAAAGAATTACAGGGTGTTGACTGATATGGTGTAGTTGTGCTAAATTTAAATTGTTCACAGCAATCAAAGGAAAGTTTATTGGAGTCAAGATGAATTTAAAGTGGTTAAATACTGCAGCGAAGCACGGGTATCAAGCTAGTTTTATAAATCAATCAATCAATCAACAGGTACTTATATACCGCTTTACAACACAAAGTGGTTTACAGGCAAATAGTAATAATAAAGTTAAATGGCTCATAATCTTAAAAAAAGGCAGACCGCCAGCAACAGCCACTATAAAGACTGCGCAGGGGTGAAGAGGGACAGTTACTCTCCCCCTGCTAAATATAAGAGGAACACCACTGGAAAAAGTGCCTCTTGTCCAGTTAGCAGGGGTTAAATGAGCTGCAATTCTATGCACAGTTAGTAGAGTTACAAGATGTTTTATACCCAGTATCCCAATCCAGCAGTACTAATGTCAGATCTAATAAACTAATAAACCCAGCAGTACTAATGTCAGGGACGTGTACTAATGTCTAATAACTAATTACTATATAATTACTATATAATAATGTCTAATAACTAATAACTAATTAGTACAGGTACTAATGAAGGGACATGGTGGCGCAGCGAGTTAATCCGCTGTTGCTGGGCTTTCGACCGCAAGGTTGGAAGTTCGAGACTGCGTGACGGAGTGAGCTCCTGTTGCTTGTCCCAGCTCCTGCCAACCTAGCAGTTTGAAAGCACCTAAAATGCAAGTAGATAAATAGGGACCACTTCGGTGGGAAGGTAATGGCATTCCTTAGAGTCATGCCAGCCACATGACCACGGAAGCTTGTCCTCGGACAAAAACGCCGGCTCTACAGGCTTTGAAACGGAGATGAGCACCGCCCCCTACAGTTGGTCACGACTAGACCATTCGGTCGTGGGGAAACCTTTACCTTTTTACTAATGTCAGATCTTGCCACACAGACCAACAAAAGCTAACCCAAGCAATATTTAGTCAGGGATCAGCCATGCTCAATGGCAATAATTTTTATTGACATGCCTTTTTAATACAAGGGATCAAGCCCTGGAGCACACAAAATGATAAATACAAATGCAAGTGCCATTGGTCACGTACACAGAGCTCTCCCCAGCTTCAGTCTATGCACTTCTAAAAGCAGGAAAAAATGCCTTGCAGGTCTGAGAGTGCGGAACGCGTTCCTATTTCAGCTCCCACATTCCAGTTCTAGCACTCATGACTATTGGCTGTGAGAAATATAGGACACCAGGGGAAAGTGTACAACAACACCCTCGGCCTCCAGCTCTCACTAAAATTTCCTCTTGCAGACAGCAAAACAACAAACTCGACCAACAGCTGAAACTCCTTGCCCAGAATGACATCAGAACGCTTAAAAACCCACCACACCCATTTTCCTGCGCACGCTCACCCAGCCTTCCCACCCACATATACTGTACCCAAGCTTAGCGCGCGTGCAGTCAGCTATGCCTGTACGGGCAACGTACAGGCGCACTGAGGAAAAGGGACCGAGAGCCAGGAGCGGGCAACAAGCATGCGCACTAGAACCTAACAGAAGAGGGAGGCACGTATATGCCACAGCATGACAGGGGCCAGCGTGATGTACGCATGTGCCGTAAAGGGGTGGGAACTCGTTTTGTAAACAGCGCAGGCGCACTGGGGAGCTCAGGGACCGCAGCCCTACTCGGTGGGGGAAAAAAAACATACCTCAGAGTTACGTCAGGAAAAGACGGCTTTGTGCACGGGGAAACCCGCGCCTTTGTCCAGGGGGGAGACCCGCCTTAAACGAGCAAGATCCGCGGCCCGTTACTCACCTTTTCCGCCGCTGGACGAGAACCCCCTTTCCTTCCCCCCCTTGGCATCTCCTTTTACGATTCGCCCGCGCGCGCTGCCGCCACTGCCGTGATTCCATCCATCTTGAATTTGACGTCATCCCACACCAGAGATGAGGTCATCGCAGTGAACGCTCGTCACGTGCGCATGCTCCCGATTGGTCAGCTCGAGCCGGGGCGGAGTGGGAGGGGGGAAGCGGGAGCAAAACGGCCCTGAGTTCGGAATGGGGGCGGGTGCTGTCATGAGTTGCGGCTGGGGTGGCTTCTTCCTGCTCTTCACTGGGGTGCCGGCCCGGCAGATCCGAACGGGAAGCGGCTCGCTCTGTCGCTACCAAGAGCCGCGGGACCTCAATAGGTCGCTTTGTAGACAATGGAAGAGCTCTAAGGGAACCTGGAAGACTCTGAAGCTACACCACGAGCAGGAGGACCCCCTTCTGGAGCGTCGCTTCCATTGCCGCTGTTGCTGCTCTTCTTCCTTCTGTAGCCGTGCTAGTGCACAGACCGCGCACCAGCCCGCCCGTGTGCATAAAACAGCAGACGCGGTCCCGCTGGTGGAAAGTATCTTCCCTGTAGGCTTCCGCCACAGCCTTCCCGGAGCTTGCAGACTAATGTTTTTAAAGGCGGTTGGGGCTTAAGAGTCCCTCTTTAACCCGAATTAGTTCTCCTTGAACGTAGGTGGGCCCTCCTGCACTCTCCACACACCGGATGAGTGAAAAAGGAAAATATTTTTCCTAGCCTCCCAGGGCAGATTTGTAAATGCGAAGAGGATTCTGACCCGTGTTAAATAAATCATGAGCGCATTGTCACCCACAAGACTTCTTCTCCATTTCCTGTTTCTGTAATATGAACAAATAAGCTTAATAGTGGGGAGTGGGGGAGCATGCACACGTCTACAGAACTGAGTATGTCAAAAGTACGAAGTAAAGAGGCATTTTTTGCATTTGTGAGAACTGAAACATCAGTTTAATTGGGATATCGCTCAGGTTTCTCTTTGGCTAGTAAGGGAAGTGGGAGTTTGGCTCAGTATTTTGGTAGCTTTGGTGGATAACTTACGCCAGGGACTAGGCAGGGGGAGTGTGTCCCTGTTCATCCTGCTGGACCTCTTAGTGGTTTTGGATACCAGCTATCATGGTGCCCTGGGCCATTTGACGGAGTTAGGAGTTTGGGGCACTATTTTGCAGTGGTTCCACTCTTACTTGGCAGATCGGAACCAGATGGTAGTGCTGGGGGAAGCCTGTTTCAACACTGGCCCATGAGCTGCCACAGGGTTCAATCCTGTCCCCCCAGATGTTCACCATCCTCCTTGACTCCAACCGTGGTCCAAACATGCTTTACAGTGGCCCTTGGGCTGGCCAAACTACTGGCCTAACTCCAGGTTAGGATTGCACTCCTCATACTGTTTTTTAGTAGGATGTATGCTCTTTCATTGAGGATCTGTTCTTAAACTGTTGTAAGCATTTTTTCATCCTGCAAGAGAAAAGCTAAGTGAACGTTTCAAACATGAACAAATCTTTAACCCTCCCTTCCACCATGCAAAGAGCAACATATCCAGGGTAGGTCTCTACAAAAGCCTTCAGAACAGACCCACTGCTTTCAGTGGGATATGCAGCAGAATCGAAACATTTATTTGGGAGTAATATTGAAGAAAGTGAGGAAGACCTAAAGAACCTTCTGATGAGGGTGAAAGAGGAAAGTGCAAAAATTGGCTTGAAGCTCAACATTAAAAAAACTAAGATCATGGCAACCACTCCCAGCACTTCCTGGCAAATAGAAGGGGAAGAAATGGAAGCAGTGACAGTTTATTTTCTTGGGCTGCAAGATCACCGCAGATGGTGATTGCAGCCATGAAATTAAAAGACGTTTACTTCTTGGGAGGAAAGCTATGGTGAACCTAGACAACTTAATAAAAAGCCGAGACATCTCCCTGCCAACAAATGTTTGCATAGTCAAAGCGATCGTTTTCCCAGTAGTCATGTATGGCTGTGAGAGCTGGACCATAAGAAAGGCAGAGCGCCAAAGAATAGATGCTTTTGAATTATGGTGTTGAAGAAGACTCTTGAGAGTCCCCTGGACTGCAAGGAGATCCAGTCGGTCAATCCTACAGGAAGTCAAGCCTGATTGCTCCCTGGAAGGACAAATCCTGAAGCTGAAGCTCAAATACTTTGGCCACCTCCTGAGAAGAGAGGACTCTTTAGAAAAGACCCTCATGCTGGGAAAGATTGAAGGCAAAAGGAGAAGGGGGTAGCAGAGGATGAGATGGTTAGACAGTGTCACTGAAGCGATGAACATGAAATTGGACGAACTCCGGAAGCTAGTGGAGGACAGGGAGGCCTGGCGTGCTGTGGTCCATGGGGTTGCAAAGAGTTGGACATGACTTAGCGACTGAACAACAACAACAAGCCTTATTGAATTCATTGCTTATACAGATGAGGCCTTTTTATCTGTGAGGGTCCTGTTCTCGGAACCTTCATAGATAAAAAAAAATACAGATAATTTTGCCCACACACCCCTCTCTGAACCCAACCGGAACTATACTCCAGGAAAGTCCGGGGGGTTTTCTGAGGCCTGACAAGGCTGCACACATCTGTCGTGGCCTTGGTGGGCCTCAGAATGGCTGTTTTGACCAAAAAACGGGACTTCTGGTTTTCAGTGAAAACCAGAAGTGATGTTTTTAATGCCTTATAAGGCATTATGAGGTCCGGGAAAGTCCTCTGTGGCTTCCTCAAGCCTAGTAATGCCTTAAAAGGAATTAAAAATGGCCAAAAAAAATTTGTGGTCAAAATATCATTTTGAAGCAGATAGACGCTGCTTCGGTAGGTCTTGAAGAGCTTCTGGAGGGGACCGGAGCACAGTTCCAATCGCCTTCAGAGGCTTTGTGTTGAGCCTTATCTGGCTCACCACAGGTTAGGGGAACCTGTGTTGAACCAAATCTGCGAACATAAAATCCACAGATAATTATTTTCTATCTGTATATATGAGGAAGCCCTTTAGGGCTGACTTGTTGGACACACTTAACTTTCATTGAGTTGTTTCCATTGCTTATTGCATACTGCACAGTCTCATTTTGAGCAAAATTCATGTGTTTTTTTTCAGAATTGCTGATTTTAAAGTATCAAAACAAAATATAGGGTTTTTTTAAACATTGTCAGTGTAGTGGAGGCACACACTCCTTTTGAAAAAAGGGAATAAAAAAGCTACTTCATCCAAACTGCTTCTCTTTGTTAGCACAGTAATTAAGTCAAGCTGTAACAAGGCTTTAGGGATGTGGTTCCTTAGTTGCAGTTTGTTTGTTTGTTTATGGACTTTTCACCACACCCTTTAAATAAAAGCTTCCCAGTGTGACTAATCATGTTAAATAAAGGATAACAATAAATATAATCAAATAAAAGGTTCATTGTATTACTGGAGTTTCATTTCTCTTAATTCTAGGGTGTAAAAAAGTATATGCTTATAAAATTCAGAAAGCTCTAAAGAGAATGTTACTTATTTTTAGAGTTCCTGTATGTTAAAAAAAAATCTCCCTGCCCATGGAAAGCTAATTTATCCAGGAAAACAGTTTTACACTGGCCTGTTTCCTGCACATCAACCCAAGCAAATAGCCATGGGAGCCCCCAGTCCGATGGTGCTATAGTATTGGGGGAGAATGGTAGCCCTTTCTCTCTATAACATTTTCATGATCTAGATAACCTCAGCAACATTACTATTACTATAGAAATACTGTATAATAATAATTTGCTCCAAAATGGAAATAGCTTCCAAGGCATGATTTACAGTAAGGAAAGTATGTAGAGGTGGAAAGTGTTAATCCTCAAGTAGGGCAGTGCTAACTGAATATGCAGTTGCTTTGATTTAAGGAGTGGGGAACATGATCCATGAACAAGACCCCTTGCAGGGGCCAAATAAGTATGGAAAAATAAGTATAGAAATTACTCAAGTTCCTGTCTTGAATCCTTTAGTGCAGCGTTATTCAAACTGTGGGGTTGGGACCCACTTGGTGGGTCGTGATCTGATGTCAAGTGAGTTGCAGAAAGCTGGAAGCAGCCACTTTGGAAACTGCAGACTTGTTATAATCCTTTTGTGTGTGTTAACGGCTTGAATTTTCAAGTGAGGGTTTTTTAATTTTGTTTTTAGTTCAGTGTGTTTACGTCATAGTTTGTCTCAATCTTGCTTTCTGTCAGGGATGTTTCATGGTTGTACAGTTACTGCAGTCCAAGAATGCCAATTTGCATTTCAGGAGTGTTATGCTTTTGTTATGCTATAATGACAGCACTTCCTGCTTGATGATATCACTTCCAGGTTAATGACATCACTTCCACTGGGTGGCAACAAGACTGCCATTCTATAAATCTATAAACTGATCTAAACAATATATAAACTGATCTAAACTGATCTATAAACTGATCTAAACAGTTTGAATAACACTGCTTTAGTGTGTGTATGTATTTTTGCGTACCTTTTTTTTTTTTTGCCACTTTTATATTGTGTCAAAACACCTCATGGGCAATCCAAAAGCCCATATTCAGAAGAAGATGTCAGCAGGCATGGCAGAAAAGTAGATTGGTTCCAGGAGGCAAGGGCTAGGGGGGTGAGAGGAGGAAAAAGGCTTAAGGGTGTTTTGTGGGAGGCTATCCCAGGCTATGGAAGAGAACAGAAGGCAGGGACAACCAGGACACAGGGGGGACTTGCAACTTGACTAGTTTCTCAAAATGACTCTGAATTATGACTTGAAAGACTCAAAATTTTGTTCACATCAACTTGCATCAGGTTCACTGACTTGCGATTTGACTCAAGCCTTGAGCTTAGTGACGTGAGCATAGATTACCATTTTAATGTATTTTTCCTCCCTAGAGGTTAAATGAACTTGGAAGAAAATGTCATGCAAATTCACCTCAAGCAGATTAGGGCCCAATCCAGCACCGATGCAGCCACAATGCAGCAATAACGAAAGGGAACAGATGTTCCCTTACCTTGAGGAGGCCTCCATGACTGTTCCACACCATCACAGGATGCAGCACACATCCCAGTGGGATGGCTACATCAGGGCTGGAAAATTGGATAGGATTTGGCCCTTAGTTGGCAAAAATTCAGATTAATATTTCCCCTGCCCTATTATAATTTGCAACGTTTCCAGGGTTCGATTTAGGGATCAATCCTAAATTAGGCCAGCAAAGTTTGGTTGGAACAAGGGTTACCTTAAAGTATGTTTGGACCACTCTTCAAGTTGGAGAAGCCAGCACACAGACGTGCGCCACCCTCCCTGACTCTGGGAGTGGTCCAAACGCGCTTTACGGTGGCCCTTGTGCTAACCAAACTTCGCTGGCCTAACTGTTCTGGCCTAACTCCCGGTTAGGATTGTGCCCTATATCACAATTTAGAAACAGACCTTTATAAAGAATATAGGATATGAATCGCTTACTAGAAGAGCAATCTTTGACACCTCATAAAACCTAATTCCTTCAAGCTTCAACAGGTAATAAGCTGTCCCCATTGCAAGTGCAATGAATGAATAGCCCACATGACTCAAATAGTTCAGTTGTTTCTGGGCCCAATTCAAAGTTCTAGTTTTGACTTTTAAAGCCCTTTACGGCTTAGTTCCGAGGTATTTGAGGGACTGCCTTCTTCCATACAATCCTACCCATGCTGTCAGGTCATCTGGGGGGGGGGGCTGTTGACTGTACTGCCACCTGGTGAGATGAGGGGGGTGGCAGCCAGGAATGGGGCTTTCTCTGTGGTGGCTCCACGGTTGTGGAATTCCCTCCCCTTGGAATTAAGAACAGCTCCCTCGCTAGCAGTCTTAAGACCTTTCTTTTTAAGGAAGCATTTAATTGCTGACATGCTGGGCTGGCATTTTAACTTGTATTTTAATTTGTAATTTTTTAATCTGTAATTTTAATGATTGTATTGTCCATTGTGGTCTGTTGTTTTTTTAATTATCTGTTATTGTTTTTAAATTTTATTCTGCATTTTTATTGTAAGCTGCCTTGGGTGCCCTAACAAGGAGCAGAAAGGCGGGGTATAAATAATAATAATAATAATAATAATAATAATAATAATAATAATAATAAGTAGTAGTAGTAGTAGTAGTAGTAGTAGTAGTAGTAGTAGTAGTGGTAGTTAGTTGCTCATTCTGGCTTTGGCTATTGAAGCATTATAAAGCGGGAAATTGCTCTTTTTCTTCACCCACAGGCAGCCCAATCCTAACTTGTGTGGGAGCAGGTAGTCCGGCTGCCTTACATCCTACACAAGGTAGGGGGCAGCTGGAGCTCACTGTGGGGCAAGGTGACGTTCATCTTCTTACCAGGCAGACCTATGGGGCTGTTTGGATCTGCGCCAGTGAAATTGCTGGCATGTCTGAGCAGCCCAGATTGGGGCCATGCAGCCCAGGGTCTGGCCTTCCCAGACCAGCCTGCCCATGGTGCCACCCTCCCTCCAATCTCCTCCTGCGCCATTCCGCCTCTCTCCCGCCCTTCCCCCATTCTCCCAAGCCCCTGTGCTGTCTAAATCGGCCAGCGCGGGGGCAGCTCACCTGCTGCTGTCGGCAGCATGCCTGGGTTGGTGTAAGTCCTCACACCGGCCCAGGGCATTTTGCGCCTTGCAACATGTTTGTGGCAGCTCTGGGCTGACACGATCAACATGCGTTGGCCCAGAGGCGCCTCAGGATTGTTCCCCTAAACAACCATCAAGCCTCATAATAAATCAGCACTTCATAAACTTGAATCAAAATATCTTTGCCTTTTTTTTTTTTTAGTAATCATAGTTTATGCAACGTGTTTTATCTGAATGCAGAGGGCTGAAAAGAATAAACAAGTTAATAAGATGCCCTGGGAATTGTACAGGCTAAGGCTTGTTAAGGGCAGAACCTTTCTTTCCATGGGCAGAGGAAGATTTAAAAATGTATGTTTAATCAAAGTTCAGGTTCATTCAGTGTACAACATGAGCAGCCAAGTTTAAATGCTGCTTCCCTAATGCTGTATTTTTACCACTTTCTGCAATGTCTGCATTTCTACAGCTTTCCCCTGGGTAATTATACAACTAAACCTATAAGGACTGCAGCTTTCTGTATTTAAATAGGAGGCAGCAAATAAGACTGTCATAATACTAACTCTTCATTTAACTTTTTAGATTAAAGTTCATATAATAGAGGATTATACAGAAGTAGATAGCCATATAAATATCCATAAGATTGCAGCTTTAGGGTATTTTTTTATTTCCTTCAGATCAGCCTCCTAGAATAATTTTGATAATGGAAAAATACCCTTACAATATGGATATTCATCTAGATATTTAATAGTAGTAGCCCTCTGCATTCGTCAGCAATATATTACACATGCATCTCAAATTGATGCCTCTCATAAAATGAGGTGTGTTTGCCTTATATGCTGTTTTGGACCCAAGTGCAAATTCAGAATAGGGGGAGCACACAGGATTTGTGTTGCAGCTTAATCTTGCCCATGGGTTGTGAGTTTGCCCTCTAGATTGTGCCTATTTCAGTGCATTCTTCTTTTTACTAGTTTTTCCAAATGTAATTAGAGAAAGAACCATCTCTTTGCCTCGTATAATTCAGTATCATACCTCTCAACAATACAGTACTGAGTTGTTCTGAGCCCCAATGGAATGGGAAAGCACCTACTATTTCATCATTTCTATTTTTAACTTGCCATTTCATTTGGGCCCCTGTAGGTGCTTCCAGATGGACATTTTGGGAGTGGTAGGTCATCTGATATCTGCAAACTACATTGGCATTGTGTTGACCTCCACTAGTTCCCACAGCAAATCTGGCTAATTAACAGAAGTAAAAGAGACTATTAAGCAGAACCATACAATGTTGTCCTTCTTTTTGTTGCAGGTTGTGTGTCCGTTAAATCCAACTGAATAGTGAGAGTTTGTCAAAATTATTTTTTTTCCAAAGTGGCTGGCAAATCTATTTTGAATTCCCTATTCAAAACTTCCTTTGACCTCTCTGCCTGATTTGCAATAAAAAAAGTGTGCAGAGTCAGGGCCAGCTGAAGATTTGTGGAGGCGGCATACCAAATGCTGCCCCCCTTACCCGACAGTGTGCCAACCTCTGCTTCTCCCACTCTTTAGTGTTCTAGCGCAGCACTCCTTTTCTTCCACATTTCCTCTTCCTCTCTTCCTTTTCCAATCCAATCCGGGAAGGAGAAGAGGAACCGTGGGGGCAAGTAGGTAGGCAGAGATGGGCTCACCCCCCCCCCACCAATCTGCTCCCTTAGGCAACTACTTCAGCTAGCCCTGTGCAGGGTTATTAAAATTCTTTTTAAAGGTAGCTGGTAAGTTTGTCTTGTAGGCTTCTTTTGGCACTTAAGACCATTTTAGAACATTGTATTGTTTATTGTACTAGCTAAAAGCCTTCACAATCAAAACTTAAATCCAAATTCAAAATCAAAATACAAACAACCATAAATTCAATGGAATACAGGCAACAACGTACAAACAACATACAAAAATCAATGAATTCTATTAAAACAAAATAAAATTAAACACAAACAACAAATACCCTTCAAATTAAGGAATCTCCTTTGCAGTCTACTGCAAAATCTCCCAAATAATTGGCGTGAATAGTTCTGGCAGCTTTAGCAAACAGCGCTGTTCTATAGGTGACCAATGGGTCACAATCAGAAAGTAGCCAACACAATTTCACAAGAGGACTCTCCCCTGCCATTTTAGAACATAGAATGTGAACATGTACAATACTGAGAGTCGAAATGGTTCCTCAAACAATATTCCCGTGGTCTGTGCTGCTGTGCAGATCCCTTAGGATGCTGTGATGTGATTGACTTCCATTTTCAGACACACAGCAATGACATCTCATGTCATCACCCGACTTCCAGAAACACCGAGCTCCAAGCAGGGCAGAGCTCAGCTTTCCAGGGCTTTGGGCTGTGCAGCCACAAGGCCATGCCGCTTACATGGAACATTGTCCACCAGGAGAACAAACAACTTGCCAGTGTGAGAACTGTAATTGGTTTCCCCGCACACTTGTGTACAGGCTACAGCGACCGAAGGCTCAGGCTAACAACATTAGCTTACACACGTGAACTTACTTTCTCTACACATTTGGATCCTTCTTTCTTTGTTCTTTTGCCTGTTTTATCCATGACAGGAAATACCTGCTGTTCTCACATCAAGGTCAGCTTAGGACCATTGTGCCCTGCCAAGTCTTTGCTGGAAAGGGTACAAATAATAGGCTCTCCTATTTAAATATTATGTGCCGTTTTCACAGCAAATTGAAGATCCCATTCATATGATATTTTCCCCTTGGTATTTGACCCAGGGAAGGAAGAAGCTGGGTTGGTGGTAGGTTGCTGGGGACAGTGGACTAAGGCTTGCACTGCGCCCCCCCCCCATGCACCCCTGCCCACCCCTGGTAGTGCATTGGGCACTGCCACTGCTGCTCAGGGTTAAGGGTTTGGCCAATCCAAGTGGACTCCCTGATGAGTGTGGGTCCTCAGGCCACTGCCCAACCCGGCTGCTCCATTGAGACCAGGAGTTCATCTCAGGTTTATGCAGTCTTCCTAGATCTCTTTTATGCTCCTCTCATTTTGAGAATAAGTGACTGGCCAAACAAGATGACTTGGTTTTCATTTCTTCCTGTGGTAAGGGAGGAGGGGAGTATGAGGGAGTGTGTGAGCTGAATGTCTATGCCCAGTTTCTCCCCAAGTGCAATCCTAAGGGAAAAATATTGTCTAAATAGAGTCCAAGTAATTACAGACGGCTGCTTAGACCACACAAAACCACTTAACAGTAACAGAGCCAATGCTCTCCTTAAGTGAGTCAATAATGTATCAATTCATAAGTATTTAGGATAAGCTGTACCACAGTGTTTTACACACACACACACACACACACACACACACACACACACACACACAGAGAGAGAGAGAGAGAGAGAGAGAGAGAGAGAGAGAGAGAGAGAGCGAGAGAGAGAGAGAGAGAGAGAGAGAGCACAATGCTAACCTGGAGTTAGGCTGGCACAGTTAGGCCAGCAAAGTTTGGTCAGCACAAGGTCCACCGTAAAGCCTGTTTGGACCACTCTCGGAGTTCTCACATCTGTGTGCTGGCTTCTCTGATTCCAAGATTGGTCCCAACATACTTTATGGTATCCTTTGTGCCAGTCAAACTTCGCTGGCCTAACTGTGCTGGCCTTACTCCAGGTTAGGATTGTGCCCTAAATACATGGATTTTTCTCCATGTAGAACTTGAAAAATATAGAACTCCGTGAAATTGATTGGCAGTAGATTCAGGACCAACAAAAGTATTTCTTCACACAGTGCACAATGATTTTATGAAATTTACCACAAGATGTGGTAATAGGCACTGGTGCATGTAGATGGCTTTCAAATGGGATCAGACATGCTTATCGAGGACCATTCTAGCAAAATGTTAATAGAACTGTCAGGTTCAGAGGCTATATTCCTCAGAATGCTAACTGCAGAAGAGTGGAGCAAGCAGCAGTCCTCTTTGTGTCTTTATAGTGCAGGCTCATCCCCTGCTGTTGGTGTCTTCAAGGCATCTGACAGTTCCTGGGAAACAGACTGCTGGACTAGATGGACCCTTGGTCTGATTCATGAAATGAATTACTCTCATCTTCTCATGTTCTCTTTTGGCTCAAATGTTCTGTAGGGAAAAAGCCACTTTGCTCCAAACTACCTGCTGTTTAGCTTCTTGCCCTAAGAACTTGTTGGCATCTGCTGTTTTTCTGAGGGTTGGTCCCAGAAACAGCTTACACTATATAGACTAAACCAAGATGTGTAACTGAATAGGACTTCGATGTACAGTCGTCATCCCCATCCCCAGGAAAGACAGTATCTCATTAAAGGAGTACTATATTCCATGCAATATTATTCCTGATTGGTACTCTGGGGAAAGCAGTGAGGGAAGCATTGCCTCTGATAGCTTGCTTTTTAACATGACAGGCTGGGCACAAGTGTACTTGCTCCTTGGTAGGTTGGAGCACTGAGAACATGGGCTGCCCTACATTGTACCTTGTGCTTCTGTACAGATCTGTGAACATCCATACAGTAAATCCATAAAGCACAGATACAAAGAGGGTCAAAGGAACTGCAAGGAATGTCCAAAAACAACAACAAAAGGACAATTAAATATGACCCAGAAACCATCAGATGGGCAATCTCATGGTATAGCACATGTGTCTTAAACATGTGACCTGGGGAAAAAATCTGGCCTGCCACAAGATTTTATCTGGCCTGCAGCAACTTAAAATATTTGACATTTTTATTCATTATATATCATTTCTCAGTTTAAGCATGGCATTGTTTCTTTGTAAATGTCCCATTTAGCTTTTGTTCTGAATCATATCATGCTAATTACCAATGAAGATCCAAGTAAACCTTATTCATTCATTTCAATTTCATTCATTTGTTCATAAAACTGATTTTTTTTCAGCCCACAACAATGTGCAAAATATATTATGAGGCCTTTGAACTGAAATGTTTGGAGATCCTGGTACAGCATCATCCTGTTATGGAGTGTTATGATGCCAGCTCCTTCATAAATGATAGAGGAGTTTGGGGATATGTATTATGGGGTGATGATGGCAATGCATTGTCTTAAAACAGGATAATTATTCGTTTTCACACTTTCTGTATTGCCATCTTTCCTTTTCTCCCTTGCATTCTCCTCCTCTTACCCAGCCCAACTTAGCCTCCCCTTCAGCTCTGCTTTCACAGGGAGCTGCAGCTGCTCTCTAGTGCACCCATGCTTTTCTCAGCCCCTCTCTCTCCAGTGCTAACATGTTTATTTGGTTGGAAGTCTAATTGACTTCAGTGGAACATGGTTCCAAGCAAATGCGCATTAATCAAGGTGTTATTCTGTAAATGACTACATCAGGTTGCTGAGGACCAAGAGTTAGTAATTGAGATGCAGGCACTCCATGGGGAAAGCATTAATGAAGCTAAACAGGCAAGAAGATACTGGTTAGATTCTCTCTTTGTTCTGGGGCTAGTTGTTTTTCCCGTATACAAAAGAGAAAAACAGGGAAATCCTGCTTTATTTCATAAAATCTGGATGTAATACAAAAACTATTTTGTTCCTTGGGAACAGAAACATAACAAAAATGATGAGGAGCTTCTTTGACTCAGTGGCTACAATCCTTGTAGCATCTGTCTTTGTCATCTTCACTACCACAGGGGAGGAAATAGACAACTCCTTTACAGGTGAGTAGCAATGGGGCTTCACTGAAATGGTAGTGGCTTCACATAGAATTGTAACTTGGATGGGATATTGTGCTTTGGAAAAAAAATCTATTTCCACCTCATTTCACCCCACTGCAATTATAGATTTAAAATACTCAGTGGTTTTGGCGGTCTTTTTGATGTAGGATTTTAGATGACAACTGAAGGAGCTTTATAATGTTGCCCTGTGAAGCTCTGTGAGCCGCTAAGCTGCTATAGAGAAGCTTATTGCATTAGGGCAGCCAATGTGCCATAATTATCTGAGAAATTGTCAGTGTGGAAATGGTGTCCTTTTAGCTCTGGAGTCTTGTAAAATGTCTTGTCATGAGAGACAGCATTCATGTTCTCAGCTAGTGGGAATTAGTTTACCTCACACAAGAAGTGAAGTAGGTTCTGCATTTCAGAGTGAGGATATGGTAGAAAGGAGGAAAAAGAGGCTGTGTATGTGTGTTCCTTCCTTTGTGTGTTAAAAGGGGTGATTTATATGTCAGGATCAATCATGCAAGTCCCCAGAATATGGTCACTCCTGGGGCTACCATACCATGTGGCACAGTCCTAGGCAGGAATCGTAAAACTATATGCTCTCTGTTACAGCTCGAACAGTCTTGATTTCATTTCTAGTTGTCCCTGATCTACATTTTAGGCTGGACAGTTATTTTTGAATATATAGCAGCATGCAAACTGTATAGAACACTTTTGTCAAAGCGCTTCAGATGAATTTGCTTGTGGTAATCCGCAACAACACTGTAAGGATAAGTTGGTATCATTATATTATATTACAGCAGGGAGGATGAAGTTGAGAGAGAATGGCCTGCCTAAGGCCACCTAACAAATCAGTAGCAGAGAAGAGGTTTAAACCAGGGAAGTTTTATTTGTGGCTCATAGTGTTACCAGATATAAACTGGGATAGGCTTCCTATACCTTTAACCATTGTATAGGTTAAAGGGTTGCAGCTTTTGAAACCCTTCCATGATGAGCTGCACCTGCCCAAATTACCTGTTCTATACAATGGTACACATGGACTTCACCAGATGGTCTACATCGAAATCAGATTGATTACATTCTTTGCAGCCAAAGATGGAAAAGTTCCATACAGGCAGTCAAAACAAGACCTGGAGCTGACTGTGGCTCAGATCATCAGCTTCTTCTTGCCAAATTCAGGCTTAAACTGAAAAAAGTAGGGAAAACCGCTAGGCCCTCCACGTATGACCTAAATCAGATCCCCTACGAATATACAGTGGAGGTGACAAATAGATTTAGGGGCTTAGATTTGGTAGACAGAGTGCCTGAAGAACTTTGGACGGAGGTCTGTAACATTGTACAGGAGGCAGCAACTAAAACCATCCCAAAGAGGAAGAAATGCAAGAAGGCAAAGTGGCTGTCTGACGAGGCTTTACAAATAGCTGAGGAAAGGAGAGAAGCCAAAAGCAAGGGAGAAAGGAAAAGATATACCCAACTGAATGCAGATTTCCAGAGAACAGCAAGGAGAGATAGGAAGGCCTTTCTAAATGAGCAATGCAAAGAAATAGAGGAAAACAACAGAATGGGGAGGACTAGAGAACTTTTCAAGAAAATTGGAGATGTCAAAGGACAATTTCATGCTAAGGTAGGCACAATAAAGGACAAAAATGGCAAGGACCTAACAGAAGCAGATGAGATTCAGAAGAGGTGGCAAGAATACACAGAGGAACTCTATAAGGCCGATCTAAATGTTCCTGATAACCACAGTGGTACAGTCACTGAGCTCGAACCTGACATCCTGGAGAGTGAAGTCAAGTGGGCTTTAGAAAGCCTCACTAACAACAAAGCTAGTGGAGGTGACAGCATTCCAGCGGAATTACTCCAAATCTTAAAAGAGGATGCTGTCCAAGTGCTGCTCTCCATATGCCAGCAAATTTGGAAAACCCAACAGTGGCCACAAGACTGGAAAAGATCAGTTTACATTCCAATCCCAAAGAAGGGCAATGCCAAAGATTGCTCGAATTACCGCACCATTGCACTCATTTCACATGCTAGCAAGGTCATGCTCAAAATCCTACAAGCTCGGCTTCAGCAGTATGTGAATCGAGAACTACCAGATGTACAAGCTGGTTTCCGAAGAGGCAGAGGAACTAGAGATCAAATTGCCAACCTTCGCTGGATCATGGAGAAAGCAAGAGAGTTCCAGAAAAACATCTACCTCTGCTTCATTGATTATGCTAAAGCCTTTGATTGTGTGGATCACAACAAACTGTGGCAAGTTCTTGAAGAGATGGGAGTTCCAGACCACCTGATCTGCCTTCTGAGAAACCTTTATGCGGGTCAGGAAGCAACAGTTAGAACTGGACATGGAACAACCGACTGGTTTAAAATTGGGAAAGGAGTACGACAAGGCTGTATATTGTCACCCTGCTTATTTAACTTATACGCAGAGTACATCATGAGGAAGGCAGGGCTGGATGACTCACAAGCTGGAATCAAGATTGCTGGGAGAAACATCAACAACCTCAGATATGCAGACGATACCACTCTACTGGCAGAAAGTGAGGAAGACCTAAAGAACCTTTTGATGAGGGTGAAAGAGGAAAGTGCCAAAATTGGTTTGAAGCTCAACATTAAAAAGACTAAGATCATGGCAACCACTCCCATCACTTCCTGGCAAATAGAAGGGGAAGAAATGGAAGCAGTGACAGACTTTATTTTCCTGGGCTCCAAGATCACCGCAGATGGTGACTGCAGCCATGAAATTAAAAGACGTTTACTTCTTGGGAAGAAAGCTATGGTGAACCTAGATAGCTTAATCAAAAGCCGAGACATCACCCTGCCAACAAAGGTTCGCATAGTCAAAGCGATGGTTTTCCCAGTAGCCATGTATGGCTGTGAGAGCTGGACCATAAGAAAGGCAGAGCGTCGAAGAATCGATGCTTTTGAATTATGGTGTTGGAGAAGACTCTTGAGAGTCCCCTGGACTGCAAAGAGATCCAATCGGTCAATTCTCCAGGAAGTCAAGCCTGATTGCTCCCTGGAAGGACAAATGCTGAAGCTGAAGCTCCAATACTTTGGCCACCTGATGAGAAGAGAGGACTCTTTAGAAAAGACCCTCATGCTGGGAAAGATTGAAGGCAAAAGGAGAAGGGGGCGACAGAGGATGAGATGGTTAGATAGTGTCACCGAAGCAATGAATATGAAATTGGGTGAACTCAGGAAGCTAGTGGAGGACAGGGAGGCCTGGCGTGCTGTGGTCCATGGGGTCGCGAAGAGTCGGACACGACTTAGCGACTGAACAACAACATACAATGGTTAAAGATATAGGAAGCCTGTCCCAGTTTGTATCTGGTAACCCTATGAGGGCACAATCCTAACCAACTTTCCAGCACTGGGGCAAGGATAATACAGCTCTGAGGTGACGGAACAAACATTCCCTTACCTTGAGGAGGCCTCTGTGACTACTGTTCCACTGCAGAATGCAGCACATGCCCCATTGACACAGTTATGTCAGTGCTGGAAAGTTGGTAGGGATTTGGACTTCAGTCTCTTAGCCATTTCTGAACTACACTAGCTTTGCTGAAAAGATTTTAAAATGTCCTCTTCTTCTTAAAGGCTGAAAGTTGGTGTGGAAAACATTCATGAAATAGAATTCAAGAAGTATATTTATGAAGATCTCCTTATTAGTTACAAACAGTGCAGCGTCGTCATTCAGCCGGAACGCTGGGCGGGGGGAACGGGTGAGCGGCAGCTCGCCCGGGGGCGGGGAAGATGGCGAAACGGACCGGAACACGACGGGTGAGCTGCCGCTCACCTGTTCCCCCCGCCCAGCGTTCCGGCTGAATGATGACGCTGAAACAGTGGTAACTACTATGAAGCCTACAAGGTGGTAGCCAGTGGTGCTGAATAATGAAATCAGAGTCACTGGTCCCAAATATCAGGATTTTGAGAAAGCAGCACCTTTTTAGTGTACTCAGATCTCATGATTACTGATTTGTCCCACATATAAAGCTGAAGTGTACTTTGACATGTTAGCTAGCATGCAGAACTCTCCATTTTTTTTTGAAACTGTCTTTGAAATACTAAGGGTGCAACAGAGGCATTTCTACAGGGAGGGCAAAGCTCTACGTTTTGCAAGAAGCCTTACCCTGTCATGTAAATCTCTCCCCTCCCTTGCTGCTGTAGCCAGTAAGCAATGCCAAGATGTTGCTGTTCCCTGTGAGGATTGGCTAAAACGGTGCAGGGGACGAGTGATTTCCACTGCAAAGTAAGGCTTCTTGCAAGACTTAGAGCTTTGCCCTTCCTGTAGAAACGCCACTGGGGCACAATCCTAAGCAACTTTCCAGCACCGGGGTAAGGGCAATGCAGCTCTGAGGTAAGGGGAAAAACATTCCCTTACCTTAAGGAGGCCTCCATGACTACTACTCCACTGCAGGATACAGCACAGCCCCCATTGGCACAGCTATGTCAGTGCTGGAAAGTTGGTTAGGATCTGAGCTTAAATGTTGTAGAAAAGGTTCATGGCGAAGAAGAAACAAAATTTTCTTTCAAAGAGCTCAAAAAACCCTGCTATCCATGCAGTGTAAATAGACAGAAAATAATAGTAAAAAAAAAAGGTTGAGGGCACAATCATAACCTGGAGTTAGGTTGGCACAAGTCCCTTGTGCTGGCCCAGGAGTGTTGCAAATGCCCTGTAAAGTGCATTTGGACCACTCTTGGCATCAGGGAGACCAGCGCATGGACCTTTCATCGGAAGATTGATGAGCTGGTCTGTCCTGAAAATGATTCTTTGTGTGTGTGTATCTGCAAAGGCTAATTTGTTTGTGTGTTTGTGAAGGCTAATTTAAAATAGTCATAGTTTGGTGGATCCAAACAGTCATAGTTTGGTGGATCCACATACATTGATCTACAATTCCTTTAACTATTATTGTCTTGGAGTTCTTCACAACACTTGTTTTGTTTTTAACAAATATTTTAAGGCAGCACTGTTCATGGGAGAAATTGTAGTCAGCTAGATGTGTGTGTGTGTGTGTGTGTGTGTGTGTGGGTGGGTGGGTGGGTGGGTGGGTGGATGGATGGGGAGAGCATAAAGGGAGGGGGAGAAGGTGTAGATGGATGAAACTATGTTCCAGTTTGGAGGAGGAGCTGTTACAATTTATATCAGAGGTCTTGTTGTGAATTTGTGAAAATAGCAGCAGAGTTGGGGGCTTGGAGACC